>SZWC01000666.1:60035-75767 GCA_023375785.1 Penium margaritaceum | reverse complement strand
GGGGGGGGGGGGGGGGGGGGTTAGCATACACGACCGAAGGCGTGCACACATAGGTCAAAGTACATGCCACCGTGGAAACAATGTACGTGGATTAGATTCATTGACGAATGCTTCTTTTCATTTGTCCATGGGACCAACTGGAAATGCACACGTCGAGGAACAACAATTGCGTTGTACACAGCGTGAAACGAGATGGCAAGCAAAGGCCGACTTCTCGGAAGTTGCGCAGAGGATGAATAAACATGATAGTGTCCACTTTTGACGCCCGGAAAATAGGGTACTTTACATGCATAATGCGAACATCGGACGTCGACTCCGTAACTTGTGAACATCCCGTCGACTTTAGCGACCAAGTCTGGACGGCGGACACGACGGATGTGGTTTCCGGAACGATGTACAGCAGGTTTTGATTGAAACTGATTTGCAGCAAATTACAGTCTGAAATAACATCGTTATCTTGCCTCCACTTTTTAAAGTAGGAGCAAGGCGTCGATAACATTTCATCCATACTGGGCATCCTAGCCGTAATTCCCCGGAGCACCAAAAGTGGGGGCGACCTAGCCATGAATTTCCGGAATGGGGGCGACCTAGCCATTTTTCTCAGAATGGGGGCGTCTCAGACATGCCAGACCGAGAATGGGGGCGATAACAAAGTCGCCCCTGTTTTCTGGCAGGCAGGGTTTTCTTTGTGAGCCCTGCCAGACGGCCGACAGCCCCAAACCTGGGCGTCATCCGTTTTGCCTGAAAAGTGGACCATACCATAATACGCACACTTCGAACGCAGTCCTGCGGTCAGAATCAGCTAGAAAAATAGCAGTGAGCAGTTATGGCTGCCTAAACCCAGGCAGCTTCTACGCTAACCCCCAGTACCAACAATGTCAGAAAATCATGAAACTTGGACCCTAGGCATGACATAGCACAGTGAACGCAGCAACACAGTCAAACGCGGTGTTGGGCGTGCGCAGATAGCAAATGCAGTGACAGTGCCTGTCGGCGGCATGACTGCTGATGAGGTCTGCCGATGGAGCTGAGCACGAAGGAGGGAGGAGGCTCCAGCAAACAGCGTGTAGGCCTGAGCGTGCGTCGGCTCCGCCGGGAGACACTCCATCAGCATTGTGTCTCTCCGTCAATCATCTGCATGCCAATGTACACAAGCCGAGAGGACACAACAGAGTACAAGTGAATGATGTGAGACAAAAACCAACAACAAGCACACTACATAAATTTCTGCCGCGGCGCACGGCGGGTGACACACATGACAGTATTAGTTTGTCATAAAACCGGCCCAAAATCACTTTTTTGGCCATAACTCCGTGCATACGTATCTGTACGCAACACCGTCTGAACCTAGAGATGCAAAGTCTTGAGCCGGACTCTACGACTGATCACACGCACAAGTCCGAGATCGATTGGTGGACAGACAATGCAAAACATGCAAATCGGGCTCAAGAGCCAGTACATAGAGAAAACTCTAGTGTCTGTAGAAGAACCGCAAAGTAGCCCAGAAATATATCCAGGATGTCGTCGCAGCTGTCTGGAAGCTGCTGGTGGATAAAGACACCACTCGTCGTTGCTCCTGCGCCAGCTGCGTCCTCATTAGGGATCATGTCGCCATGCTCATTCCTAGGCAGCAAGTTGGGGCAGCACTATTTTTTATGCAGCGTGCGGGCTTCCACATTTGTTGCGTAGTCTGCTACCCCCTCAGTCTGCCACTCTAGAGTTTAAGTCAGAGTGCTCTGGGTTTGTTACGCAGAAATGCGAGCGCCAGTGTTAGCGCTAGAAAGCAGCTGAAAACTGGAAGTAACTGATTAGGAATAAAGAGTGATACACAATTGGAGACCCCTCCATGAATTAGCCTCCCCCATTTATTTCTTGTTACTCAGTTCACCAGCCAATCAGAAAAAAACTCCATTTTCAGGCTGGCAGGTTTTCTCCGTGAGCCCTGCCAGGCGGCTGACAGCCCAAAACTCTGGCGACATCCGTTTTGCCTGAAAACTGGACCATACTGTAATACCAACACTGCGAACGCAGTCGTGCGGTCAGAATTAGCTAGAAAAGAAGTGAGAGAATTCATGGCTGCCCAAACTCAGGTATCGCCTACACTAGTCCCTGGTGACAACAGTGCCACGCTAGCATGAGATTTGGATCCTAAGCAGAGCAGGACGCTGCGGACGCAATGGCACAGTCAGATCCAGCACTGGACGCATCCAGACAGCATCCGTAGTGGCAGTGACCGTTGGCGGCCCGATCACCGAGGAGGCCTGCCAATGGAGCTGAGCACGTCACCGGAGGGAGGAGGCTCCAGCAATCTGCGTGTAGTCCTCAGCGTGCGTCGGCTCCACCCGACAACACGCAAGCAGCGTCCAGTCTCGCCGTTAGTCATCTGCACGCCGATATACACAATCTAGGAGGACACAACAGAGCACAATGAGAGATGTGAGAAAAAACCAACACTCACCCATGACTCACAGGCGTAGTGCACATGGGCTGACAGCGACACATTCAACAAACAGACTCCCCCAGGGCAAGGAGAGACGCTGGCAGGAACAAAGAGTGCAACTCACGAATGCACACCGACCGAACTCACAGCCTTCTTGAATGAGTCTCGCTTCAGTGCCTTGGTCAAGAATCGAGCCAACTGCCGTGCAGTCTCAACCCACACAATGCTGACGCAAGCGTCATACAACAATGAGCGCACATAATGATATTCAACATTGATGTACTTTGTGCGTGTGTGATGCACACCGTCATTGTCGGCAATGGCCATGGCACTCTCATTGTCACAATGTAGCGTGATGGATGCGATGGACTGACGCAACTCAGACAACATACGACGCAACGACACGCTCTCACATGCGCCACAGCCAATGGCCACGTACTCAGCCTCAGCAGTGCTACGTGCAATGCACCCCTGCTTGCCACTGCGCCGGGACATAGCCGTGCCGCCAACTAGAAACATCCAGCCTATGCGGCTCTTGCCGTCCGGATTGCCGGCCCAATCGTTGTTGGTGCAGCCCACCGCGACCAGAGACGGCTGCCGGTGCAACATGAGACCTCGTCGTGGAATCGAGATGACATAGCGCAGCACTCGGATCGCGGCCTCAAAGTGGAGGTGACGTGGCTCCTAAGAGAACTGAGTGAGGAGGTTGACGACGAACGCAATATCTGGGCCTGTCGTCCTCACCAGGAATATGAGTGACCCAATGACTTGCAGTTATGTAGTCACGTCAATTGGCTCCTCCACAACAGCTCGGTCATAGGTCTTCAACTTCACCTGGCCATCCGGTGACATGGGTGAGGACGCACTCGGCACGAGGGGCAGGTCCTTGGCGAAGCGAGTGGATAGAGTCTATACATAAGCATCATGGTGAAGGTGTAGGATGCCCTGGGAGCGATCATGCTCGATCTCCATGCCCAGAAAGACTCGGGCAAACCCGAGATCCTTCATCTGGTAAGCAGTGTGTACCAGTTCCTTGACACGTCAGATGGCAGCCATGTCTGGCAACACAATGAGGAGATTGTCGACGTAGACCAGGACAATGGCAAAGGTCTCGCCTCGCGGGTTAATGAACCGTGTGGGGTCAGCAGTGCTACGTAGGAGGTTGCCGCGGAGGAGCGTGCGACTAATCTCCAAGTTCCAGCAGCGAGGCGACTGCTTCAGTCCATAGAGGGCCTTCCGCAGCCACCAGACCTTCCCAGTGTCGTTGTCAAAGCCTAGAGGCTATACCATGTAGATATCCTCTCCCTCCAGCGAGCTATGAAGGAAACCGTTACTCACTTCCATCTGATGTTGCTCCCACCCGTGCTGGGCAACCAGGCTGAAGAGCGCTAGGCTAGTGGAGAATCGGGCGACTAGGAAAAGATCTGGTCGTAATCAACCCCAGGGGGCTGAGCAAATCCCTTTGCTGTGAGGTGGGCCTTGTACTTGTCGGGGATCAGTCCGGCTTCCATTTGCGCCTAAAGACCCATTTGACACCAATGGCCTTCCGACCTGGCGGGAGATTGACAATGTCATACACGTGGTGCTGCCGGATAATAGCGAGCTCATCGGCGCAGGCAACATCCCATTGTGCAGCCTCGGGGGAGGCTCGAGTCTCTTGTAGGGTGACTGGGTCCTCCGAGCGTGCGGTGGAGCAGACTACGAGGGCATGTGCATCTCGAGCTCCAAGCGGGATGCGCGTGAGTGCAGCCGTGACGGCATGCCGATGCTCGTGATGAGCATGGCGTAGCCCAGTGCGGAGCCCGGGTGGAGGTCTGCAATGATGGCCGAAGTGGTTCGGCCAAGGGCCTTGGTGCCAGGGTTCCCACTCACTATCCTAGGAGTAGAAGGGACACGTGGGGCGGCGTGGGGCCAAGGCGCCATAGGGCGCGGTGTGGCGGTCTGTGTACTCACTGATGACCTGGGTTGGAGGCTGCCCCCTGGGCCACGCATGTAGCGCGGTAGGTCAAGAGATGGCGCCGAGTCCAAGGTGCTGGCGGAGGCGGACGGGGCTGCTGACCCGGAGGGACCAGCAGACACGGGACAAGCTGCGGACTCGGAGGGACCAGTGGACGTAGACGAGGCTGCTAGCGTGAAGGGGCCAGCGCACGCGACTGGGGTTGCCACCTTGGAGGGGCCAGCGGACACGACCGGGGCCGCCGGCCCGGGGGGGCTAGTGGCCGCAGACGTGTCTGCCGGCCCGGAGGGACCAGCAAACACGACCAGGGCTGCCAGCCCGGGGGGGGGCTAGTGGACGTAAACGGGTGTGCCGGCCCAGAGGGACCAGCAGACCCGGACGGGGCTGCCGGCCGGGAGAGACCAGCGGTCGCGACTGGGGCTGCCGGCCCTGAGGGACCAGCAGACTCGGACGTGGCTACCGATGCAGAGGGGCCAGCGGACGCGACTGGGGCTGCCGGCCCGGAGGGACCAACAGACTCAGACGGGGCTGCCGGTGTGGAGGGGCCAACGGACGCGACTGGGGCTACCGGCCTGGCGGGACCAGTGGACAGGACTGGGGGTGCTGGCCCTGAGGGACCAGGTGATGCAGCGGCAGGACGGAGGACGGACTCACCACTCCCCATGCAACGGGAGGGACATCGACGAGCCGGAGCAAACGAGGTCGCAAGGAAACAACTCTTCAAAGAAGAGGGCATCGCGGGACTCGACAATGTAGTGCCGAGAGGGATCCCAGAAGCGCAAGGCTTTGGATTGAGGAGAAACACCAAGGAAGGTACAAGGACATCCGTGGAGGGCGCGCTTGCTGCCTTGTTGCGGAATGGGCAACCACACAATGGCCACGCAGCCTCAGACGCGAGCCGGGTGGAGGTCAACCCGCTAACCGCACCAGTGTTGGTACGACGTGGACTGGCGGGGAAGAGGACCATGGGGAATTTGGTTCCAGACCCACGTCATGTAGGCCATGGCTTCAATGTAGAAGCCATCGGAGAGGCCAGACTCAACCCGCATAGTGCGGACGGCGTCAGCCATAGTGTGGTTCCACCGTTCGGAAACACTGTTCTGGGCTGGTGTGCAAGGCGTCGACGTCTTGTGGTGGATAACGAGGGAGGCAAGAAAAGTCGTGGTCTCTCCCATGTACTCGCCACTGTGATCGGAGTGAAAGCGGCGAAGAGGCCGACCACACTCGCGCTCCGCATGGAAAAGCTAGTCATGAATGGCAGTAGCGACATCGCTCGTCTGCCGAAGGCAGAAGACCCTATAGTAGCGAGAGTAGTTGTCAGTGAGGGTGAGGAGATAACGTCCGTGCTCCTCGATGGACTCGGTAGGGAGAGGACCCATGACATCGGAATGGACTAGGTCCACAGGGGCGGATGCAGATGAGAACGACTGAGGGTATGAGGACCGGTACATCTTGCCCTGAGTGCAATCAATGCACTCTGTGGGGAACGCCCAGGGGAAGGATTCCTGGTTAAGGCCCTTGGCCAGCTCGATGCGGAGCATGCTATCGATGGCAACAGAGTGGACGTGGCAAAGGCCGCGGTGCAAGAGACATGTGTGCTACGATGAGAGCGTGCTGGTAACAAACACATGGCCTGTGATGGCCGACAAGGAGGGGACTGAGGGAGCGGAGGGCAAATGAGGCACGTGCCACATGTTGCCACGGGCGGTGGCATGCAGAACGACAAGACCGGATGGACGTAATGACATAGTGCCAACGCCACGTGAGTGCAAAACTTCCATGCTTATGCGGTCAAGGGCACTGACGGATAAGAGGCGAGGCTCAAGACCTGGGACGAAGAGGACATCAGTCACGAAGACATCACCGGCAGGGCCACGGAAACAAATGACACCGACGACGCAAACAGGCAATACCTATCCGGATCCCGTCCGGACACCAGACACATCGCCAACAGAACCAAGCATACTGAAGGCCTCGCGAGAGGCCGTCATGTGATGCGTGGCCCCGGACTCCATGATCCAGGTATCGGCAGGGTCCAGGCCCACGATCGCCTGATCACTAACAGTCACACGGCAACAAGCAAGAGACGCAGACTCGGTGGACGGCGGTGCCAACGGAGACTGCCAAACCTCAAGCCATGTGATTTCATCACAGAGAGGGGCAAAAGAGAGCACGGGAGACGATGAAACTGAGGAGGAGGCAGAACATGACTACAGCTCAGTCATAGTCATGCACGGTAGGGTAGACGGGCAGGACGTGAAGCAACTCGCACTTCCTTGGGGAGGAGGGTGAGGCTAGCCGAGCTGGAGCGCGATGAACTGCTCCAGCTGACACTCACAAGTGGACGGTCCATGATTGTAGACTGAGTACGGAGTGGTAGCGCCGAAGCCCGGATGGGAGGAGGACTGCATCGATGATGGAAATGAAGGCTCCAATGGCTACAAATGATGCTGCTGCAGAGCTGGCGACTGTGGGACTGGTGTGGCTGTCGGAGGAGTGGAGCTGCTGGACGGGGTGGAGGAATTAGGACCAACGACAACTATAGTGGCAGAGGCGAGACGGCACTCACGCTGGCGACGCATCGTGGCGATGACGGGTGCCTCGTCCGCCGATAGTGGGCACGTGTACCAACCGTTTCCTCACTGGCCATAGTTGTGGCAGATCGAGCCACCAACACTGAACCCGGTGAGCTACTACAGTTGCTACTGGCTCTTGATCTTCTTGCCCTTGTGCCTCTTCTTCCTTGACGACGAGGAGCTGTTGGATGTAGCTGTTGCGAGGGAAGCGACAACTACGGAGGTGATGGCAAGGGTGGCGAGGGCCTCTGTGCGTTGGATGCGTGAATCCAGACGAGCTTCCTCAATCCCGAGGAAAAGCTCGTTTGTCCAGGGCATGAGGGTGCCCTGGGCCGCCATAGTGGAGAGGACGTCCTGGGTGCAGTGGAAAAAGACGTCGGTGGCACAGCGGTTGATGGTCAAGAGCGCAGCCAAAGGGGCTGGAGCAGAGGTGCCTAGGCAACGGAGGATGTCCTTAGTCTGCTACCAGTAAGAGGTGACTGTCTCGGTCTCCCCCATGTGCAGGGAGTTGAATACCCACAGCGGACGGCTGGACTTAGCCTTGGTGGATAGGCAATGCGGACAGGTGAGGATATGCCATGCGGTTGCAGGGTCTGGTGTCCCGCCAGTGGTGAAGTCGCCAGGGAAAGGCTCTATGGCTAGGCGTGATCCCAGAGGAGCGACTGGGACGAGGGCGCGTACTTCGCGACCAACATCATACAACTGGTCAGCTTGGGTAGAGTGATATTGAAGAGTGTAGTAGGCCTACAAGCCATCACCCTGTGCCTAGATGTGGAAGCTAAGCTCCCAACTCCGGAACAGTTCACCAGCCTGAAGCACCGGGGGCAGGGACTCAAAGTCCTTTTGCCTTTGGCCGGCACCCAGAGTGGGGCCGAGGATTGAGGACACTATCTGCCGCTGGCACAGGGTCTGCTACTGTGCCAGGTAATGCGTGGCAGCAGATACAACGGGCTGGCGTGTCCAGGAGGAAGGAATAGCGGCGGGGCACTGGTGTGTGTATGTGACGTCAGCGGCTGCAGTGCTACAAGCTGTTGCGTCAGTGCGGCAAGCTGTTGCTAAATGGCGGCCACTGGATCGGAGGAGCCGCCGTCGAAGCCCGTGGATTACTGTTGCTGTTGCTACCGCTGTTGCTGTTGCTGCTGCTGCTACTGCTGCTTCTACTACTACTGCTACTGCAGCTGCTACAGCTGCTACAGGAAAGGGGGGCTAGGGGTCCCCCCAACAGAGGAGGACCCCTCCCCACTAGGGCTGTCCGCAATGGTGTTTTTTTGGCCCTCCTTGTTCCCATTTTTTTGTGTGTTGCTGATGTCGGCAGTGATGTCACCATTGATGTCAGCCTAGGATGCTTGACGTTAGTAGCTACTACTATGTTATCTGCAGAGTTGATGCTGTAGATTGCTTTTTTTCTTTATTGTTGGTGACGTCACCAGTGATGTCAGTAGTGATGTCAGCTAAGAATTGCTAACGTCAGCAGCGGTTGTTGCTGGAGCCGTTGTTGTGTTAGTGGCAAGGCCACTGCTACTACTGCTGTAGTTGCTACTGCTGCTACTACAGCTGCAGCTGATGTGGCTGCTGCAGCAGGTGTGGTGGTGGCTACAGCCGTTGCATAGGTACCTGTGGGGTGGGGGATTTTTTTTTCCTTTTTCGGCCATCATGGCGAGCTCGCTGCTCGCTGCAAGCTGCAAGTTGCGAGCAGCAAGCTTGGTGCTCGCTGCTCGCTGCTTGCTGCGGGCTGCAAGCAGCAAGTTTGCTGCTCCTAGCTAGTTGGTCGCTGCGAGTAGCGGGCTGCGAGCAGGTTCAGCTGCAGCTGCTGCTGTTGCGAGCTACAGTTGCCGCTGCTGCGAGCTGCTGCTGGCCGCTGCTCCAGCTGCTGCTGCTAGCTAGTGCAAGCTGCTGCTGGCTGCTGCTCGCTGCTGCTGCTACTGCACCCGCCTGCTGCTGCTGTAGCCAGCTGGTGCTCCTGCTCGCTGCTGTTGAGCACTGCTGTTGTTGCGAGCTGCTGCTGCTGGCTACTGCTGCTGCTGCTTGCTGCTGTGGGCTGCTGCTATTGCAAGCTGCCGCGAGCTGCTACTACTGCTGGCTGCTGCTGCTGCCACTGCTCACTGCTGCTACAAGCTGCTGCTCTTGTTGCTGCTTGGAGCACGCTCACACCTGGTTGATGTCGCGATGTGCGTCGTCGTCGTGGTGCCTGACGTCGCTGGCCACTCACCTCCTCGCATCACATGTGGGGGTCAGTGCTACCGGAAAAAATCTGGCAGCATCTCCCCTGGCCCAGTGGCCATGGGGAGTTTTTTTATGCTACCACTAGGCTGGTCAATGCTGCCGGAAACAATCCGGCAGCATTTCCCCTGCACTGGCACGTGTGGGGGTCCACCGGCGTTGTCTGGCATCAGTACGCCAGTCTTCTGCTGCTGTTGCTGCTGCGCTCTGGCTATGATTTCAAGCTAGAATTCCTAGGCAGCAATTTGGGGCAGCAGCGTTGTTGATGTAGCGTGCGGGCTTCCACGCTTGTTGCTTAGTCTGCTGCCCCCTCGGTCTGCCGAACTAGAGACGAAGTCTGATTGCTCTGGGTTTGTTACTGAGAAATGTGCACGCCAGTGTTTGCACCAGCAAGCAGCTGAAAACTGGAAGTAACTGATTAGGAATAAAGAATAATACACAATGGGAGACCCCTCCAAGAACTAGCCTCCCCCAGCTCTGTAGAGCTTGTTACTCAGTTCACCAGCCAATAAGAAAATAGCTCTTTTTTCAGGCTGGCAGGTTTTCTCGGTGAGCCCTGCTAGGCGGCCGACAGCCCAAAACCCGGGCATCATCCGTTTTGCCTCAGAACTGGACCGTACCATAACACCAACGCTGCGAACCCAGTCGAGCAGTCAGAATCTGCTAGAAAAAAAGTAGTGAGAATTTATGGCTGCCCAAACCCATGCAGCGCCTACACTAGTTCCTGGTGATAATAGTTCCACGCTAGCATGAGATTTGGATCCTAAGCAGAGCAGGACGCTGCAGACGCAATGGCTTAGTCAGATCCAGCACTGGACACATGCAGACAGCATCCACAGTGGCAGTGACCGCCGGTAGCCTGATCGCCGAGGAGGCCTACTGATGGAGCTGAGCACATCGCCAGAGGGAGAGGCTCCAGCGAACTGCGTGTAGTCCTTAGGGTACGTCGGCTCCACCGGACGACACTCAAGCAGCATTGAGTCTTGCCGTCAGTCATCTGCACGCCAATGTACACAAGCCGGGAGGACACAACAGAGCACAATGAGAGATGTGAGAAAAAACCAACACCGGCGCCAGCTGCGTCCTCATCAGGGATCATGTCGCCGTGCTCTCCAGTACTATTGCTCCACACCACTTGTTCGGGGTATACGGGTAATCACCACGGTCGGCGCTTGTGACGGGTGAAAGCTATTGAATGTTCTTGTCCTTCAGTGTTATAGGACGGATCAAGAATGCTCTGCCCCTTGTGGAGGTATGACCCATGGATCCGTTGTAGAGTGACTCAACTATGCTCTATCTCATGTGAGATATGACCTGTGAGTACACCATGTGGGTGAGTGGTTACCTTGACCATTTTGTTGATTGGCCAAGTGAGAGGTCATGAGTTTGATCATGGCCCCATGCACATCTTGTTTTCTATGGAAGCTTCCAAGAAAGAAAGTCCATAGCTTCTTGGATGCTATATGGTTGGTTTGTCAGCTTGAAACTAGGATGCTTATGTGTCAAGCCCATAGTGCAAGTCTTTTCGTGATGTGGCTGGTTCAGGCCACTTCCCATGAATGTGATTTTGAGTTCTAGGACTGGACAGAGCGCTATAAAAGGACTTGTCTTGCATGCTGATCAGTTAACCCTTGCTTGATGCTCTCTTGCGTATTGGCAACTTGAGCTCTTCTTGAGATGTAATGATAAGGCGTTAGTACTCTTGAAGGTGAAGTGTATGCCTGATTAAGTTTAGGGTGTATGACACATGTCAACAAAGGAAGAAGGCCTAAGAACCTTTGTGAGATTTTCGGTTTGCGGCTTCTCTGCCAGAGGTGGTTAGCTCAATAGCTAACAAAAGTCACACAAACCAACACTACCCCCGGCTGACACGATTGCTACCACAACGTTGAGTGAGGGACTACACTCATTGTCTGTCGAAAACACCAACCACAATACAAGGTCTTTTTGTGACAGTGGTGTAACTCACCAAGTGCCCGGGTCTCGACCACACCTGCTCGCATGCATGGAGCATACACAACACATGGAGGCAATGGGTCTCCACGTCACACTGGTGCAAGTCACTAGGTGAGCGGGTCTCGAGCAGCATAACCTCGATTGGAGTATCATGCCAGACACAAACTAACCACGCTATCCTCAGAAGGGTGTCAGGCCAAAGCCCACACACCAACACTCCCCATGGGTTGTAGAGAATGAAAACACGAGCAAAGTTGATGGCTGCTCCCAACACAATCCCTGAGGAGGGAGCATGACTCCCCCATGGCCACATACCCCTGCACAGCAATAGCAAGGGTGACGACGATGCTGGTGGGATGTGCTCGCACAGAGCCTCAACCCGGAGCGCCGTCGTCACTGTTGTCGTCGTCACTTTCATAGTCATCACTGCTGCAATCACCTGCCGATGTGACTGGTGCGGCGCTGAGGGCCTCCTCCAAAAGAATCCCTTGTTGTATGGCCTCCAAGTGTTGACTAGCACATCGCCTCGCATCCTCTGCAGCGTCAAGGCGCGTGTGGAGCTCGACGAACTTTGACGCGCTAGCCGGCCGGCTGGCTGCATCTGCAATATGTAGGTGGTAATGAAATGAACCTAAGGATGGAACTCAATCGTGTGCGCGTTGGCACGAGCCACAACCTCCTGCAGCCTCGCGATGTTATCTTGTAGGAAAGAGTGGAGCTACGCCTGATCATCGCACAAGTCGACGTCCTCTACGTTAGTCGTCGACTCAAGTGCCGTCTGGCCATAAGCTCTTGGCAGGGCGTGGGTGCAAAACAATGAGTCATGAGGTAAATTGTTTGGGGCACTAGGAGCGGTTGTTGTAAAGGCACCTGTTGCTCTTGACACACTCGTCGCTCGGCCATTAGCTGATGGCTGGACATCAACATGTGTAGGTACATCTGCATCCGCGACGTTGTCGCGGTCATCGAAGGTGCGGTTAGTGTCGTGGTGCTCCTCGCGACCCCTAGTGTGCAATCCATCATCCACTTGCTACTGGAGGTCCGCCTATCCTAGACGTGCATCCTATAGAGACCACTCAGGTGCCTCAAGATGCGTGTGTACGTCCTCCACACACTCCTTGACAGCCCATCATTTTGGAACATCCACGGTGAAATAGTGGCTGCTGGCCTCCCGGAGCTCGGCCATGAGACTCCGCACGTGTGATTCGCTCGAGCCACCACTGCCTCCTGCTTGTCGAGCATGGAGCGTAGGCACTCGGGTATAGGAACTCTAGCTCGGACGTGTGTAGCTGTGTCATCGGCCGGAGCCGCCATGGTGTCATCGACATCGGTCAGGGCAGCCATGAGCCAGAGGTCCGGAGCTTGCTCTGCATCCTCCATGGCAGCCATACTTGTATGGGTGAATGGTACAAGCTCATCAACTATTGCACACATGTCGTACATGCGGACATCTCTTGTCACCAAGGGGCCATCTCATGCTCCTGTCGTGGCTACTGCAAACACGACATCACACTGGGCCTCTACGTCTACCTCTGACCCTGCATCTCACCACTCCACATCGGACAACTGGTCCTCATAGAAGAATTCTGCCGCATCCTAGCGGTCGATCACCTGCTCTTGCTTCCCAACATTATCTTCCAGAACCACCTAGGCGTCTGCCGTGGGCCGAGCATCAGTATCTGTATTACGTGCTCCTCTTACTACTGCTCCTGGCACTATGGCAGCTGTGTCCACACTAGCTAATGCAGGAGCGCGCACATCGTTGGGTGTAGCTTCTGCATTGGCCATCGTCACGTCATCCGCCAATGCATCAACAATCACCATCTCCATCCTTGACTCTGACTCAGCATCGGACCAATCCTCCTCACAAAGAGTCTCCATCGGGAAGGACGTCTCCCCCTGTCGAACTCTTTGCTAAGTGAGCTTGCTGTGTAGCGTCATCCGCCTCAACCATCATGTACTCCATAGTAGTCGCCTCACGAATACCGAGCTCCACCACGACCGTCAGCGGACAAACCATCCCCCCCACGACTGACACCTCAGCAAGAATCGTGGGGACTCGGCAGACCAAGCCGAAGACAGGGGACGAGGGGATCTCATCACCTGTGACTCCTCCCGTAGCCGCATCTTGTGGTGTTGCAACGTGCACGCGACGTGCAAGACGAGCAGCTTGCCGCCGCGCACAACAAGTGCAAGCACAAACGGTACGACCAGAGGCTGAGGGTATGTCCGTCGGTATGATGCCGACAGCCTCCAAAATGGAATGGAGGGGGAAGGATGTAGACGAGAGATCTGGCATACTAGGATTGTCAGAGGAAGGGATGCAGGATCAGGAGGAGGATGGAGATGAAGTGGGAGGTGATATCAGCGCCGGGGTGGCAGCTTGCTCGGAAGTCACATGGTGAAGGAGCTACTGGACCATGCGCTTGAATTTCCGAACCTCCATCTACAGGGCGGCCACATCTCCACGCAAAAATACTATGGCGTCACTCGGTGATGTATCCACCAAAGGAGGAGGTGGGGAGGATTCTACCCAAGGGGGATGCCACCCAGGAGGATACTGTGGGCACTTGCGCGAGCCATGCTGCCTATCTCGACAGCAATAGTACGAAAACCCTGAAGACAAGTGGGGCGCGTGCCACGGGTTCATCGACCACTGTGCCGGTGGGGGCTACCACGACTGAGGCTGAGGCGCAGACCACGGCACTGGCAACACCCACGGCCACACTGCATAGCTGATGTCGAGAACTTACCGTGGATGATAGTTGTGCACACTCGATCCCGGTGGCGCAAATCATCACATAGAGGGATATGAATGCAGCAACGTCTCTCAGATGGCTGCGATGTCGTCAATCACAGCCACAACCTGAGCCATAATGTATTGCTACAATTTTGCACTACCACCACACTGTGGCAATGGCACATTTATCGCAACGTGCGACGTCAAGTTGCCTTCGGTGCCGCAGATGCTGCACCAGGTGCCATTATCAGCTGACAGATGTGGCCTCAATCCACCTTCGTTCTCCTGCTACTGATGTGATTCTTGCGGCTGCTGTTGCTACAGCGGTTCCTGTCGTCAGTCGACGGTGGTGGCCTCAAGCCACACTAAAAGGTGAAATAATAGAAAAACAAATAAAAACTCACTTCCCAAAAAGTAAAGGGAGTAGGAGGCACCTTTTTGTTTGTTCACCGAACGCTCGATGCTAGTGGGATATCCCTCCTTGGAGTCTTTTGTGATTTCCCCACTCAAGAAAACCTCCTACCCCTTTTTTTTTGTCATCTGGTTTGATTCTCGTGGTGAGCGTAGTGCAGGGGGAGGCTCGCTCCCCCCCTCACACGCAGCCGGCCAGAGGCCGCCCGTCGGCCTCCCCTGCCCCTCTCAGCTGGCGGGAGGCAGGCGTTTGGCCGGCACGCGCCGGCTCGTGCGCCGACGCTCGGCCGACGCTCTGTCGCACCCACCGTCGGCACAAAAGGCCCGACCGATGGGATCCCCCCAACGGATGGGGTCCCTCGCGTCGGGTCCCCCTCAATCCCGACAGCAGCAGCTGCTGCTTCAACTGCTACTACGGCTGTTGCGCCTGGAGCGCTGGCGGCTACGGATGCTATAGCTGCTGGCCACCGCTACTGTAGCTGGTCGCTGCCAATGCTGCATCTGTTCACCGCCACTGCTTCTACAGTTGTTGCTACAGCTCCTGCTGCCCTCTGCCGCTGCTGCTACAGCTGCTCACCGTCGCCACTGCCGCTGCCCGCTGTTGCTGCGGCTACTATTGTCATGGCTCCTACTGCCAGTGCCCTTGTTGTTGTAGCTTCCCGCCGCCGCTGCTGCTGCTGCTGCTAGCTGCCACGATTGTTGCTGGTTGGTGATGCAGTTGCTCGCCGCAGCTGCAGCTACTGCTGTTTTTTTCTACTTCTGCCGCACATGCTGTTGCTACTCACTACTACTAATGCCGCCACTACTGCAAGCTGTTGCCGCCGTTGTGCGCTACCACTCGTCGCAGCCGCCGCCACAAGCTGCTGCTGCGAGCTGCTTCTCCTCCTCTTTTTTTTTCTCTATGTATAGGCCGATAGCCAGTCACGGCTGCTGCTGCCACCTGGTGCTGCTGCTACTTCTCGGCGTGGCTGTTGCCCGCAGCCACCCCGTTCTTGGTGCTTCCCGCTGCCGCCGCTGCTACGGTTGTTGTTGCTTGCAGCTACCGTCGTTGTCTCCGATGCCTCCATAGCTCCACTGCAACATAGTCGTGGCGGTTCCCTCCAGGATGTGCTGTTGCTGCTATGGGTGGCTGCTGCTGCAGCCACTCATTGCTCCTGCTGCTGCTACGTCTTTGTTGCAATGCACAACGAGTTGTGAATCGTTTGCTCCGATATCATGAGAAACTTCCCGGAACCTTCCTAACCGCTTGCCACTTTACTAAGCGTCAGCGCTGAGTCAGTGTGTGATGAAAGTCACAAGTCATGCACAAAACTGCAAGGGTCTGGGTAAGGATAAGTACAGAATGCCAGGAAGCCCAAATTGAATGTAAGTGCAGAGAGAGAAAGAGGGAGAGAGAGAGAGAGAGAGAGAGAGAGAGAGAGAGAGAGAGACA
>SZWC01000666.1:32153-59441 GCA_023375785.1 Penium margaritaceum | reverse complement strand
ACACACACACACACACACACACACACACACACACACACACACACACACACACACACACACACACACACACACACACACACACACACACACACACACACACACACACACACACACACAAACTAGTGACAATGACAATGAGGAACGCCGGCTGACGAGG
Source organism: Penium margaritaceum (assembly GCA_023375785.1). Taxonomy (NCBI): domain Eukaryota; kingdom Viridiplantae; phylum Streptophyta; class Zygnematophyceae; order Desmidiales; family Peniaceae; genus Penium; species Penium margaritaceum. The sequence goes on along the minus strand of SZWC01000666.1, from coordinate 59,284 downwards.
ACAACGAAAAAAGTTTCATATTGTTTCCCACATTAACGAGGTCACTCATGCATTGCGAATCACTTACTATTGTTTTCGTTGTAGATTAAGGGTTCTGGCCAACATTGGACATTGCGTCCATTTCTGAAAGTTCGAACAACGCATTCTTACTTATCCCTTATGTACATGTATGGTGGATCAAGGCTGTCTATCTAGGAAACCAAGATTGTGTTGTTGTTTTGTCTGTGCACTGCTCACTCACTCATACTGTGCCCTCTCGGTTGGCGTACATGCTTGTGCAGATGAGTGAATCAATGAACGATGATGCCGACGGGACGCTGTTCGGTGGAGTGGATGCGTCGCTATGAAGCTGAGCGCGTGGTTCTCCTACTCCTCACACTTTTGACACAACACCCTTACATAGCCAGCTTCATCGGCTAGGCTGTCACATCAACAGTAGTCGTAGATAGCTCTAAGGAGCAGTGCAGCTGGCGCCCGGGTTCGGGCAGCCGTAACTCCGTCTAGTTATTTTTCTTGCTGATTCTGACTGGACGTGGTTACATTCGGATGGTCCAGTTTTCATGCAAAACGGACAACGCCCGGGTTTGGGCTGTTGGGTGTGTGGCAGGGCACCCATGAAATTTTGCCTGACAGAATAATGCTAGGATTTCCCTGGTTGGCTGTTTTTCTGAGTAACAAGCCTCACAGAGTTGAGGTGAGGCTAGAACTGAGAGGGATCTCAGTTGGTTGCTTATTCTTCATTCCTAATCAGTCATTGCTTCTTTCACCTACAGTTCTGGCGCTAACTCTGGCGCGTACACTTCTGAGTAACAAGCCAGATCTCTCACACTTAGACTCTAGTGTAGCAGACAAAGGGGGGAACAGAACCCTTGTCGCTCAGCATTAGCGACAGCGGCCAGCAACAAGCGTGGTCTCCCGTACGTTGCATCAACAACGCTGCTACCTCAACCTGCCCACAATGTAGATTCCTTGTTGGTATCAGAGACGCAGCGTAGTAGACGCAGCAAGAGCAGTGGCGCACAGGTTCCTTACTACGCCGATGGACCTCCCAAATGTACCAGTATAGGGAAAATGCTGCCGGACTTTTCTGGCAGCAGTAATCTGCTTGGTTGCAGCAAAAAAAAAAAAATCCCACGGCCATTGTGCCAGGGGAAATGCTGCTGGATTTTCTCTGGCAGCTCTGACCCCCATGTGTGACGCATGGAGGTGAGCGGCCAGAGCAACCGATGTTAGAAAACCTGTTGGCGACAACGCATGTGGCAACGTCGATCAGAGGAGTGAGTGACCATGACCATTAGCACCAGCAGCAAGAGCAGCACCGGCAGCAGTAGCGGCGGCAGTTGTGACAGCGACTGCAGTAGCAGCAGCAGCAGCAGCAATGGAGCAGCAGTGGCAAAAGTAGCAGAGGCAGCCGCGACAGCAGCGACAATACTAGCAGCAGCAGCTACAGTAGCTGTAGCAACAGCGGCAACAACAGCACTAGCGGTAGCAGGTGCAACAGCGGCAGAAATAGTGCCAGTAGCAGCGGCAACAACCGTAGCATTAGCCACAACAATAGCAATAGATGTCGCGGCTGCAGGTGCACAACAATAGCAACCGTTGCTACGACTGCTGTAACAGCAACCACCATGTTAGCGGTCGCGGCTGCAGGCTGCCGCTACGCGGTGGTGGTGGCAACCCCGCCACCGCCCCCATGCCCACAGCCAACACAGCCTAGGGCTTGACCCACCGGCAAAGACGAACACAAAAAGAACACAATAACTAAGGAAATAAAACAAAACAACATAACAGAATTAGGACCCGTAACAGCAACCGCAGCACCAGCCACAGCAGCAGCAACGACAGTGGGAGCAGCAGCAGCAACAACTGCTATTGTAGTAATAGCGGTGGTATCAGTGGAAGTGGCAGCAGCACTGTCGGTGGCCAAAGCAGTAGCGGCAGCCGCAACAGCATCCGTAGGAGTAGTAGTGGCGCCAACAGCATTAACAGCAGTAGCCGCCATAGCAATTGTAGCACATGCAGTTGCAACAGCACCTGAACCAGGAGGAGTAGCAACAACAGTTTCTATGCCCAGCCAGGATGATGCCGGCGGCACGCAGGCCAGCTCTGCAAACCCCCCCGCTGTAGACCCCATAGCGCCAGGCCGATCAGCTCCACCAGATGCTTGCCGCAACCAGCACCAGCCAGACTATCCTCCCCAGACAGCCTAGTCATGCGTTGACTGCGGTAGCACAAACCGCAGAGCAGCAGCAGGTGCTGTAGCTACAGCAGATGGTCACCAGTGTCCTAGGATCCGGAGCTGGTGCGGCTGGCCCCTCTCGGCGCAAGGACTGCGAGTACCCTCCAATATTCTTCGGAGACGAGCAGTTCCCATCCTAGGAACTGCTCTATTGCATCTGGACACAGGGGGAGAGTTTGTGGGCATACTACGCTCTCTCACATGACGATACCATCTCGGACCAGGTGCTTAAGGCTGGCCGTGCAGTCCCCGCACTCATCCTTGCCTTGCACCAGATGCCGACCACATTGCCCTAGAGTCGTTCCTTGGTGACGTCGCTAACGACACCAGCCCCGATCCTCGGTGAGCATGGAACACATTAACATGGCCTTATCGCACCTCCGGACAGGCAGCCATCAGCCGCCTTCTGATGGTATTCAGCTCCCTTTGCATGAAGGAGTCAACGACCTTTGCTTCCTACTAGCGCCGCGCCCAAAATCTCCTACGCCGGCTCAAGACAGCCACACCTCTCCCACTTGCTGCCCACCTCACCATGAAAAATGGTACCACCCTTGAGTTTGCCAACATCTTCGTCCCCTACGGTATCCCCATCCTTGAGGCCCTGGCGACCCAAGATACTCTACTGTCCTGGGCATAGGATCTCTTCCTTAGCGTCGAGGAAGCATGCAGGGACACAAAGCTTCAGCGTGGTGGCTCCTCCGCGATCGTAGTCGTCAACTCCAGCGGCTCCTCCACCCCTTCCTCCGGTGCTTGCTCCTCGAATAACGCCAAGGGCAAGGGAAAATAGGGCAAAAGGACAAGGGCAAAGAGCAGTAGTCTTCCTCTAATGTCACATCGCCGCCTCTACCATGTGAGCTCGGACACTGTGTCCAAGCTCATCCGAACTCAGCCAGCCCTCAGTCTTGACGTGCCTTCCTTTGAGAAGCTTCCCAAGACCAATTTTTTTTTTGCACCCAGGGTAAGGTGCATTGCATCTCTTACCTTGATTCCTCCTCCCGGGTGCTACCCCCACTACAGTTGGTCCACTCGGACCTTCTTGGTCCTCTCCCAGTCGAGTCCCTCTCAGATCGGGGTCGACATGTTCTCACCCTCACTGATGACTTTACCCGGATGCGGTGAGTCTACAACCTCTACCACAAGAGCGATGCCGCGCTGGTGGTCCGCCTGTGGCTGGTGATGGTTGAGCGCCCATCTTGTCATACTCTGCATACGTTCCTCTTGGATTGTGGTGGCAAGTTCTTAGAGGAGGTTGATGCCTACTTTGATAAGCGCGGTATATTTCACCACCTCTCAACACCTGCTACACCAGAGCAGAACGATATGTCTGAGCATTGGAACTACACCATGGAGGATGCGGATTGTGCTACATAGTCTGAGTGCAGTCTGTTGGAGTCCTTTACCTTTGAGGGATTCTCCTACATGACGTGGGTCTGGAACCGCTTGCCAAATGCTCCACTTTTGAACCATGTCACGTCGTACGAGCTGTGGTTCAGCCATCCTGTTGATCTCCGTCTCGCTCTCGTTTGGGAGTCCCTTGCCTACGTCTGGTACATCGAGGACCAGCAGGGGTCCAAGGTCTCACCTCGGGGTCGTATGTGTACCTTCCTCGGCATCTCTCCGCGGTCAAAAGCCTCGCGATTTTGGGACCCTAATCGCCATCGCATTGCCAAGTCTTGAGTTGCTCTCTTCTTTGAGGCTATCACCTGTCGTAACTTGTCCAACATTCTTTCGCTGGCCACCGACCACGTTCCTACCTGTGTGGCTTCCCGAAGAATGGGGAAGTCTAGTTCTGCGGATGGGTCCATCCGGGCCTCCTCACCTGCGGTCTAGTCTCCGGCTGCTGACGATCTGGCCACTGTGGCTGTGGGTGTGGTAACATCATCAGTCCCCTCTAGCACACCTGACCTCGTGCCAATGTCAGACCCCTCTGGCACACCTGATCCCGTACCTGTGTTGGTCCCCTCTGACAAACCTGATCTTGTGCCAGTGTCGGTCCCCTCTCGCACACCTGATCACGTACGAGCGTCAGTCCCTCTTGGCACACCTGATCCTGTGCAAGTGCTTGTGTCAGCCCCCTTTGGTGTTCCTGATTCTGCGCCAGTTACACACTCTCCATTCACACCCACTCCCGTGCATACACCTATTTCTCCTGCGACTATGGCCCAGCAGCCTCCTCAGCAGCTTAAAGTGAACACCTCAACTTTGGGCTACTCTCGTGAGCCCGGTGGTCGTCTCCGACCACTGGCTTCTAGGGCTCAGCAGTCTTCTGACTCAGCGCCTAGATGCTTGACTTGTAGTGTTCTGATTGGCAAGCCTGGCATAGAGGTCCTTGGCCTAAGTGTGTAGGTAGACTACACTCATGCGCATCTAGCATGTCTTGTCGGCCACAAGTTGGTCTCCCATGAGTTCTCGGTCGCATGCGATGTTGTAGCTGATTTGATTGTGGTCAGACGCAGTCCGGAGGCATGAATTTTGGCCACCCAAAGTTCTCCCTCGATGACGCTTGATTGAGGCACGTTGAAGAAGGCACTCCCGACTGACGATGTAGAGTAGTGTCCTGCTACTTGTGAGGATGAGCTAAAAGCCATCCGTGAGCATGGTCTCTATGATCTTGTTTACCTCCCGCCTAGGCGGAAGGCTGTATAGGCCAAGTGGGTCTTTTACAAGAAGGTGAAGCCTGACGGTACACTGGATCTCTACAAGACCCACTTAATGGTCAAGGCGTTCTCACACATTGAGGGTGTGGATTTCACTGACACGTTTGCACCCGTTGGTCATATGACTACTGCTTGTGCCCTGTTTGAAGTTGTTTCTCACCATGAATGGGTGTTGCATTAGATGGATGTGAACAATGTGTCCCTCCATGGAAGCCTTGAGGAGGAGATCTACATAGTCCGGCCACCAGGCTTTGAGGTCGGTGACAAGGTTTGGCACCTACAGAAGGCCTTGTAAAAACTTAAGCAGCCACCTCAGAGCTGGGAACCTATAGATCACTGAAACACTGACACGTGTCAGGTACGTGCAGAGTGACGTCGACTCGTCTCTCTTTCTGAGACATACCGCAGAGAGCTTCACTGCCATCCAAGTCTATGTGGATGACCTCTTGATTGCATCCCCTTTCATGGAGGCTGTGAAGGAGGCCAAGGTAGTCCTTCAGACTGCCCACAGGATGAAGGACCTTGGTCCTACATTTGTTTTTCTCGAGATGGAGATCATACGTGATCGTCGGCAGTGGACACTCTTGTTGCATCAGGCACGTTAGGCTCCCGTCATGGGGGAGCAGTTTTCTGACCTCCTTGGTGCAGATCCCATAGCCTCCACCCCCAGCACACCTGACGAGTAGGATGCTCTAAAGGTGGATGATCTAGCATATCCGAGAGAGACATTGTACGTGGCCCTGTACTTGCGCCTCATTGGCTCTCTGATGTACTTGGCGACTACCACACGACCCAAAATCGCCTTTTCCATCGAACATCTTGCACAATTCTCAAGTGTCTTTGGGCGAGAGTCCTTCACGCAGCTGTGCGAGTGGTATGATATGTGGTTTTTATGTAATATGCTTTCGGCGCCATTGTTTGGTGGTAGGCTACGGCTACACAGACAATGATTGGGCATGGAGTGCTGATGGGCGCAGTCTTACAGGCTACGTGTTCCTGTTGGGTGGTGTTGCTATGACATGGCATAGCAGCAAGCAGGGTTGTATTACACGTAGCTCATTAGAGGCTGAGTATACTGCATTGAGGGCTAGGGCTTCTGAGGTAGTGTGGCTATAGTATCTGTTTTGTGAGTTGCGACACTCGGTACCTTGCGTCGTTCTACGTAGTGAAAATCAGAGTGCTCTTACCATTGCAGAGGAATCAGGTGTGTTTCATGCACGCATGAAGTGCTTGTTGTTTTGCATCACTTTGTGCGTGATCTTGTGGAGCGACAGTTGATCTCCGTCATTAGGGTCGGCACGAACATGTGGCGCGCAGACTTGCTGACCAAGGCACTGGCACAAGGAAAGTTCATGGTGGCCATTTTTTTTTCGGGCTTCACCCCTTGCTTGAGAGTGCTTGAGAGTGGGGTATATGAGCATGGAATGTTGAGCATCTTGCTGCGTACTTCTGTCAGTTCTGCATGTGTATGGACATGCGTACCATCGGGTCATGGGGGAGTGTTGTGATGTGAGTTGTCTTGTCTGTTTGTGCAGCTTACATAGCCACTCGGTTGTGTCCATGCTCGTGCAAATCCTTGATTCGGACCCAGCTGGCGCAAAAGCACCAATATGTGGTGGCTCCACCTACGAGCAGCTGCAAGATAGTTGCCAAAACTTCCTGGGTGTTTGCTGGAGTGCTCTGCAATTACTCTACAGTCGCAAGAATTTTCTCGGTGGACTGGCTCTCGAGCCGGATTTGCATGTTTTGTATTTTCTGTCAACTGATCGATGCCGGACTTGTACGTGTGACTAGTTGTAGCGTCCGGGTTGAGATTTTGCATCTCTAGGTTCAGACGGTGTTACGTTTGGATGCCTATGCAAGGAGTTATGGCCAAAGCTGTTGTTTTGGACTGGTTTTAGGACAAACTGGCACTGTCGCATGTGTCACCCGTCGTGCACCGTGGCAGCTATTCATACTGTGTACTTTTCATTTGTCATTTCTCTGTGCATTACGAAGCTATTGGAGCTTATGAGACTTTGCGCGTCTCCCTAGCCTAACCCTTGTTGTTCCTTGCACCAGCTTACTTGCTAGTGAGCCGACTGACTCGACAGTGTCGCCACGCGAGCAGCAACAAGGTTAGGAAGCTTCCTAGCAGTTTCTCACCCCCCTCCCTCTTGTGCCTTCAAAGGCCACCCTCTCCATTTATCGATACCAAAGTTACTACAAAAAAGATTTCATATTGTTTCATATTTCTCTTCTATCTAGATTTTGAAGGTACGGGGTAGGTTTAGTCCACGTCTTCGTCGGAACTCTTTTATCTTATGTGACATGTCTACATTCTCCTTCTCACTTCTCATACATCCTCGGCAGGTTTGTTTTGCGGAGTTAACATAAAATGTGCAATAACCTAACATTCACAGTGCTCGAGTCATGGAAGTGCAATGAAGTACCGCGGTACACTTATTGTTATGATTTTAGATTGTGGATTGTACTGTGTACTACAATACATTGCAATTACCGCAGTAACTTATCAATACTGGTTTTACCAAAAGAGCATTACCGTATCGGTACGAACCTCCCAAAGAACTAGGATACCGTGGTACTTGATACCGCGGTGCACTATTACCGCAGTATTGAGTACCGTGGTACCCAGATACCATGGTATTTTAGCCCTTCTTGGTGTAGCTATTCACAGCAACAACATGGGATGACATCTACTGTGAACATGCCATGAACAACTCGTTGTGCTAGGTGAAAACCTCAAATGCGAGGTAAGAGTGAGGAAGGCTGCAAAACTGCAATTGGATACTACGGTATTGAATACCATGGTACAGGTGTACACCGGTGCTGAGTATTGTAGTATCATACATTTGTGGGAGGTGGTTGAAATAGTATGCACCTTGTCCACTGCCTAGCTGGCTAGCTACACATACAGACAAGGCATGCATTGCTCTATGGAGTATGTCCCCTTGGTCTGTTCTGAGATGGGCCATGAATGCACTGTCCATAATCGGTATGTCCCTTGTAGCTCATCATAGGAACCATACCTTTTTGGCTTGGTTGAATAGGCACCGGAGTCTCAAATGAGAGGTTGCGGGTTCAATCCCCACGACGGCCGCAATTTTCTTTGTGGCCAAAACTGGGACAGGAAGCTTCTAGGAAGCTTACTAGAGCCTGCCTTGAAGATGACACTTGGCGGTCTAAGGACGTGCCAAGTAGGACTGTAGGTTGAGGTTGGCTCCAGTGGAGCCACTACAAGCAGAAGTTTTAGTAAAGCTCTGCAAGTATAAAGGCATGTACCTTGCATGCATCCATTTACAGTTCTTGCCTTTGAGACTCCTCACAGAGTGTCCAACCAAAGGTAGACACTAAGGACCAACATGCGGGCTTCGTGAGGTTGCAAACCAAATGAACCTAAAGTGTGGATCCCTCGTTCGAGGATGATATGTTATCTTGGTTGCAATACCAAGAGCGGATGGCGGCCTCCCATGTCGGGACCCATTTTCTAGACCGTTGCTATCCGGCGCATTGACGAAGGTTTATGGGCCCACACTTCTGGTTCTAAGGCACGCTTCTAAGACCGACTAGCACATGGTCTTGCAGGGCGCACAGGTACAACAGGTACACAAAGATCGGATTACTCCAATCTGCTCCATCGGCTCCATTGGCTTCTTCAGGTAGGGTGCGCACACGTGGCGGACTAGGGGACAAGGAACAGCTCTGTCCATGTTGGACAAGACCCTCGAGCCCCAACGGGATTAAGTTCTACCCCTTTTTAGAAGGTGGTACGATCCTGAGTCCGTTCTCTCATGACGGCACCATCGCCTTAGGCGATCATCGGCGGGAGGGGTATGCAACGGAACCAACTGCACCTTTGACATCGGTCGCTGTCAGCAGCCTCATCAGCCTCATCGGCCTCAAGGAAGCAGAGTAGCAGCGAAGCAGAGAAGACGAGCAACAGCAAGAAATGGCAGATCCGACTCAAGTCTGCCTTGAGGCAGGTATGTCCAAATTCACGGGGACAGGTTTTCCATCGTGGAAATGGCAGTTTGAGATTGTCATGAACGTGCGTGGCTATCTTGACATCCTAAAAAGGACCGAGACAGCACCCACTGATGCGACGGTGACGACGTATGTGGCTGACCTTGCAACATGGACAATGAAGAACAACATGGCTCTCGCCATTCTTGTGACGTCCATCAACGAGACTCAACACTCCCACATCACAGGATGCACGGTGGCTGCCGAGGCCTACGCAAAACTCGCACACGTGCATCAATCAAACGCCCTAACAAACCGACTCTTTATCTTCCAAAGGTTGATGTCAATGAGGGTGAACGAAGGAGAATCGATACCCGTATTTTTGCAGTCGTTTGACAACGTGCTGCAAGAGGTCCAGCAAATGGAATGGAATCTCGACTCCAACATGTGTGCCATGATCCTTCTAATGGCACAGCCGGAAAGCTGGGGGTCTTTGATCACCGTATTTGGCGGTTGGAAGGAGGCAGATGTGACGTATGAGGCTGTCGCCGAACACGTCCTCAACGAGTCCATGCGACGCAGTGGTAGTGAGGCAAAACATCTCAGCCTATGCCTCTCGCTTTGGTGGACAAGGTGCAAGCTCTCGCTCCAGTCAAGGCAACAGCGGAAGCGGTGGTGGTGGAGGGAAAGGCAATGGTGGCGGGAAGAGTTCCAAGAAGACCGGCAACTATCACAACTCTGGAAAGGCTGGGCACTGGGGTAGGGAATGCCGTAGTCCCAAGAAAGAAGGCCGGAACAAAGGTGGAAAGGAGAAGAAGGTGCTCACCAACATGATGGCTAGGGGGCTACCCATGAAGGGTGCAGCGATCCTTAGGCCCGGGGCATTCGCCCTTGACTCGGACACCAACCACCACTCATCAAAAGAGAAGGGTGGATTTGTCTCCATGGCCGAATCTGTCATGCGCATCAAGTGTGCAAACGGCGGCGTCGTCCAAGCCATGGGCGAAGGGGACAAGGTGATCATGTTCAACGTGAATGGTGCGGAGAAGGCGGTCAACCTTCAAAAGGTGGTGTGCATGCCCTCCTTTACAGCCAACTTATTGTCCGTGTCACAAATCTCTGACAACAACATGATAGTGGTGTTCACGAACAAGGAAGCGGTGGCCCTAAAAAACGAGGACATCCAGATTTTGTACACCAAAGACGATCTCATGCTTCAAGTTCCAAGAGTCGACGGCCTCTACGTGCTTCAAACCAAAGTCACCAAAGCGTCGGATGAGGGACTCGCATGCGCCACCAAGATAGTGGCACCGGAGTCAAAGGATGCACCACCGGCGACCGCTGCGGCCGCTACATCAACCAAGGATACTGTCGCTGAGTTGTGGCACCGGTGATTTGGCCATGTGGCCAACAACATGCTGCAGAAGATACAGGAGCAAGAGGTAGTCCACGGAATGGAAGGGTGGACCATGAAGCATGGCGGAGGGTGTGCATTGTGTAAACCATGCCTCCAAGCGAAGGAAAAGAAGAAGCCGTTTGGGAGAGGAGGTCAACGAGCGGAACACTTCTTCGAACTGATACACAATGACGTGAGTGGACCTTTCTGCACACCGTCTAAGGGAGGAAACAAGTGTCAGGATGAGATCCGTGTGGTGCGGTCCCGACGTTGGTCTGATAGGCTCTATTGGTTCACGTCTGCTGTTTTGGGCGAATCTGAGACTGAGCATGAGCTTTCTGGTCGCCTCACGCTATGTGAGCAGGAATTTAGAGACAGTCAGTTTGTGAAGGGAATAACGTCGTTTTTTGATTTTTTTAACATGGACATGATCACAACATTTATAAGGCTAGTCATGAGCTTTCCAACGCACCAAACTGCGCGCAATTCGGCCAAGCAAAGCCTAACGCCTCCATGGCGCGCACACGCCATGGCGCCTTCCTTCACGTGCGAAGCGCCTTTCCCAAGGCGCAGGTCCACTTGCACATGGTGTAGGGGTCCCCTGCACTGTTTCCACGCACCCTACCCACTTTTGGGTCGAGTTTGGTGATGGGGTGTGACAAGGTTCGAAACCTGTCCGCGGACCTGCAGTCAGAATTTTGACCAATTCCCCGAGTAACAAAACGTACTACTGAGTTTCGGACACCAAGCCAGATTTTTGGCTAAGTCCCTCAGTAACAACCTGCACTACTGGATCCGGTGGATGATCCGCCGGATGAGGTGGATCATCCACCGGACGCCTCGGCAGGCCTATCGGAGCAATTTCTCCATGGTAGTTTTGTTACTCTATCCGGTCGATTATCGACCGGATTTCGAGTCGCAGCCGGCTCCCAGAGCCGCTACGCACACCCCAACTTTGGAAGGCCATATCTCCCTCGATACTTGTCCGATTCTGGCTAAACAACTTCCACCGGATTCAACGACTCGTCAATTTTCAGGGGCAATCCACCATTTTAGGATCCGAGCAATCTTCCAGTCGCCAGATCCGCCGGAGCGGCGTTTCCACTTCCTGGCGGCTCGTCGGCGCCTCCCGGCACCGCACTTGGGCATGTGGAGGGGCAAATTTTTTAACATTCTCCCCCTTGCACCTGCCATGCCCGCTGCTCCTGCTTGCTCTCACTCATCTTCCGCTGCGTGCTCCAGCCCGTCATAGCTGGTCATCCCAAGTCCGGCCACGCTCATCGCGTGCCGGTCCGCGGATTGCGCTTTGGTCAAGCAATCCGCAAGTATGTTGTGCATGCTGCAGTGCTGCAGCATCACCTGCCCCTTCTCGACCATGTCCCGTGCGTAGTGATAACGCACGTCGATGTGATTTGTCCTCCTGTGCTGCGTCTGGTTGTTGGTCAGCGAGATGGAGCCGGTGTTATCCTCTTGCACCACCGTAGGCTCAATCTGCTTCCACTGTGGAGGTGGCAACGCAGTCTTGCTTCCTGCTGTACCACGAGACCGCTGCACCAGCAAGGAAGAACACGTATCCGGATGTGGACTTCCGCTTGTCCACATCCCCAGCGTAGTCTGCATCCGTGTAGCAGACCAGACGCAAGGGGTCCGCCCGCCCCTTGCCGTCGAACCTCAGGCGCGCGTGCCGCGTCGCCTGCAGGTAGCGGAGGATGCGCTTGACCGCCTGCCAGTGTAGTGGCCCTGGATCGGCCACGTACCTGCTCACTTGGCCCACCGCGTAGGCCAGGTCTAGTCGAGTCGCCACCATGGCGTACATGAGGCTGCCCACTGCCAATTGGTAGGGCACCCCTATCATATGCTCCCGCTCTTCTTTTTTTTGCGGCGCCATTGCCGCACTCAGTTCACAGGTCGTGGAGACAGGACTGCACACTCGTTTGCATTCCTCCATGCCGTACCGCTTCAGCACCTCGGCCACGTACTTGGCCTGTCCCAGCTCAAGCGTGAGCATCCTCCGGTTCCGCGTAATGCTCACCCCGAGGTAGAACTCCAGCTCCCCCATGTCCGACATTTGGAACCTGCTGCTCAGCTGCTCTTTCAGCTGCTGTAGGCTCGGCAGGTCTGAGGAGCACAAGATCAGATCGTCCACGTAGAGTGTGCCAATCTGATGGAGCTTCTTGCTGCGCCGCACGTACACACTGTGATCTGCCTCATAACGCTTGAAGCCGAGTTGTGCAATGAAGCTGTCCATCTGTTGGTACCAGCATCGGGGCGATTGTTTTAGCCCGTACAAGGACTTCCACAGCTTGCACACCTTGCCCTCCAGCGCCTCCACCCCCTCCGGCACCTCCATGTAGATTTCCTTGTCGATGATGCCATTGAGGAAGGCCGTCTTTACGTCCATTTGGTGGAGCTCCATGTCCTTCGCGGCCGCCACCGCAAGGATCGCCCGGATGCTTGTAAACTTGGCGACGGGGGCGAACGTCTCATCGTAGTGTTCGCCCTTACGCTATACGTATCCCTTTGCCACGAGCCGCGCCTTGTACTTGTCAACCACTCCTTCCTTCGTGAACTTGGTCTTGAAGACCTACTTGAAGCCGATGACCTTGGCATCTTTCGGCCTGACAACCAGCTGCCACGTGTTGTTTTCTATAATGGACGCCAACTCCGACTTGATGGCGGCGTCCCACTGCTCTCCCTTGGGCCTCGCAAGCGCCTCTTACACGGTCGTCGGCTCCGTTGATGTAGCTAGCATGCACCGCGTCATGCCGATCCATACCGGTGCCTGCGTTGAAACGCTTCCCCGCTCTCCGATGCCTTCCGCTGCGGCGCGGCAGTCTTGGCGGCGTCTCGTCGCTCTGCTGCGATCCTTCCGATTCAGCCCGCTCCGGTGAATCATCGACCGGACGGCTTTTCGAGGATTCCTCCTGCTCCGGTGAACCATCAACCGGACGGGCGGCGCGTCCGGAGGATTTTTCTCCGACGCTCGACGTGAACTCCGCCGGGAGTGCGCGCTTCGGCACCCGCGGTGCCTCCTTCAACGGATCATTCCGCCGGATCTCCAGCCCAGCTGCTTCATCGTCGGATTCCTCCACGTCGGCTGCTGCACCTGCTGCACCGCCGCGCTCCGACGCCGCATCATCGACCTCCGCGTCCGCCGGCTCCTCCTCGTAGTCAAGGAGCTGGAACCACTCCCCCTGTTTTGGAGTGTTCCCGACGCTCATGTCGTTGCTGTTGCTGCTGAAGCTTTGCTGCTCGTCAAACTTGACATCACGGCTGCGGATGATCTCTTGTGTGCACGGGTCCCAGAGCTGGTACGCCTTTTGCGCGCTCTCGTAGCCGAGGAACAAGCACGGCTTCGCCCGCGGTTCCAGCTTGCTGTCGTGTCGTTGCGCCGCCTGCACCATCGCGTGCGCCTTGCACCCGAACACCTTCAGGTGTGCCACGTTTGGCTTGCGCCCGCTCCAAACCTCCTTCGGCGTCTTCCAGCCGCCCTTGCTCTTCAGCACCGCTGTTGGGGTGAGGTTGATGGTGTAGCTCGCTGTACGCACAGCCTCTGGCCAGAACCCTCGCGGCAACCCGGCATCCACAAGCATGGTCCGCACCATGTTGAGCAGCGTCTGGTTCGCCCGCTCCGCCACTTCGTTGGACTGTATCGAGTACGGCGTATTGGGTTACCACTTGATGCCCTGCTGCTTCATCCACCCACTGCAGCCCACGTACTCTCTGCCATTTTCGCTGCGTAGCGCTCTGACCTTCCACCTAGTCTGCCTCTCCACCGTTGCGACGTACTCCTTCAGACGGTCCAGGACCTCGCCTTTCCACTTCATGAAGTACACATAGAGCTTCCTGCTGCAGTCGTCAATGAAAGTGACGAAGTATCTCAAGCCGCTGTTTGACGTCGTTTTGAACGGTCCGCACACGTCACTGTGCACGACCTCCAGCAGGTCCTTTGCGCGAGCCTCGTTCTCGTTGAACGGCTTGCGCCGCGCCTTGCCCAAAACACAAGGCTCGTACTTTTTGTGCGCTGCTGTATCTGCTGCCGTGTCTGCACCGTCGATGACGAGGCCGCGTACCATGTCGCGCTTCGCCATCTCCTTAACGGTTGCGGGCGCCGAATGCCCCAACCGTCGGTGCCAGAGCTCCAGATCAGAGCTTCCTCCCTTGGCCATGTTGACGACACGCTCTTGCGAGTCCGCTGCATCCGATGCCGCGGAGACCACCTTGGTCTCCACAATGTAGAGACCGCCCTCGTGCTTCGCCTCCAGCACGACCTCGTCGTCACCGTCAATGCGCACCACTGTGCCTTTCATGCGAAAGAGCACCTCATACCCCTTGTCTGTCAAGCGGCTAACACTCAGGATGTCAGCCAGGCCGGGGACGTGCTGCACATCACGGATTGTGCACAGCTCCTTCTTACCGCCCACCACGACATCCACCTCCATGTCGCCTTGGCCGGCCGCCGGCTCGACTTTGTTGTTCGCGACCACCATTGACTTGGAGGATTTCTCGTAGGTGACGAACCCCACCTTCTCGACTTGGGTGTGCTCCTCGGCCCCAGAATCCAAGCACCGCCTGTTGGCCTTCTTGAGGAAGTGGTTCTTGTTGCCGTTGAGGAGCGACCGGCCCTTGCTGTTTTTGCCGCCGGTCTTCGCCTCCTCCGGGCACTCACGGGCCCAATGGCCCTCCTTGCCGCAGTTGCGGCATGCACCTTTATTGGCACCCTTCTTGTGGCCACCCTTTTTGCCACTTCCTCGGCCCCCGCTTCCGCCACCCCGCGTTTTGGTGACGAGGGCCGATGAGGAAGACGAGGACTCCCCGCAGATCCGTCGTTGTGCCTCATTGCGGATGTACTCTGCGACCGCGCCATAGGTGAGCTTGTCCTCCGACCATCCTCCGAGAACGGTGATGAGTGGACCCCAACTGTCAGGTAGGGCCATGAGGAGGGCCATCGCCTACAGCTGCGTGTCGATCTTCCACCCCACATCATTGCATTGCGAGGCAAGCGACTCGATCTGCTGCATGGCGGAGATGACATCATCTCCCTCCTCGATTCTCACCGTGAGGAGCCGCTTCATCGCGAAGATTTTGTTCCCGAGCGACTTGGATTGGTGGATGGCACAGAGCTTTTGCCAAGCTTCGGCTGCCAGCTTGCAGCCTTGGAAGTAGCCCCACTGCGACTCGGCTGTCCCGGACACCAGGAGCATGAGCGCCTCCGTGTTCTTCTTTTCGAAGGCCTGCTTCTCCGCGTCTGTAGCAGTCGCCTCTATGAGCACCTCCTTTCCCAACATGACATCCAGCAGTCCCTTATGCGAGAGGTGCAGTTCGAACTGCCACCTCCATAGCCCGAAGCCCGAGCCGCATACTTCTGAATGGGCTGCGTCTCCTTCTCCGCCATGTGCGCAGCTGCTACTCCGACGAGTTCTCAGAACTTCACGGCGACGTCCAAGATGACGATACCGTGCGCTGCGGAAGACGTGAACGTTGGAGGCGTTGAGACCTGTGGGCCCATAACCCTTTGTCAGGATGAGATCCGCGTGGTGCAGTCCCAACGTTGGTCTGATAGGCTCTATTGGTTCACGTCTGCTGTTTTGGGCGAATCTGAGACTAAGCATGAGCTTTCTGGTCGCCTCACGCTATCTGAGCAGGAATTTAGAGACAGTCAGTTTGCGAAGGGAATAACGTCTTTTTTCATTTTTTTTAACATGGACATGATCACAACATTTATAGGGATAGTCATGAGCTTTCCAACGCACCAAACTGCACGCAATTCGGCCAAGCGTAGCTCACGTTATGCTTGCCGAAGCGCAGGTCTCACCCACCACAGAAACGCCTAACGACTCAATGGCGCGCACACGCCGTGGCGCCTTCCTTCACGTGCAAAGCGCCTTTCCCAAGGCGCAGGTCCACTTGCACATGGTGTAGGGGTCCCCTGCACTGTTTCCATGCACCCTACCCACTTTTGGGTCGAGTTTGGTGATGGGGTGTGACGAGGTTCGAAACCTGTCCGCGGACCTGCAGTCAGAATTTTGACCAAGTCCCCGAGTAACAAAACATACTACTGAGTTTCGGACGCCAAGATAGATTTTTGGCTGTCCCTCAGAAGCAACCTGCACTACTGGATCCGGTGGATGATCCGCCGGATCAGGTGGATCATCCACCGGACGCCTCGGCAGGCCTATCGGAGCAATTTCTCCAGATGGTGTTTTTGTTACTCTATCCCGTCGATTATCGACCGGATTTCGAGTCGCAGCCGGCTCCCAGAGCCGCTACGCACACCCCAACTTTGGAAGGCCATATCTCCCTCGATACTTGTCCGATTCTGGCTAAACAACTTCCACCGGATTCAACGACTCGTCAATTTTCAGGGGCAATCCACCATTCTAGGATCCGAGCAATCTTCTAGTCGCCAGATCCGCCGGAGCTGCGTTTCCACTTTCTGGCGGCTCGTCGGCGCCTCCCGGCACCGCACTTGGGCATGTGGAGGGGCAAATTTTTTAACATTCTCCCCCTTGCACCTGCCATGCCCGCTGCTCCTGCTTGCTCTCACTCATCTTCCGCTGCGCGCTCCAGCCCGTCATAGCTGGTCATCCCAAGTCCGGCCACGCTCATCGCGTGCCGGTCCGCGGATTGCGCTTTGGTCAAGCAATCCGCAAGTATGTTGTGCATGCTGCAGTGCTGCAGCATCACCTGCCCCTTCTCGACCATGTCCCGTGCGTAGTGATAACGCACGTCGATGTGATTCGTCCTCCTGTGCTGCGTCTGGTTGTTGGTCAGCGAGATGGAGCCGGTGTTATCCTCTTGCACCACCGTAGGCTCCAGCTGCGGCACGCCCAGCTCCCTCAGCAACCTGCGGAGCCACACCGCCTCCTTGACCGCCTCGGCCAGCGCGATGTACTCTGCTTCCACTGTGGAGGTGGCAACGCAGTCTTGCTTCCTGCTGTACCACGAGACCGCTGCACCAGCAAGGAAGAACACGTATCCGGATGTGGACTTCCGCTTGTCCACATCCCCAGCGTAGTCTGCATCCGTGTAGCAGACCAGACGCAAGGGGTCCGCCCGCCCCTTGCCGTCGAACCTCAGGCACGCGTGCCGCGTCGCCTGCAGGTAGCGGAGGATGCGCTTGACCGCCTGCCAGTGTAGTGGCCCTGGATCGGCCACGTACCTGCTCACTTGGCCCACCGCGTAGGCCAGGTCCGGTCGAGTCGCCACCATGGCGTACATGAGGCTGCCCACCGCCGATTGGTANTGCACCACCGTAGGCTCCAGCTGCGGCACGCCCAGCTCCCCCAGCAACCTGCGGAGCCACACCGCCTCCTTGACCGCCTCGGCCAGCGCGATGTACTCTGCTTCCACTGTGGAGGTGGCGACGCAGTCCTGCTTCCTGCTGCACCACGAGACCGCTGCACCAGCGAGGAAGAACACGTAGCCGGATGTGGACTTCCGCTTGTCCACATCCCCAGCGTAGTCTGCATCCGTGTAGCAGACCAGACGCAAGGGGTCCGCCCGCCCCTTGCCGTCGAACCTCAGGTGCGCGTGCCGCATCGCCTGCAGGTAGCGGAGGATGCGCTTGACCGCCTGCCAGTGTAGTGGCCCTGGATCGGCCACGTACCTGCTCACTTGGCCCACCGCGTAGGCCAGGTCCGGTCGAGTCGCCACCATGGCGTACATCAGGCTGCCCACCGCCGATTGGTAGGGCACCCCTGTCATATCCTCCCGCTCTTCTTTTTTTTGCGGCGACATTGCCGCACTCAGTTCACAGTTCGTTGAGACAGGACTGCACACTGGTTTGCAGTCCTCCATGCCGTACCGCTTCAGCACCTCGGCCACGTATTTGGCCTGCCCCAGCTCAAGCGTGCGCATCCTCCGGTTCCGTGTAATGCTCACCCCGAGGTAGAACTCCAGCTCCCCCATGTCCGACATTTGGAACCTGCTGCTCAGCTGCTCTTTCAGCTGCTGTAGGCTCGACAGGTCTGAGGAGCACAAGATCAGATCGTCCACGTAGAGTGCAACAATTTGATGGAGCTTCTTGCTGCGCCGCAAGTACACACTGTGATCTGCCTCACAGCGCTTGAAGCCGAGTTGTGCCATGAAGCTGTCCATCTGTTGGTACCAGCATCGGGGCGATTGTTTTAGCCCGTACAAGGACTTCCGTAGCTTGCACACCTTGCCCTCCGGCGCCTCCACCCCCTCCGGCACCTCCATGTAGATTTCCTTGTCGATGATGCCATTGAGGAAGGCCGTCTTTACGTCCATTTGGTGGAGCTCCATGTCCTTCGCGGCCGCCACCGCAAGGATCGCCCGGATGCTTGTAAACTTGGCGACGGGGGCAAACGTCTCATCATAGTGTTCGCCCTTACACTGTGCGTACCCCTTCGCCACGAGCCGCGCCTTGTACTTGTCAACCACTTCTTCCTTCGTGAACTTGGTCTTGAAGACCCACTTGGAGCCGATGACCTTGGCGTCTTTCGGCCTGTCAACCAGCTGCCACATGTCATTTTCTGCAATGGACGCCAACTCCGACTTGATGGCGGCGTCCCACTGCTTTCCCTTGGGCCGCGCAAGCGCCTCTTGCACGGTCGTTGGCTCCGTTGATGCAGCCAGCATGCACCGCGTCATGCCGATCCATCGACCGGTGCCTGCGTCGAAACGCTTCCCCGCTCTCCGCTGCCTTCCGCTGCGGCGCGGCAGTCTTGGCGGCGCGGCAGTCTTGGCGGCGCGGCTTCTTGGGGGCTTCCGAGTCTGACTTGGAGTCTGACGACTCTTCGGACGACGATGACGACAAAAAACCACCACCTGTGGAAGCACCAGCACCAAAGCAAGAAGCCACACCAGCACTCCGGTGCAGTTTGCGACCAAAGAAAGCACTTTTGCGGTATGAGGATGATTGGACCGGCCTTAGCTGGTCGTGCATGGCTCAGGGAGAGCCATCCACAGTGGCGGAGGCGATGAATGGCCCAGATGCGGCCAAGTGGAAGGAGGTAGTGGACAGCGAGCTCGCGTCCATTGCTGAGAACGGCACGTGGGTGCTGGTGGATAGACCCAACAAGGCCCANGACGACGACGACGACGACGACGACAAACCACCACCTGTGGAAGCACCAGCACCAAAGCAAGAAGCCACACCAGCACTCCGGTGCAGTTTGCGACCAAAGAAAGCACTTTTGCGGTATGAGGATGATTGGACCGGCCTTAGCTGGTCGTGCATGGCTCAGGGAGAGCCATCCACAGTGGCGGAGGCGATGAATGGCCCAGATGCGGCCAAGTGGAAGGAGGTAGTGGACAGCGAGCTCGCGTCCATTGCTGAGAACGGCACGTGGGTGCTGGTGGATAGACCCAACAAGGCCCACGTGGTGGGATCCAAGTGGGTCCTCTGAGTGAAGAAGAAGCAAGACGGCAGCATCGACAAGTTGAAGGCAAGGGTAGTGGCTAAGGGGTTCTCTCAACGCCTGGGCTCCGAGTACGATGAGACGTTTGCGACCGTCATGACCCTTGCCTCCATCCGCTCTCTCCTTGGCATTGTAGCCGCAAAGAACTTAGAGATACACCAGATGGACGTTAGGACAGATTTCCTTTATGGGACGCTTGACAAGAAAGTTCTGATGGAGATGCCAGAAGGAGTCAAAGCTCCCAAGGGCAAGGTGTGCAAGTTGGTGAAAGCGCTCTATGGGCTGAAACAAGCCCCTAGGATGTGGTACAAAGAGATGGACGGTGTCATGACCGGCCTCTCCTTCGCGCATTGCGAGAATGACCCGAGCATGTACGTGCGCGATGATGGGAGAGGGTTGATGCTGGTTGCGTTGTACGTGGATGATCTGATCATCTGCTTGTCTTCGGTCGAGCTGCTGGATGAGCTGAAGTCTGACCTCAGCAAAAGGTTCAAGATGAAGGACATGGGTCCTCTCGAGTACTACCTCGGTATCGCCATCCACCACAACCGAGTAGCAGGCACCATCGAACTCAACCAAACCAAATACATCGGTGAGGTACTGAAGCGCTACCACATGGAAGACTGCAAACCTGTCAGCACCCCCATGACGACCGATACGAAGCTGAAGGCCTCCATGTCGCCAAGCAATGAAACAGAACAAAGGGAGATGCAAGAGATCCCCTACCAGTACGCCGTGGGTAGCATCATGTACACCATGGTAGGAACTCGTCCGAACATCTACTATGATGTGGGACAAGTGAGCAGATTCGTGGCTAACCCAGGGCCACAACACTGGCAGGCAGTAAAGCGCATCTTGTACTACCTACAAAAGACACGTCACATGGGCCTTGTCCTTGGAGGCCAAGAAGGTATGGACCCCCTTCGCCTGAAGTGCTACACCGAGGTTGACTGGGGAGGAAATCTTGACGACCAAAAATCCACCTCTGGATACGTTTGCATCTTGAATGGCGCTGCCATCTCATGGGCGAGCAGGAAGCAGGATTGTGTTTCCGTGTCCACGGCTGAGGCAGAGTACGTTGCTATATTGGAGTTGTGCAAGGAGACTCAGTGGTTGCGAAGCCGACTTGGCAAAATGACAATGCCACAGAAGGACGCCACGGTCGTACACGTGGAAAACATGAGCACCATCTCGATGGCTGAAGACGAGATCATCTCCCGGTGAACGAAGCACATCAACATACGTTACCACTACTCACGTGACCTGGTCATGAAGAACGTGGTGGACTTGCAGCACTGCGGAACAAAGAGCATGCTTGTTGATTGCATGACCACGCCGTTGGAAAGCGACATGCACTATGCAGGCATTCGTGGATTTGGCATGAGGAGTGCGGCAGAGGAAGGGTGAGCCCCAAGGCATTGATGGAGCCCAGTGAGCGACATATGGACAGAGGTGCAAGGGAGAGATTTGCTGAAATAGTATGCACCTTGTCCACTGCCTAGCTGGCTAGCTACACATACAGACAAGGCATGCACTGCTCTATGGAGTATGGCCCCTTGGTCTGTTCTGAGATGGGCCAGGAATGCACTGCCCATAAATGGGTATGTCCCCTGTGGCTCATCATAGGAACCATACTTTTTTGGCTTGGTTGAATAGGCACCAGAGTCTCAAATGAGAGGTCGCGGATTCAATCCCTGCGACGGCCGCAATTTCCTTTGTGGCCAAAACTGGGACAGGAAGCTTCTAGGAAGCCTACTAGAGCCTGCCTTGAGGATGAAACTTGGCGGTCTAAGGACGTGCCAAGTAGGACTGTAGGTTGAGGTTGGCTCCAGTGGAGTCACTACAAGCAGAAGCTTTAGCAAAGCTCTGCAAGTATAAAAGCCTGTACCTTGCATGCATCCATTTACAGTTATTGCCTTTGAGACTCCTCATAGAGTGTCCAACCAAAGGTAGACACTAAAGACCAACATGCGGACTTTGTGAGGTTACAAACCAAACAATCCTAAAGTGTGGATCCCTTGTTCGAGGGTGATATGTCATCTTGGTTGAAATACCAAGAGCGGTTGGCGGCCTCCCATGTTGGGACCCGTTTTCTAGACCGTTGCTATCTGGCGCATTGACAGAGGTTAGTACTGATATTGGTAATTCTCACGGTAAAACTGGTACTAATGCGTTACCCGACATGCGGTATGGTAAGCCCGTCCTTGGATGGAGCTATACTGCCCGACCAAGCCGATGCCTAATCTAGAGGGCGTGAAACCGACCAACGGTTGCTATTGTAACAGCTCCCGGAAGGGGGTTCAGTGGGAAGTATATTCAGCCCGGACCGCCTATAAAAACCCAAAAAAAAGGCGTTACCGTGGCACATACAATATACTCTGGTACACAATCTAAGGCATGATTTTAAAATCATGACAATGAATATACTTGGTTGCACATGCATGAGGCGGACAGTGTCCATTGTTCGATTATGGAAAACCTTTACGTTGACTCAACTTAACATGTAGTTGGTAGAACTGTGCAAGGGAGGTGGAGGGAGGGAACGGAGGAACCCCCTGAGCAACGTTGCGTGTGAGAGGGCAGGCTGCATATGACACAACGTGTCACACGATACTCTTAAAGGCGGAGAGATGGAAAAGATACGATTCAAAATGTAGAAATTGAGTTATAAAAAATTGACAAGTGTCTAGATGTAGTCTCACACCTGTGCGTGCAAATAAGCGCACAAGTTGAGCCAACCGATTAGGAAATAGCATAGCCAGGCTGTTAGCTCCAAAACAAGAGTAGAGGATAACCTGACTGACGTACGGGCTCCTTGTTCGTTCTTGTGTCACAGACACATTAGTGACCTCTGGCCTCGTTGCACATCCCACACGGCACTCATGCAAGGACTGAGAGAGCCAGGATGTTGCAGCCGGCGCACTCACCATCTCCGAGACATGGCTGTGGGCCATGTGAATGTCAGCTTCATGACATGGCCTGTTTGATCTTGTCACATGCAGACTTGGTGCTAGATCTAGGCACACCCGGGTCCTTACCCATGGTTGATACACTTCCATTTGAGTGAGGATAACAAAAGGTGGGAGGGGGGGAAGGTTCGATCCCTGGGCTGTACTATGGTGAGCATCAGGCCTTGAGCGAGAGCAAGCTCGCCGCTTTCTCACTCCCTTTGCTTATCCTCCCACCCCAACGAGTAGCTCTTTATTGACTTGTGACTGCTCTACGTGTGTCCAAATAAAAAAACCTCACCTCGCCTTCTATGTGTCATGGCTCTCTGCCATTGTTGAGGATCATATCTCATTTACTCAGTATCATACCACACCTCACTACTTCCATGTCCTACTGGTATCAGAGCAGGTAGTGAGCAACTTTACTGCGGTTGATCTCAAATACGAGATCCAGGCAGTGGGTTGTCCCACCATTGTCGGTGCTCCCACCGCCGCTCCCGCCGCCGCTGCCGCTGCTTCCGCCCCTGCCGCCTTGTGGGTGTCTTCTATACTAGGGTGCAATATGAGGAACAAGCTTTGTGGCTGGTTTCTTACATTCGGCGTAGTGAAAAACAGCCATCACTTTGTTAAGCCGACATCCACCACCGCCATTGTTGCTGTGTTCTCTTATACAGTGACAACAGCAATCGCAGGTACAGCTGCGGCCTCTTTGGTCACCACTCGCTCTCTTCTCTTCACCTTGAGGACTTGCTTTGTGGTTCCCACAGCCATTGCAGCCACACCCTCTCCACCTTGGTACTTTGTCATTCTCTCTTTTGGGAGCTGCAACAACTACCTCGGCCTAGGAGTAGCAGTATCAGCAGCAGTGATTACGTTGTCAGAGCTCGTTGTTCTTAGCAGCACCGATAACATCTATAGTCGTAGCATTGGTGGAGGTGGCAACTGTGCCTATGCTCCTGGCAGCCACACCCGCCACCACCGAACGTTCCGAAAATGATGCAGCCTCACCACCAACAACAACTGCACCGCTGTACCGCACCACCGCCAAGATCCCACTACAGGAGCACTACGTGGTCCCCCCGCCGCTGCCACTCCTACCGCCGTTGCTACCGCATCATTGCCTTTCTTGGAAGATGCAGCAATACTTATGGCAGCTGCAACAGCTACTGGGGTGGTCCTAGTTGCGGTCCACCCTGGAACCCCAGCCTCCAGGACCCCGCGACAACTAAGTTGGTGGCAGCCGTCGTAACAGCACCACCAATAGCATCAGTGGTAGCCGCAATTGTAGCAACAGGACATGTCATTTTTGCCACTCCGATGGCTACGGGTGCCACACTGGTACACAATGAGTCCACAAACGTCACCATGCCCATGTTCTATTACGAGTTGTTGAGCGAGATATCATCACGGGGCAGATGCGGAGTCTCCTTGGTCCGACCGCTCGTCCCACCCTCGGCATCATTGGGTAAGAGACACCCCCTCCATTACCTAGGATACCTGAGGAGGGAGTGATTTTGCTGCGATCGAGGCTGACGTCATGGACTTCTTTGCTTGCCTCACGAGAGATGTGGTCTTTGTATCGTTTTTTGTTACTAGCGCTACTTGTGCTGTCATAGAAGCCACCGCATCATCTACAGCCACCTTCACAATTGCGGCAAGAGTGTCCCGTGCCCCTACAAACACCTCAGCAGGCCATGCTACCAGGGCCTACACCGAGACTTCTGTTTTCATTGGGCCCATTGCTGCAGCAACTACTAACATCTACACACACGTCTCTGCTGTCGCATCAACAATCGCCTCCAGTATTGCAACCGCCGGATCTACTGCAACTTCAACAGCAACAGCCATTCATACGCCCACCACCACAGCAATAGCAGTAGCTTCATTGCCAGTATCATCTCCAGCCACTAGTGTGGTGAGTGATGCCACCTCCATGAGTGCTTTCCTTGTGAATCTAGTGGCAGCATCAGTTGTTGGTGGTCTTGCGCTAGTGGTTCCAACAATGACTACTATATCTGTGCTCTCTGATGTGGCAGCAACATGCATAACTCTTCTTCTTGCTTTCCTACGCCCTCCTCTCGTGGCATTTATTGCTTGACTGCTACTCCTACACTTGTTGTCCTTGCATATTGGTTGGTCCTCTGCTTTCAGCTCTCCTCTTTCTTGTGCTTGGGCTGGGAATAGTCCTGTAGCAACTTCTATGCATGCGTACGGCACTACCTTTTTCTCACGCCCTGTGGGGCTGGGGTACTCTGCCAAAATGTTTTGGCAAAGCCCCTCGTTCTTCACCATTCCTGGAGACAACGAGTCTGTCATAGCAGACTTGCGGCAATAGCTTAACCATGCACTTGAGGCATAGCATGAAGATGAAGATCACCTCAAGCTTGCAGAGGACAATTACGCTGCCTTTGCTGATGAGGTCGCTCCAATTATCCTCAAGCGCTTGCCAACTACGTCTGTCACTTTTGCCGCTTGCTCCACTGCTGGTACCAACTCAGGTTTCTCTTCTACTCCCTCTGATGCCGGCAACTCCTCTCCTGCTGATGCTGCTAGCACGCCTACTCCTGTCCCACGTCAGCATGACTTCTTCTTGTAGCCACCTGTCCTCTCCATAGGACTTGCCTTCTCCTCCATGGAACTTTGTTTCAGCACCGAGGCTCAGGGCGAGCGTCTTTGGGAGTACTACTTTTCCCCTGACCCTACGGCCAACCCACCTTTTGTCCCTTCTCCCCCTGAAGCTGCTTGTGCTATCTACGCCCTCACTCCCATTGCACCTGAGTATCTTGTGGACAACGTTGGCACATTCAATGCCGATCCCAAGGCTGGTCGCGATGCTGACCCTATGGGTGCCTGTGCTATGTTGCATCGTCAAACTACCATCACCGGTCAGGCTGCGCAGAGTGCTCTCACTATGCAATTCAACATGCTGCTGATGCGTACTGAGAAGACCATTGCCGCCTACTAGGCTCACGGTCACAAGCTCCTTCGTGGGCTTGGTGATGCTCCTGGGCAGTTGTTCGATGTCCTCACCATAGTCAACAGGCTTATCCCTAAACTCTCTGACCTCCTTTGCGACGTCAAAGCAGATGAGCTGCAATGCCTCGCCTTAGAGCGTCCCTACGAAATCTCCTCCAAGCATTGGTGCACTCTACGACTTCATCGCCGAGCGTCTTGGTGCCTGTTGGACAAGTCTCCAGAAAAAACGGCTCCATCCCTATGCCGTCATAGGAGTCACAGCTCTAACGACTGCTTCATCCCCCTCCACAGCCTCCTCATCCTCCTCTTCCACCTCTTTCTTGACCAGCTCCACCACCACGGATCTTGCCTCCTACAGCCATGACCATGGTCGTGGCAAGGGCAAGGGCAAGGGAAAATGGAAAGCATATGCTTCCTCTTCTCGTGTCCTAAGTGCTTTGGTCAAGTGGAACTGCGATTCTTATGACCACTCGGTGCATGAATGTCCACGTCCTACGGATGACATTTATCTTGCCTGCTCCATGCGTGCCCACTAGGTTTGTAGTAGGGGTACCTCTGCAACAGCCGTATCCTCCTCCTGCATGTCCTCATCCTCATCATCGACGACCCAATCCTCTGCTCATGCCTA
Organism: Penium margaritaceum; assembly: GCA_023375785.1. Classification (NCBI taxonomy): domain Eukaryota; kingdom Viridiplantae; phylum Streptophyta; class Zygnematophyceae; order Desmidiales; family Peniaceae; genus Penium; species Penium margaritaceum. The sequence continues at coordinate 33,091 of SZWC01000666.1, read as the reverse complement.
CTCTACCACTGGAATTCCTTCTGTGCCTCCGATGGTCCCGCACCCTTGGGGCTGGCCATACCCTTGGGGCTAACCGCCCCCTTATGGTGCTCCACACTACGTGGCTCTACCCTTGTCCACCTACACCATTCCATTGTGGTTCCCTCCTTCCTCTGGCGCTTCAACCCCGACTCTTGCGGCGTCTGGCGCGGGTGACGGTGAGCGTCAGTTGGAACAGTCTCTTTTTTTGCTCCTGCGCCTTCGCGGTCAAGGAGGTGTGTTGCTTCGTTGGCCAGTGGCCGTAGGTCTCAGACTGACACTGGTCTTCGCGGTAACTCCCCAAGTCATGTGCATGGGTCGTTGTCTCCCTCCGTTTTGTGGATTGAGCATTAGCATTCTGTCCTTCTTCTGCCCTGTCTTGCTGCTTATGAGTCTTCCCCTCGTCCTCCACTCCCAATCGCCACTGTGGCAACGTGTAGACTCCTTCCCCTCATTCATGCGTCGGGCGGCTTCTGGATCGCGGATTCAGGAGCCACCCACCACATGACGTCCGTGCATTCCTCGTTTGTCTCCCTCAGCCCTAGTGGTGCTGTTCACTTTGTCCGCACTGGGTCCAGTCAGTTGCTCCCTGTTCAAGGTGTTTGCGTTGTTCGTTTTGTTGGTCCCGGTGGCGCTATGTACACTTTTGACGTACTGTACGTCCCTTCCTTGGAGCTCAGCCTGCTATGAGAGCCCTCCTTCGACAATCAATACATTGGATTCTCTACTACTCGTGGTATCGGCACAGTGCGTCTACGCCCCTCTGGTCGTGTTGTTCTTTGTGGAGTTAAGTGTAACAAACTGCGTGTGCCCCTCTTCTCCCCTCCTTCCGCATTGCAAGGTACTACGCTCGCTCATGTGGCTCTCTCTCTCTCTCTCTCTCTCTCTCTCTCTCTCTATCTATCTCTCTCTCTATCTCT
>SZWC01000666.1:5669-23006 GCA_023375785.1 Penium margaritaceum | reverse complement strand
CACACACACACACACACACACACACACACACACACACACACACTTGGTTTTTGTCTCACATATCTCACTTGTACTCTATTGTGTCCTTCCGGCTTGTGTACATTGGCTTGCAGATGACTGACGGCCAGATGCAACGCTGGTGGAGTGTCTTCTGGTGGAGCCGACGCATGCTGAGGCCTACACGCAGTCTGCTGGAGCCTCCTCCCTCCTCTGTGCTCAGCTCCATCGGCAGACCTCCTCGGTAGTCATGTCGCTCGCAGGCACTGTTACTGCATATGCTGCCTGCACATGTCCAGCGCCGAGTCTGACTCCACTGTTGCGTTCGCGGCGTTGTGTCATGCCTAGGGTCCAAGTTTCATGATTTTCGGGCACTGTTGGTACCGGGGATTAGCGTAGACGTTGCCTCAGTTTAGGCAGCCATAACTCCTCACTGCAAATTTTTTAGCTGATTCTGACCACATGACTGCGTTTACAGTGTGCGTATTATGGTATGGTCCAGTTTTCAGGCAAAACGGATGACGCCAAGGTTTGGGCTGTCGGCCGTCTGGCAAGGCTCACCAAGAAAACTTTGCATGCCTGAAAACAGGTATATCTTGTGATTGGCTTAGAAAATGAGTAACAAGCTCTACAGAGCAGAAGGGGGAGCTATGACTTAGAGGGGTCTCCCATTGTTGCTCATTCTTGTTTATGAATCAGTCACTTCCAGTTTTCAGCTGCAATCTGGCACTAACACTGGCGCGCGCATCTCTAAGTAACAAACCCAGAGCACTCAGACTTAGACTCTAGAGCGGCAGACTGAGGGGACAACAGACTAAGCAACAAGCGTGGAAGCCCGCACGCTGCATCAACAATGCAACTGCTCCAATGTGTGCATTAGAATAGTTTATAGCTTGGTATCAGAGTGAGGGCGCAGCAGAAGCAACAGCAGCAAACAACTAGTGTACAGGTTCTCGACTACTCTGGCGGACCCCCATACGCGCCAGTGTAGGGGAAATGTTGCCCAACTTTTCCTGGCAGCATTGACCCGCCTGGTGGCGGCATCAGAATTTTTCCCATGGCCACTGGGCCAAGGGAAATGCTGCTGGATTTTTTCCGCCAGTATTGACGCCCACACGTGACGCAAGGAGGTGAGCGGCAAGCCACGTCAAGCATCTGCTGGCAACGACAAATGTGGCGACATTGCCCAGGTGTAGTGTCTGGCAGCAGCAGCAAGAAGTACCAGCAGCCTATAGCAGTAGCAACAGCTTGTAACATTAGCAAGCAGTGGCAGGAGCAGCCAGCAATAGCTGTGCGCACCAAAAGCAGTCGAAAGCAGCAGCAGCTCGCTACAGCAGCTCGCAGCAGCAGCAGCCCGCGGCAGCAAGCAGCAGCAATAGCCAGCACTAGCAGCTTGCAGTAGCAGCAGTATGCACTAACAGCTAGCAGCAGCAACAGCCGGCTGTAGTAGTAGCACGAGCAAGCAGCAGCAGTAGTCGGCTGCAGCAGTAGCAGCAGCGACTAGTATCCAGTAGCATCCAGCAGCACCCAACAGCAATAGTAGCTGTAACAACGGCCAGCAACGAAACCAGCTGTAGCTGCTTGCAGCTCGCTACTCGTAGCGAGCTGCGAGCAGCGAGCCCTCTGCTCATAGCTTGCAACGAGCATCGAGCCCTGAGCAACGAGCTTGCTGCTCACAGCAAGTAGCGAGCTCGCTGTGACGAACGAAAAAAAAGGGAAACACAAAAAAAAATTCCCCCACCCCGTAGGCGGCCCTTGAACGGCTGTAGCCACCACCACAGCCGTTGTAGCAGCTGTAGTAGCTGCAAAAACACGTATCAACTCAGCGGCAGCAGCAGTAGCAGTAGCAATAGCAACAGCTGCTACTGCAATAGCAATTGCAACAACAGTAGTAACAACATCAACTACAGTAGTAACAGTAGGTTCTGCTATAACAACAGCCGCAGTAGCAATAGCAGTAGTAGCAACAACTGCTGTAGAAGCATACCAGCACTAGCGACATCAACAGTAGCAGCACCAACAACAAGAGTAGTAGCAGCAGCAGCAACAGCCGCAGTAGCAGCAGCAACTACAACAGTAGCAGCAGCTGCTTCTACAACAAACAGCCAAAGCAACAACATCAGTAACAACAGTTGCACCATTAGACCAGCAAAAACAGTAGCAACAGTGGTAGCAGTAGCAACGGCAGCAGCAACAGCTGCATCAACAACAACAACAGCTCTGCTGCTGACATAGTAGCAGATCTAACAATCATCACTGCCAACATCAGCCATCCTCTGCTCACATCATTGCTGACATCACTATTGACGTCAACAACAACAAAGGAAAAGAAAACAAAAAAAAATCCAGCAGCAACCCTGTAGATAACACAGCAGCAGCCACTAACGCCAGCCACCCTAGGCTGACGTCACTACTTACGTCATTGCTAACATCAGCAGCATAAAAAAATGGGGGGACAAGGAGGAGAATAAAACACCATGGCAGAGGACGAAGAGGGGTCCTCTGTTGAAGGATCCCCCTTTCTCCAACAACAACAACAGTTATAGTAGGAGCTGCACCAGCAGCTCCTGCCGATATAGCAACACCAGGATCAGCAACAACAGCGGCAGAAACAGCACCAACAGTAGCAACAGCAACAACAAGAGCAGCCGCGACAGCAGCAGCATCAGTAACAGCACAAGCAGCCACAACAGTAGCAGCAACATGGGCAACAGCAGCAATAGCAACAGCAATAGCAAGGAAAGCAGCAGCAACAACGGCAAGAGCAGTAGTAGCAGTAGCCACAACACCCGGCAGGCTCTGTTGTAGGTCATGCTAACACAAAAGATCCACTCGCCGCTTTGTGGGAGCAGCTCGCAATACTGACATAACAGCTAGCGGCACTGCAGCTGCTGATACCGTTACCATAGCAGCAATTGCAGCAACAGCATTTGCAGCCGCCGCAACATCAACAACAGCAACCACCACAGCAGCAGCAGTAACGTCAGCAAGCACCTTTCGTTCCACCCAGGTATGCGAGCCCTGCTATCTCTTACGCCACGCAGTACCTGGCGCGGAAAAAAACCCAGTGTCAACAGCAAACACTGACGTTAGTCCTAGGCCCCACTCTGGATGCTGGTTGTAGGCCAAAGGATGTCGAAACTCTGCTGCCGCCGCTTTAGGTTGGCAACCAATTCTAAAACTGGGAGCTCAACTTTCGGATCTGGGCACAGGGTGAGAGGATTTGGCCCTACTATGTTCTACCCTTTGACTCCACCCAGACCGACTGGGTGTATGACGCTGGAAGCGTGGTGCATGCCCTCATCCCGGTGGCCCCTCCAATTGCATGTCTCGCCCTTGAGCCCTTCCTCGGCAACCTCACCACTAGCACTCTTCCTAACCCCATAGCGGTGTGGCTCATACTCACGCGCCCTTATCGCCTGTCCACTAACGCCGAGACCAGCCGCCTGATCCTGGAGTTCAACTCCCTCTGCATGGGGGAGACGGAGACGGTCACCTCCTACTAGTATCGTGCAGAGGACATTCTGTGCCACCTCGGAGACGCCGCAGTACCCCCTCTCTGTTCGCTTCTGACTATCAAGCGCGACGCCACCGAGCCCTTCTCCAACGTCTTTGTTCATTACTACCAGGACGTCCTCACCGCGATGGCTGCCCAGGGTACCCTCATGCCCTAGGCATACAAGCACTTCCACCGCATTGAAGAGGCTTGTCAAGAGTCACATATCCATTGAGCATAGTTCCTCGCCTCTCCTGCCGTCGCCTCCGTGGTCGTTGCTGCCCCAGCAGTAGCAGCGTCTTCCAGCGCCACCCCGTCTGGCAAGAAGAAGCACAGGGGCAAGAAAGGCAAGAGCCCTCAGCAACAATCTACCGGATCCAACGGCGCCAGCCTCGTTTGCCACAACTGTGGCTAGTCAGGACATGGGTGGTACACGTTTCTTCTCCCGACTGACAAGGCTCGTTGTGAACCGAGGGGCGCCCGGAGTGACGGTCACACGCCGAGCCCTTGGGATAAACCTTCCACCCTCGACCCCTTGGTGTATGGGCCAACCCTTGAGATGTTGCACGACCCTCAGCAAGACCGCCACTAGTGACCGAGGTTCCCATCGTGCGACTCTCCCGCCGGCGTTTGCACCAAGGTGCGCTGCGGAAGACTTGTAGGATCAAATGGACGTGTGCGGTGCAATACTTGGAACGTAAGGAGAGTTGGGCAAGGAATGAATCCTTAGACTTGATGTATCAGTACAAGGCAATGTACAGAGTCTCTGGGTAAGATTGGCATGCCTAGAATAATCCCTAGGCTTCCTTATGTATCAGCCCCTATGAGCCAGCCGAAAGCTTCTCCGTGCTCCAAATCCCTCTACCAAGGCGCATTCATACAAATAACACATGCATCATGTAGAACGTGCCACGAAATTTCTAACGCACCAAAGAACGCCTCAATCCGTGAAGAAATGGCTAAGTTATGGCCGTTTGAGTGCCCCACGCGTGACGGCCGCTGGCAGCACCGCCAGAGGAGGTCACGGCCGCCCGAAGCTCCCTTGCTTGCGAATGCATCTCCGGCCACCATCCCGAAGCGCCCATGGACCCCAATGAACCTTGTCTCATTGGCTAAGTGTCCATCCAGGGGCGCTTTGGCTGCAGTGGGTGAGAAAGTGGCTCCGCCGTGAGCGGGGTCGAACCGGTATGTCTACTGTTTTATGGAGGTGCGCCTCCCAACTTTGCACGGCCGTAGCTTTCTCGTCCTTGCACCAAATGACCCGGTTCTTGGGTCGATTTCACACGGTTTTTCACGTACAATACAATGGGAGCATTAAGCCATGTATCTGACCTGAGCAAGATGATGCAATCACCACCGCGACTGGCGGCTCCCATAACATCACCCCCCCCCCTCCGAGGGCGCACCGTCCCGGTGCGCTCCTGGTACGCTCGGAGGACCGTGTTGACAGCACCGCCCCTGTGGAAATTGGCTTTGGGAATCCAGCAGTTTTTCTCAGTCCCATAGCCAAGCCATTGCACGAGGTACTGCCACCTGGTACCGCGCCGACGGTGCCAGAGAATCTTCTCCACCACATACTCCTCTTCACCCTCCACCAAGACCGGTGGAGGAGGAGCCTGTCCCCGCGCCGTGAACTGTGCATCCGGCTCCTTGTAGGCCTTGAGAAGAGAAGCGTGGAACAAGGGATGGATCCCATAGTGGTCTGGCAGCTCCAACTCGTAGCTCATCGCGGACCGCTTTCCCTTGACCTGAAAAGGACCCACCCACCGAGGCTTGAGCTTGTCACTGCCCACCCCGGTCAGCTATAGGGTCCGCAAGCTCAACAGCACCTTTTGTCCCACCGAGAACTCCTCAGCTGTCTGGTTCTTGTCCGCTTTCTGCTTCATTTGCTGCTGCGCCTTGTGTAGCGCCTCGCGTACGCCGCGCCACACCTCTGTGAAGTCACTTGTAAACTGCTGCACTACGGGTAGGTCCGATCCCGTTGCCATGTCTGAGGGACATGCAGGCTGCACCCCATACACTACCTCAAAGGGAGACCTACCTGTAGAGGCATGCACTGCTGAGTTGTAGGCAAATTCAGCCACCGAGAGCTTGCATTCCCATCCCTCGCCATCCGGCTCCAAGATCCCCCGCAGTAGCTGCTCCATGGTCTGATTGGTACGCTCAGTCTGGCCATCAGTTTGGGGATGGTAGGCCGATGAGAGCCACACGGGTGCCCACCTTCTTGAAGAATTCCTCCCAAAACCGGGAGGTCAAGCGCAGGTCGCGGTCCGAGACCATGCACTTTGGCACCCCATGTAGTTTGATGACGTGTTGCAAGAGGTGTTGAGCCGTCTCTGCTGTCGTGACCTTCTCCGCACATGGAATAAAGTGCGCCATTTTGCTGAACCAGTCCACCACCACCAGCACCATGGTGTTGCCCGTTGCATTTTGTGGAAGACCCCCCACAAAATCAAGTGAGATGTCCGTCCACGGACATTCTGGCACTGGTAGCGGCTGCAGCTCCGCTGGCGCCCGTGCCCTCCGTGACTTGATTTGTTGGCACGTGTCACAGTTGCTCACGTACTGCTTGTAATCTGCTCCCATTGTCGCCCACCAATATTGGCGCGCAAGCGTCTTGAAGGTCTTGTCGTGGCCGAGACGACCACTGTAGTGCGAGTCATGCGCCTCTTCCAATAGCGTTTGCCGCAACGACGCACTCCGCGGCACCACAATCTGGTTCCCCTTCTCACACTACCAATACTGGCCGTCCCACTTGTACCCCTTCACCGTACTTCCGGCAAAGTCCTCGTCCTCCGCATACCCGTGTTCAAACAGACTACGGATGAGTGGAGATCCCGCCAATACCGTGATCGCATGCACGCCCAAGTCCGGGCGACGCAAAAGCAGGTCCGTCGGGTCCTCCCTGATTTGTACTAGATCTCGTAGTCAAAGCCGCCCTCCAGCAGCTCCATCCACCGTGCTTGACGATGACTCAGGTTTGGCTGTGACTTGAGGTACTTGAGCGTGTAGTGGTCCGTGTGCACCACACACCGTCGCGCCTCAAGGTAGCACCTCCATTGCTTGAAGGCCTGGACCACCGCGAGCATCTCCTTCTTGTGGATCGGGTAGTTGAGTTCAGCCCCTTTCAGCTTCTTGGAGTAGTACGCAATGGGCTGCAACCCCTTCCCTTGGTCCTACATGAGTACCCAGCCGATCGCATAGTCACTTGCGACCGTCGCCAACACGTACTCCTTGCTCGTGTCCGGATGCACCAACACCGGGGCCTAACACATGGCAGCCTTCATTGCACCGAAGGCTTGCCCCTCCTTTGCACCCCACTCCCATTGGCGCCCCTTCTTGAGAAAGTCTGTCAATGGTGCTCCCATTGCCGCGTGCCCCCGGATAAACCTCTGGTAGTAGTTTCTAAAAACCCTGGATGTCACGCACGCACGTCGGCTCAAGCCACTCCTTCACCGCTTCCACCTTTTCTGGGTCCATGCGGATCCCCCTCCCACTGACAATGTGCCCGAGGAACTCCACCTCCTGCTTGGCGAATTCACAATTGCTGAGCTTCGCAAATAACCACTCCTTTCTCAGCACTTCCATCACCATCCGCAGGTGTCCTTGGTGCTCCTCCATCGTCAACGAGTGGACAAGGATGTCGTCGAGGAAGACGACCACGAACTGGTCCAAGTAGGGATGGAATACCCGATTCATTAGTGCCATGAACGTAGCTGGAGCATTCCTTAGCCCAAAAGGCATCACGAGATACTCAAAGTGTCCATAGCGCGTCCAAAACGCGGTTTTTTCCACATCCTCCTCCGCAATGCGAATTTGGTGGTACCCTGACGTGAGGTCTAGTTTGCTGAAGACACTCGCGCCTCATAATTGGTCGAATAGGTAGCGGTTCTTCAATGTGATGTTGTTGAGCGCCCGGTAGTCCACGCACATCTGCAGCTCTCCTAACTTATTCTTGATGAACAGCACCGGCGCCGTGTATGGAGACACCGACGGTCGAATGAAGCCTTGGTCCACCAACTCCCCCAACTGTTTTTTTAGCTCCACAAGCTCCGCGTCGCTCATGCAGTTGTAAGACCGCACCGTTGGTGACGACCCTGGCACCACCTCAATTTTGTGGTCAATGTCGCATTGCGGCGACAGCCCCTTTGGAAACTCCTCCGGAAAAATGTCCCCGAACTCCTTGAGCACCTCCCTAACACCGGGAGGGAATTCTGGAGCTCCCGCGGCTTCCATCGGCTGCCCCTCAACTGCTTCCGCCGTTGCAATCTGCTGCTCTGCTGCTTGTTGTGGACGCACCCATGCCAAGTAAACCTGGTCACCCTTGTGTTCGCACCGCTTCAGCTGCTGCAAGTTGATGACGCGCAGCTGCTTCCCCGCTTCCGCCACTTCCGACTCCTTCCCCTCACCCCGCCACAAAGGCAAAGTGAGAATTTTCCCGCCCGCCTTCACGACCACCCGCTTGCACCTCCATTCCACCACTGGATTCCATACGTGCAACCAATCCCGGCCGATCAAGCAATCGTAATCATCCATAGAGTAAGTGTGGAACTCCATGTTGCAAACCACCTCACCCATATGGACCTTGTGCTTGACGAGAGGCCTTCCGCGCTCCACCACTCCAGACATTTGCCGTGCTTTGGCCGACGTTCTCGGCTGCCGTGCAAGCCCCAACCCCGTCGCCAACCTGTCGTTGAAGAAGTTATGGCTCGCACCGCCGTCTAGCAGCTCGCGTAGCTTCCTCCGACCCTTGAAACGCCCCTCCGGAATCTCAAGAACCAGCTCCAAGATGATCCCTGGAAACTGTCGTGTCTTACCCTCATTCCGCAACAGCACTTGAGGCACCTCCTTAATTGGCAAAAGCCTTTCAGGGCTGGTGCTGTCCTTTGCGGACAAAATACTTGCAGCAGTAGGTCGTCCCCTCCTCACTGTTGCTGCCCATTTCCCTGCTGTGCCTTGCGCTTGGGGCAATCCCGCTTGCGATAACCCTCCTCACCTCAAACCCAGTACTTGCCTCCCGGTCCATGTTGCCCGCCCGCACCCCGCTGCCCGGCTTGGATTGCATCCACCTCCATGGGCACAGCCTGACCCGGCTGCTCCACCCGTGGTTGTGTTGCATAGCTGGTCCGGCGCGCATTGTAGCTTACCGCGTCGATGCGCTCCGCCGTCGAGACCAACTCTGCAAAGGTCCGCAACCCGAGCACCACGAGTTCACGTTGGACGTGCGGCTTCAGGCCGTCATGGTAGCGGTCGTACACCTCCGCGTCCGAGAGGTCATTGATCTGCGCTGCCAAAGCCATCAAGCGTGTAGTGTAGTCTTGGACCGATCCGCCTTGCTTGATGTGCTTGATCTTGTCATGTGCCACGCGGCGACCGTTAAGAATGTCGAAACCCGCCTGGAGCATCGTCTCGAATTGCTCCCACGTCTCTGGTTTCTCCGTCAACGCCCGTGCACCGAGCTGAACTTCACGCCCAAACGGTAGACTCAGCAATGGCTAGAGCCGTGCCCCGGCCCCTAGCCCGTCCGGCAACCCAGCGGCGTTCCGCCGGCACAATGCCCACCGCCACTACAGCGCCATTCCCCGGAGTAGCGTCGGAACGTACTCCAGTCTCGTGGCATCTTCTCCCATGGAAATGCCAAACGCCGTGAAGTATGAGTTCACCGTGAAGAGCCACTCCCTCACACGGCCCTTGCCGGTGTAGAACGCCGGCTCCTTTGGCTTGGGTGGCCGAAAGGCACGTGCGGATGCCAATGCGACACCCCCAACGCACTGCTCCCTTGGCCGACGTACCTCGCCTCAACCTCTGCGTGCAGCTGCTGGTTCTCTTGACGTAACTCATCAAGAGCACGCTGGATCTCCTCCATGAGGTAGGCCTGGTCGTATGCCGCTGCCGCCATGGTTCTGGCTGTGACGAAAGAATTATGGCCAAACGTAGTTGTGGCATATCTGCTGCCTCCCTTGGGTCCGCGCAAAGACCGAGCGAACGTCCACGTGCTCTGATACCAAATGTGAACCAAGGGGCGCCCGGTGTGACGGTCATACACCAAGCCCTTGAGACAAACCTCCCATTCTCGACCCCTTGGTGTGTGGGCCAACACTTGAGATGTCACACGACCCTCTCCTAGCAGCAAGACCGCTGCTAGTGACCGAGGTTCCCGCCGTGCGACTCTCCCTGCGGCGTTTGCACTAAGGTGCGCTGGGGAAGACTTGTAGGATCAAATGGACGTGTGCGGGGTAATACTTGGAACGTAAGGAGATTCGGGCAAGGAATGAATCCTTAGACTCGATGTATCAGTACAAGGCAATGTACAGAGTCTCTGGGTAAGATTGGCATGCCTAGAATAATCCCTAGGCTTCGTTATGTATCAGCCCCTATGAGCCAGCCGAAAGCTCCTCGGCACTCCAAAGCCCTCTACCGAAGCGCATTCATACAAATAATGTATGCATCATGTAGTACATGTCACGAGCTTTCCAACGCACCAAAGAACGCTTCAATCCGTCAAGAAACGGCAAAGTTATGGCCATTTGAGTGCCCCACGCGTGACGACCGCTGGCAGCACCGCCAGCGGAGGTCACGGCCGCCCGAAGCGCCCTTGCTTGCCAATGCAGCTCCGGCCGCCATCCCAAAGTGCCCATGGACCCCAATGAACCTTGCCTCCTTGGCTAAGCATGCATCCAGGGGCGTTTTGGCTGCAGTGGGCGAGAAAGTGGCTCCGCCGTGCGCGGGGTCGAACCGGTACTGTTTTCTGGAGGTGCGCCTCCCACCTTTGCACGGCCGTAGCTTTCTCGTCCTTGCACCAAATGACCCGGTTCTTGGGTCGATTTCACACGGTTTTTCACGTAACATGCAATGGGAGCATCAAAACATGCATCTGACCTGAGCATGATGATGTAATCACCGCCGCGACCGGCAGCTCTCATAACACTCGCGTTATTACCACCATGTGTCGCCAACACCACCGTCGCCTTGTCACCACTGTCGTGAACGTCGCTGCTCCTACTGTACCTGCACCGCTCGCGACAGCCCCACCGCAATGTATTCTGCAGTTGTTTGCGCCCCCTCCACCGTCACCGATGCCTCCGATAGTATCCTCCTCCGCCTTCCTGGACTGCGGCGCCAATACACCGCAGTCGGTCTACTCTCTTAGACCCTCCACCCGCGAGCGTCAGCTGGAGCAGTTCATTGCACTTCAATTCGGCCTTCCTCGTCCTCCTCCCAAGAGAAGTGCGGGTTGCGTAGTCGATAGTTCCTCCCTGCCCTGCATGACATAGTCTATGCTACGGTCGTGTCCTGTGTCTTCATCTACACCATCCTCTACCGTGCCTTTCCCACCTGCTCCTCTTTGTGATGACATTGCCTGTCTGGATGGCTGGCAGTCCCGGTTCTCACCTCCATCCACTGCGTCAGCGTCGGTTGCCCATTGTTGTGTGAATGTCAGTGACCTGGCCACACCAGTCCAGAACCCGTCAGAGACCTGGATCATCGACTTTGGAGCCACGCATCACATGACAGCCTCACGTGAGGCCTTAAATGTCCTTGGTCCCGTCACTGATGTCACCGGGGTTCGGATGAGTTGTGATCAGGTGTTAACCGTTTGTTGTGTCGGCGTCGTTCGTTTCTGTGGTCCTGCTGGTGATGTCTTCGTGACTGATGTCCTCTTCGTCCCTCGCCTTGAGCTCAGTCTCCTGCCTATCACCGTCCTTGATTGCATGAGCGTGGACGTCCTGCACTCGCATGGTATGGGCACTGTGTCATTGTGTTCATCACGTCGTGTTGCTTTGCATGCCACCGCCTTTGGCAACTTGTGGCATGTACAGCGCATGTCCGCTTCTACCTCTGTCTCCTCCTCATAGGTCGACACTGGCCACGTGTTTGTTTCTAGTACATCGTCTCCGCAACACACGCGTCTCCTGCATCGCCGCCTCTATCATGTCCACTTAGCCGCTGTTCACAGCATGCTTTGCACGCAGCTAGCCACAGGCCTTGATCTAACCTCCTTTCCTCTGTCGTGTCCCACCAAGTGCATTGATTGCGCTCAGGGGAAGATGTACCATTCCACCTACCTCCTCTCTGCCTCTCGAGCGATTGCGCGCTCGACTTGGTCCACTCTAATGTCATGGATCCCCTCCCGACAGATTCAGTCGGTGAGCACAGTTGTTATGTCCTGACACTTATGGACGACTACTCTCGCTATCGCTGGGTTTTTGCCTGCGGCACAAGAGCGACGTCGCTCCCACCGTTCGGGACTGGCTTGTCTGTGCTGAATGTGAGTGTGTTCTCCCCCTCCGTCGCTTCCGTTCCGATCACAGGGGTGAGTTTCTGGGGGATACCATACTCTTCCTCGCCTCCCGTGGTGTCCATCATGAGAGGTTGGCGCCTTACACGCTTGCCCAGAACGGCGTCTCTGAGTGTTGGAACTAGACCATGGCCGACGCCGTTCGCTCCATGTGGGTCGAATCCGGCATCTCTGACGGTTTCTACTTCGAGGCCATGACCTACATGACGTGGATCTGGAACCGGATTCCCTACGAGCCCATTCCCCGTCAGTCCACACCATACCAACAATGGTGTGGTGAGAGAGCCGACCTTTGTCCGGCCCAGGTCTGGGGTTGTGTAGCCATTGTGTGGTTGCCTTCCCTACACTATGGTGGCAAGCTCGAGCCTCGCGACCGTCCCTGCACCCTCCTTGGCGTCTCGCGTCAGTCGAAGGCATGGAGTTTCTGGATTCCCACCCGAAACTGCATCGTCGAGTCACGAGATGCCCTTTTCTTTGATGACCTATTTCCCCACGACCTCGTTCTCTCCGGTGTGTTGATGTTCCTCCCATCGCGGGGGGGAGTGGTGGGTCTGTCGTGCATCCAGCCGCGTCCGGGCATTCTATTGTCAGCGCCCGCGGGTTTGTCTGTGCCGTTTGGCCCTTCTGTGTCTGCCAGTACCTCACGACCGGCTGCCCCATTTGTGTCCTACAGCCCCTCAGATCCGGCTGCTCTGTCCCTGTCCACCAATCCCTCAGGGCCGGCTGCCCCATCTGTGTCCGACAACCCCTTAGAGTCGACTGTTCCGTTCGTATCCGCAAGCCCATCAGGGCCGGCCACCCCATATGTGTTTGCCATCCCCTCAGAGCCGGTTGCCTCGTCAGGGCCCGCTAGCTCCTCAGGGTCGGCTACCCCGTCCGTGTCCACCAACCCCTCACATCCGGCCGCCCCATCCGTGTCTGTCAGCCCCTCAGGGCCGGCTGCCTCGTCCATGTTCATCAGCCCCTCAGGCAAGCTGCCTCGTCCGTATCCGCCAGCCCCTCAAGGCCGGCTGCCCTGTTCGTATCTGAGCGCTACACACGCGGTCCAGGCGGGAGCCTTAGACCCAGGCCAACAGTGAGCACTCAGGCTGCCTCCTCACGTCCTCTCGCGCCACGACCCCCTATCCTCCCACGAGGCTCCTCACCTCATGTCACACCCACTTCCACAGTCGTGAGTGGGGACCCGGCACCAAGGCACTTGGCTTGGCCACATTGTCAGTCATCACTGACCTACATCCAAGGTCAGCTTTGGGCTATGCCTTACTCAATCAGGAGGACCGATATGTCGTTGCAGCCATACTCAAGCAGATGCCACCAGGGGCGCGGGACGCGCACGCCGTCACTGTCCGCCCCACGGAGCGACCAAAGGACCCAACCACCCTACGTGAGGCTCCAGCATCTCCCGAGGCCACTCACTGGGAGGCTGCACGCGCCAACGAGCTTGCCGCCATTCGGCAACATCACGTTTATGAGCTTGTCGACCTCCCCCGGGGCCGTAAGGCCATCGGCGCCAAGTAAGTTATCCGGTGTAAGTGGATACCAGACGGATCCTTGGACAAGTACAAGGCCCGTCTCACAGCCAAGGGGTTTGCTCAGGTCCCTGGAGTCGACTATGACCAGATCTTCGCCCCACTGGATCGATTCTCCACCAGTCGGGCGTTCTTCAGCCTGGTTGCCCGGCACGGGTAGGAACTGGATCAGATGGATGTGAGCAATGCCTTTCTCCATGGATCACTGGAGGGCGAGGAGCTCTACATGGTGCAGCCTCCAGGCTTCGACGATGGCTTCGGCTAGGTCTGGAAGCTGCGGAAGACCCTCTATGGCTTGAAGCAGTCACCGCGCTGCTGGAGCCAAAAGATCACTCGTACGCTTCTCAACAGGGGCCTCCTTCGCAGCTCTACCAACCCCGCGTTGTTCATCATTCCGTGAGGTAAGACCCTCGTCGTTGTCCTTGTCTATGTCGACAACCTACTCATTGCATCGCCGAAAGCAGCTTCCATCAAGCGGGTCAAGGACATGCTGCATGCTGCCAACAAAATGAAGGACCTCGGGCTAGCACGAGTCTTTCTGGGCATGGAGCTTTGGCATGATTGCACCGTGGGCATCGTGAATGTCCTTTAGGTCGCCTACGTCCAGACCTTGTCCGGGCATCTCGCCGAGGACTTGCCGCTCGTGCGGAGACCATCCTCACCTATCTCGCCCGATGGCGAGACGATCCTCAAGAGCACTGATCCAACCGTGGTGGGGGAGCCAGTAGACATGACTACGTACTTGGGCGTCATCGGGTCACTGATGTTCCTAGCAACAACGACACGTCCAGACATTCCGTTCGTCGTCAGCCTCCTAACATTATTCTCTGAGGCGCCGCGTCACCTCTACTTTGAGGCCGCAATCCGAGTGTTGCGCTACGTCGTCTCTATCCCACGGCGAGGCCTCATGTTCCGTCGACAAGCGTCCGTTGTGGCGACGGGATGTGCCGACTGTGACTAGGCCGGCAGTCCAGATGGTAAGAGTCGTACAGGGTGGATCTTCCTTGCTCGCGGAACGGCTGTATCTTGGCGCAACGGCAAGCAAGGTTGCATTGTGTGCAGCACTACTAAGGCTGAATATGTGGCCCTTGGTTCTGGCGCTTGTGAGAGCGTGTGGTTGCGCCGCCTGTTGTCTGGCTTGCGTCAGTCAATTACATCCGTCACATTGAACTGTGACAATGAAAGTTCCATGGCCATTGCTGACAATGACGGCTTGCATCAGAATCGCACGAAGCACATCAATGTTGAGTATCACTATGTGCGTTCGTTGTTGCATGACGGCAGCATGAGCATTGTGTGGTTTGAGTCAGCACGGCAGTTGGCTGATTTCCTGACCAAGGCACTGTCGCGTGACTCGTTCAAGAAGGTTGTGAGTGCAGTCGGTGTGCGTCCGTGAGGTTCTCTCTCTCCCTTTATGCTTGGTCTCTATGCTCTCTACCCGTCCATTTGCACTTCGCCTGTGAGTCATGCGGGACTGTTGGTTTTTGTCTCATATCTCTCACTTGTACTCTGTTGTGTCCTCCTGTGTACTCTGGTGTGCACATGACTGACGACGAGATGCGACGCTGGCTGAGTGTCGTCCAGTGGAGCCGACGCACGCTGAGGCCTACACGTAGTCTATTGGAGCCTCCTCCCTCCTTCGTGCTCAGCCCCATCGACAAGCCTCCTCGGCAGTCATGTCGTCTAGCAGGCACTGTCGCTTCATATAGTGCCTGCACACGTCAAGCGCCGAGTCTGACTGCACTGTTGCGTTCGTAGCGTTGTGTCATACCTAGGGTCCAAGTTTCATGATTTTCGAGCACTGTTGGTACCAGGGATTAGCGTAAATGCTGCCTGAATTTAAGCAGCCGTAACTCCTCACTGTTGTTTTTCTAGCTTATGTGACTGCACGACTGCGTTTGTAACGTGCGTATTATGGTATGGTCCAGTTTTCAGGCAAAACGGATGACGCCCGGGTTTGGGCTGTCGGCCGTGTGGCAGGGCTCACCGAGAAAACTTTGCCTGCCAGAAAATAGGTCTATTTTGTGATTGGCATAGAAATTGAGTAACAAGCTCTATAGAGCTGGGGGGGAGCTAGAGTTTGGAGGGGTCTCCCATTGTTGCTCATTCTTGTTTCTTAATCAGTCACTTCCAGTTTTCGGTTGCTTTCTGGCGCTAACACTGGTGTGCGCATCTTTGACAAACAAACCTAGACCACTCCGACTTAGACTCTAGAGTGGCAGAATGAGGGGGTAGTAGACTAAGAAACGAGCGTGGAAGCCTGCAGGCTGCATCAACAACCCAACCGCTCCAACCTGCGCTTTAGAATATTTTCTAGCTCACACACGCAGACACATCCTCACTACAGGAGATTAATCTGGATTAGTGCTCTCGGGTGCAAAGCAGTAACGCGTCATGGAGCGCACAGAGGTGGCAACACCATCAAGTTGTCAAGTGGTGGCCCCGGCACCAACATCAGTGTCATGGAGAGCTTGATTGAAGTAGATTGGGGCCCTCCAGTTTATACCGGAGTGTGAGAAAAATCCTCGAGCTCGCTTGCTTGAGGGTAAGGTTTGATCCGTGCGTGGCGTCACGGATTGGCCCGATCAACTGGCACTTGTCTCTTTGCTCGCTACTCATTCATTACTTGCTGTCTTCCCGCTTCTTGTACGCATTGTGAGCTTGAACCAATCCATGGCATTGCTCTCTCAACCTGCTTGCTTGTTTGCTTGCTCATCGTAACATTTGCATCTACCTACAATGCGCTCGATCATTTTGACACTTGCAATTGAAATACAATTACCGCTAAGTTCTCAAGTGTTCAAAATTATCCTCCGCATTCTTCCTCGCAGCTTCTACCTTCGATTATTTCACGATCTACGCTCCGTTAGACACAACACTTGTCATCACAGTACACTTCCTGCTTAAAACGAATTATCAATTGGTCGTAATTCCTTGAATCGCTTACTTCTGTGCACCTCATCCCTGTGGTCCTACCTTCTCCACGGCTTGCCAGGTGTAACACTCAATATGGGAATGATCCTCAACTTGTTAGGAATGGGAAAGACTTCGTTCAGCTGAGTAAAATGTGGGCTAGGTTATTATAGGTCATCGAGAATGAGGGTAGTAAGGAAATCCCCCCTGTACAGGAGTACAACCTTTTCTCACTTCATAAATGTTAGTGTTCGTATTGGTTGACTCCTAAAAGACCGTTGTCGGTGGCCTATTACGACGGGCCGCCGACGATTTCCGCAAGCTCTTTTATGAATGTAAGCCGACGAAGGATGTTAAAATAGGAGGCAATATTTGAAAACATATTTGACACTTGAACCACAAATGTCCGTCTGTTGACGCCAGCTTCATAGACGTACCAATTCGAATATGAAAAGTAAATCAAAGTAGGGTCACCCACGCCGAAATGTTACACTTGGCGCGAATGGAAACCTTGGGGTGCTTTGCACCGACGTGCATGGGCGGAAGTTCAAGAAGGAAGAGCGTGCTGGTCGTACGTGCAAGAAGCATATCGACCAATCGCTCTCGCCACACGAGTTCATCCAAAATCTAGCGACCCATAAGACATAATAACACTTTGGAAACAAAACTGAACAGTGGACACCGAACATTCCGAGTCTTCATCCATGGACGAGCTGGGGTTAAGTTGCATTCAAAAGTAAACATTTGCAAGCTATTAACACCAGGCCAGAAATCAAAGGTATCGTGGATCTAGTATAGGCAAAGAATTTCAAAGTTAATAAGAATATAAAGTGAAAATAAATCACAACAACGGACCACCGAAACTAAAAGACAATACCTTTATCCACGAATGCATGCAACAACTAATGAGTGAAAAACCCACACAACCACGCTACATCGATCTATATAGATATGAGTTTTATTACGAATAATCTAAGACCGCTTCCTTCAGGGAATCGACTTAAAATTAAGGCATCTAATGAATAAATCATTAGAAGTTTATGTACATGTATATGAATATGTATATGTATATGTATATGTATATGTATATGTATATTTATATG
>SZWC01000665.1:299651-370186 GCA_023375785.1 Penium margaritaceum | reverse complement strand
GGGAGAGAGAGAGAGAGAGAGAGAGAGAGAGAGAGAGAGAGAGAGAGAGAGAGAGAGAGAGGGAGTGAGGGTGATGGGGAAGAATGGAATCCCCACAAAAATGACAAAATTTCATGAGCAACATGCCTGGTAAACATGCGGAACAGAACCAACCACATCAATCCGATGACATCCGCGGATCGACTGGAACCGCGGATCCGGACCCGGATCCGCGGTTCCGGTTCCAATGATCTGAACCGACCCGCGGATCCGGTTCCATTCTCAAATCCGCGGATTTGACCCGGTGTGCACCCTTACATGAAACACTCCCACTTCAATGCCACGTGGGGTCTCCAACCACATCTCCACAATGCCAATCCCCGCAGCATAAACCACCCGATCATCACCCATAGCGATAGGACGGGGAGGGATTGACAACAGCTGTATAAACTACTCCTTGTGATATGTGAGGCTCTTGGTACATCCTGAGTCCTTGTACCATGCGCGATTCGCCTTCTCCACCTGCAACATGTCAGACTTCGCCATGAAGAGACGGTCGTGCACCTCCTTGGCCACATTCATATTGCCAAAGTGGAGCACAGCAGCCTGGATTTGCTGCTACTGCTGACGCCGTTCTGATTGCTGCTACTGCTACTGCTGCGATGATTGCTTCTGCTGCTGCTCCTTCTAGTCCCTCTTGAGCTTGAAACACTCCTTTTTGTAGTATCCCTCTTTCTGGGAGTAGTGGTGTTTGCCTTTCTCTTTGCCTTTCTACTGCCCAGACTGCTGCTACTGTTGGTGGCTGTATGCGCTCATGGCCACAAAAGCTGCTCCACTGCTGCCACTGCCATTGCGCTTTGCTGCATTGTGATGCAATTCCACCTGCACCAGGTGTGTGCAGATGAAGTCGAGGTCGAGAGTTTGCTGGCACTCCAGCGTCTCTGGCACCGTGTCGTAGCTGGTTGGGAGTCCCCTAAGCAAGAGGAGGATGAAGCGCGTCTCTTCCACAGGGTTGCCGGCCGCTCTCAGCTGCTTCGCCAGCTCCTTTGCCCTGTCGAGATACGCCTCCATCCCTTCACCACCCTGCATTTTCAGCGCCATCATCTTTTCCTCCAAAAGCATGAGGAATGCAGGATCCTTGCTCTCATACTTCTTGCACAACGTGTCCCACCCCTCCTTTGCAGTAGCCTTGTCACTCACGTACTGAAGATGCGGGTTGGAGATGTTGTTGACAAGCAACCTGTAGGTCTGCATGTCCTTCTTCTTCCACTTCTCATACGCCGCTGGTACAGCTGCAAAAGAACCCGTATCAGCTGCACCCTTTTGCGGAGTCTTCCCCGCCACCACCTGCGCTGTGGTGATGCCTTTTGCATGTGGAACTGGAGCCGGCTCGTCGCCGCTCACCACCTCCCACAAGCTCCTCTCCTCCAAAAGGAGATGGGTACAGATCTTCAAAAACGTGAAGTTGGCACGTCCCTCCAGCCTCTCCAAAGGCTGGGCTGCTGTCACAACGTCAGCTGCTGCCATTTTGAGCCTTGGTGATGCTCAGCGCTGCCCTTGGATGGCGGCGCTACCCCTGCTTTTGCTGCTGCTTCTACCAGAAATTTGTCTGACAGAAAATGGAATGTAGATGCCAGCAGACTGGAAATTTTGAAAAACGAAGCCCACCACTGGAAAATTCAGCTCAAAACCGTTCAGATCGACCCATAAAACAGGGTCATCAATAGGGGATTTTAAAAGATATGCCCTCTTGAAAACAGGGTATGCTTCTGCTCCTACTCCAACTCAGACCAGCCAGCTTGTAAACGTCGTTTCTCCCAAACGAATCAATGGAATGCAAATATTTTTGCTACAATGGAAAGTTTAAGAAAAAGGATTCAATTTGCATGTGCCACTTTTTAAGTTTGACAAAGAAACAAGAGAGTTATGGTCATCACAAGGCGAAAGTCTTACTCATAGAGAAGAGTGTAGCCCTGGCCGACCTCGTTTTGAACATAACTCTCAATCTGGCCATTGGATCTTCAAAATCTTGGGCTTGTTGGAAAGCTTGTCTCTTGAACTTGAAGATCTAGTGGTAGATCATCAAATCTGATGAAGGTTTCAGCCCAACCCCTCACTCTCAAAGTGACGGCCTGTGCTGACTGAAAGTGGCAGATTTTGGCTCTGATACCAAATGTTGGATCTAGAGGAGAGAGGGAGCCTTGGTGCAGTGAGCATGTGTGATTGGAAGGGCATCACTTGTGCTGAAGAATTGTTGTTAAATCACTCAAAATGATGGAGTACATATAGAGCTAGAGCTTGGGCAAGTCAGCCCTCTCACAAGCCACACCACTTAGCCATGGAGGCTAAGGCTCACACACTAGAGTCCATAATCTCACACAAGGGAGGAAATCAGCCTAGCAATCAGGCTGACCACTCACACACGACCTAGAGAGCTAGAAGATGCTCTCATGGCACATTCCTAGTGGTCACATAACCCACAATCCCATGGAGAATCGCCATGTGTCCATGGCTAGCACACAAGGATCTCACCTCACCTAAAAAGTAAGCAAAGGTACCTTTATCCTAGTCAGCACTCTCTGACAAGGCAATCCTAAGACCAAGGACCTTTTTGGATATTTCTCCCATCAGGTCTTGACCCTGGACCTCTTGCCTTTTTCTTTTCTCAGGCTAAGGCATGGAGCCATCGCCCATGGTCACCCGGATATCGGCGGTCGATGACCCCAAAAACTCGAAAATTCATATCTCCGAATCCGACCGTTGGATCGACCTCAATTTTGGACCGTAGACATTTTGCCATGTGATCTTTCCAATGGTGAGGTCCGATTGATGATTGGAGTAGGCATCTGGTACTTTCCTGGAACTTGCTCCTCTGGACTTGAAACTGAGCCAGATAGCTCCTTTTGCAATAGATACCGGCAGTCCATGCCCGTGAGAACTTTGAAAAATCATCTATCAATCCGACCGTTGGATCGGCCTCAAACTTGGACCGCACATGTTTTTCCACCTGATCGTTCGAATGGTGAATTTAGATTGACAATCAGAGAACACATCTGGTAGTTTACTGGAACTTGCTCCTTTGGACCTGAAAGTGAGCCGGATAGCTCATTTTCCAACAACATGCTCCTCCTTTCCAACAATATGTCTGCACTGTAGGAGTTCAAGGAGGCCATGAACGAGCACTTCTACATGTCTGATGTTCGCATGACATCATACTTCCTTGGCACCGAGATCAAGCGTGGCTCCAAATCACGCACTCTCTCGCTGGAGTAGAGTCGTGTTTTCAAGGATGCCTTGTAGTGGTTCGGCATGGCAGAGACCAAACGCATCAGCACGCCGCCTGAGACGTGGCATTACCTCGTGATCTTCAATGGAGAGGTGGATGGTGCTTTGCGGCACAAGTACCAGAGCGCCGTCGGCAATCTCATGTACTTGATGGTGGAAACCAGGCCGGACCTCACACAGGCTGTGAGTGCTGTGAGGCAGCACATGGCTAATCCTGGACCTGAGCTCCACAAGGTAGTGAACCGGATGTTCCGCTACCTTGCTGGAACCATCAACATCGGCATCACCTACAACAGCAATGATGACAGCATCATCGGCTACACATATGCAGATTGGAATTCAAACCCTGAGGACCGGAAGTCCATCTCTGGACATGTGTTCCTCATGAATGGCAGGGCCATGAGCAGGTGTAGTAAACGCCATGTGGTTGTGGCCAGGTCAAGCACATAAACTGATTACGTTTCTCTCAGCTTTGGAGCCAAGGAAGCAATTTGGCTTCAATGTCTCATGGCGGAGATGACTAGGAGTGCAGTAGTTCCGGTTGCCATGCGCGTCGAGAACCAGAGCACGATCGGACTCGCCAAAAACCTGGAGCACCATGCTCGTAGCAAACACATCGACATCGCCTATCACTTTATCAGATACATGGTGCAAGAGGGTACCGTCAAGATGGAGTTTACTCCAACGAGGAAGTAGGTTGCTGATTTTTATACCAAGCCAGTGACTCGTGACAAGTAGCAGTTTAGCATGAAGGCATGTAGACTCAGCATACTTTGACTACGGCAATGTAGGAGATTGTTACAAAAAGAGCCATCCGCCTCGGTTCGGATCCATAAGAGCAAGTCCTAGGAAAATACCAGATGCGTACTCCCATTGCCAATCTGACTTCACCAGTTGAAAGATCAGGTGGCAAATCATCCATGGTCTAAGTTTTAGGCCCATCCAACTGTCGAATAGGGAGATGTTAATTTAAGAGGTTTCCAGGGTCATGGACCGCCGATGTCAGGGTGACCATGGGTGACGGCTCCATGTCTTAGCCTGAGGAAAGAAGAAGGCAAGAGTTACAGGATAAAGACCTGATGGGAGAAATATACAAAAAGGTCTTAGATTCTTTGGTTGCCTTGTCAGAGTGTGCTGATTAGGAAAAGGTACCATTCCTTACTTTTTAGGTGAGATCCTTGTGTGCTAGCCATGGATACATGATGATTCTCCTGGGGATTGTTGATTATGTGACCACTAGGAGTGTGCCATGAGAGCATTCTCTAGCTCTCTAGGTCGTGTGTGAGTGGTGAGCCTGATTTCTAGGCTGATTTACTCTCTTGTGTGAGATTATGTACTCTAGTGTGTGACCACTTAGCCTCCATGGCTAAGTGGTCTGGCTTGTGAGAGAACTGAATTGCCCAAGCTCTAGCTTTACATGTACTCCCTCATTTTGAGTAATTCAACAACAATTGTTTAGCACATGTGATGCCCTTTCAGTCCCATATCCACGCTGGTCCAAGGCTCCTTTTCTCCTTTCGTTCCAACACTTTTTAAACATCTATTTGCAGTTATCACCTTACGCCTAGGTTCACGCTGAATGAGCTTGTACGTGTTGTTGTCGACTTGGAACTGTATTTCTTACTCCACATCTTATGCCAATTACACTATATCAGATGTAGCCAAAGCTTCAATTTAAGATGTAGGCTCATCCAAATGTTCTACAACTGTGATTCATTTGTTCTTGTTTCTAAAGCATGTAGAAATTGCTACGCTCACCTGGCTTGTACTGTATCCCGAGAGGGTACCTGTGACCTCTTATTGGAGCATGAGCTGGCGGCTTATGCGGTACTGTGGATATAATCACTACTAATAGTCGTAGTGTATCTTCTTTTTGTTGATTTTGTATTCTCCTTGTCAAAAGGTGATGTTAAAATAGGTACAAGATAGACTAGGCATATACAACTCCCTTGGAATAAGTCTTTTAACTCTCGTCTAGATAGACAAGGTATGCACTGCTCCTTTCTTGTAAGTCCTCTTGGTCTAAACTGGATAGTATAGGAAGTAAATACTTCATGGAATACTTTTTATATCAAGCGACATGAGGTAACAGACTTGAAAACAAGGCCGATATAATGGCACGTGCCATCCGCTCCTAGTATTACGACTAGGAGGACTTATCATCCTCAAAATCACGGTTCCGGAATGAGCAGTTCATAGGAATCTCTGCCTCGTACTATGAGCCAGCCTGAGGGTACGGACTAGAAAACAAGGTCGACACAATGATACTTGCCATACGCTCGTAGCATTACTAGGAGGTAGTACCCTAAAACTCACGTACGAGGGACTTACTCGTGGGGCTTAGACCAACTAATGTTTCTTTAGTGACCTCTAGAGGACAACTCTATTAGGAGTTTTGAAGGTAAGAACTGAAATCAATCACATGCAGCTGAAAGGTATTCGTAGTCTTAGAGCCAACGCAGTGGCTCCTTAGATGAGCCACTTTTAAGGCAATGTGGATTACATCATTCCCCTGCCTTCATGGCGCTCTATGTGACTGCCAAGAGGCACTAGCCACCTTGAAGGACCTTGGAATGTGTTCAGATGTGTCTTCTATTCCAAGGTAGTAACATTCCAAGATCTACCTTGGTGGCTCAGGCCACTTGGCATTAACAGAGAGTGCCATGTAGGCAGGGGGAATTATTCAATGCAGATTATCTCCTGAGTGTCTCATCCAAGGAGCCACTATACGCCTAGGCTAGAGGCTAGCTCTAGAGTATAACTATGTATCATTTCCTTTGATTCATTGTACTTATTACCTTTGAGACTCCTCACAGAGTTTGTCCACCAAAAATACATACTAAAGAAACATTGGTTGGCCTCAGCCCCAGGAGTTAGCTCCTTGTGCAAAAGTGACCTGGTAGTAAGGACACAGTGCAAGGAAGTGATTCCCATGAATAGACATCTGTGGAACCATCATTGTGAGGGTGATATCCCCTCCTAGTTGCAATACTAGGAGCAGACAGCAAGTGTCATTGTGTCGGCCTTGTTTTCTAGTCCGTTGTCTTAGGCCTGTTGACACTCAGAACCTCCTTTTTCCCCTTTTGGTTACAAAGAGAATTAGGCACTGGCTTAGGATTTGACCCTGTAACCTCTCACTCCTGAGACTATGTCTGGAATATCTCAGTCCCAAGGAGTTATCCTAGGTAGTATTTTTGGCTATACTATCGAGTTTAGACCAAGGGTACTTGCTCCAAAGGACAACTGCATGTCTTGTCTATTTGGACCAGACTTAGGGGACTTACTCTAAGGGAGCAGTGTATGCCTAGTCTGTCCTGTGCCTCTCCATATATCATCTATGGACAAGGGGAATATCAGGTCAACTAACTCTTCCTTGCCCCTCTCTCTATTTACTCAAACAAATCTCCTTTTTCCAGCTGTCTTTGCCTATTTCTTCATCGGCTTCATTTGACCAATGCCTTGGGTACCTACAGACCTCAATTTATTGTCAAGCACCTCCGTCATGCAATCATTGAAGATTTTCTTGGTCTTCGCATATTCCAGGTCCACAATCTCCTTTGCTGGGAGGTTGCATGAAAAGTGGTACCTGATGTCGATAAGCTTAGTCCCCCAATAGATGACATCATCCTCTGCCATTTTCATGGTGCCCTTATTGTCAATGCAGACCTACATTGCTTCCGCTTGTGCCACTTTCATCTCTGTAAGTAGATTTCTGAGCCACTATGTCTCCTTGCATGCTTGTGATAGAGTGATGTACTCAATCTAAGTGGTAGAGAGTGAGACTCTCTCTTACTTTCTACTTACCCAAGAGTCTGTACCACCGTTCAAGAGGGAGACGAAACCCAAGGTGGAATTTTGATCACCAATTCTTCCTCCCTACTCAGTGTGCGTATAACATGCAAGCCGTAACAGGTCAGATTCTGCTTGGCATCCAAACTGGAGTCCCATGTATCGTATCTTGTATTGAGAGCACATGACGCGCTTAACTACTTGCCAATACAGTCACTCTATATTAGCCAAAAACCTTCTCACTTGTCCCACAACATAGCAAATGTCAGGGCATGTTCCTACCATAACATACATGAGGGTACTACGAAGAGACTGGTAGGGAATATGCAGCATCTGACGTCATTTTCCTTCTTTGCTAGGACTGATGAAGGAGAACTTGATGACAGTTATCATGGGTGTGCTGATGGGCTTACAGTCTGTTGACCTGATATGCTCCTTGTCCATGGCTGATATTTGGACAGGTACAGGACGGACTAGACATGCACTGCTCCATTGGAGTAAGTCTCCTTGGTCTAATCCGGATAGTATAGCCAGCAAATACTCCTTAAGACAACTCCTTGTGGCTTAGAATTTTCTTTGTGACCGAAAGGGAGACAGGAAGGTTCTAAGAGACATCTTTGAGTATTCCAAGGTCCTTCCTAGAGGCGGCGCCACTTTGCGGTCACATGGAGCGCCATGTAGGCAGGGGGGATGACGCAATCCAGATTTCTCCCAAAGTGGCTCATCCAAGGAGCCACTGCGCCTAGGCTAGATGCTGGCTCTAGAACTATAAGAACCTGTCAGTTCTCTGTCATTGAGTAAGTTCTTACCTTTGAGACTCCTTAAAGAGTTGTCCACCTGAGAAAGACACTAAAGAAGCATTTGTTGGTCTAAGCCCCAGGAGTTCGCTTCTCATGCGAATGTGACTAGGTACTAAGGACACAGTGCAAGGAAGTGATTCCTATAAACTGCCCAGTGTAGAACCTTGGCTCTGAGGGTGATAACATCTCTTGGTTGCAATACCAAGAGCGGTTGGCGGGAACCATTGAGTCGGAACCCGTTTTCTACACCGTCCCCTTAGGCAGGTTGACAAGAGGAAATCAGCCTGGCAATCAGGCTGACCGGTCATACACGACCTAGAGAGCTAGAGAATGCTCTCATGGCTCACTCCTAGTGGTCACATAACCCAGAATCCCATGGAGAATCGCCATGTGTCCGTGGCTAGCACACAAGGAACTTACCTCACCTAAAAAGTAAGGAGAGGCCACTTTTCCCTTGTCAGCACACTCCGACAAGGCAACCCAAGAATCTAGGACCTTTTTCAATGTTTCTCCCATCAGGTCTTGACGCTCGACCTCTTGCCTTTTTCTTTTCTCAGGCTAAGGCATGGAGCCGTCACCCATGGTCACCTAAAGATAGGCGGTCCATGACCCTAGAAACTTCCTTAACAAATATGTCCCAATCCGATTGTTGGATCGGCTTGAAACTTGGACCGTAGAAAATTTCCCACCTAGTCCTTCTAATGGTGAAATAAGATTGACGATTGGAGTAGGCATCTGGTAGTATTGTGGAACTTGCTCTTGTGGACCTGAAACTGAGCAAAATAGCCCCTTTTCCAACACTTTTTCGAATCAGCGACAAGGTTTGGTGTGGCTGTTCCACCATTTGAATAGCAATACTTGTACGTTTGGATGGTTGAATGTATAAATGTTGTGGTTGGCTTGCCATTTTGCCAGCCATTTTGCCAGCCAAATATTGCGATTGCACGTTTTAACAAGCGATGCACTTCGCTTTTCCCATTCAAGTTGTTGAACGATGGCGACGAAGTCCGTTGCTTGTTATTCATAGGCTGTAGTACACTTGCCATCATCAAACTAAAAAACTAGAATGACCCATTGGTCAAATTTCAGGTTTTATGGGGCGCCTAGAATTCAAAACTAAGGATATACCATAACAATTTAGAAACATGTTTTTTGTGATTGGATAAATTATGGATGATTCCATCCGTTGAATACCGAGGAGCAGAACTCAGAGCAGAGTAGCAGCAACTGTAGCAGCAAAACCAGACCGGCATACGCCATTTTGTCAACATGAACGTGGCCAAGGAGGTACGTGACCACCTCTTCATGGCGAAGTCTGACATGTCGCAAATGGAGAAGGCGACTCCGGCATGGTACAAGGACTCAGGATCCACCAACACTCTAACGCGCCACAAGGAGTGGTTTTATGCAGCTTCCCCCAATCCCTCCTCCGACCTATTGGTGTGGGTGATGATCAAGTTGTGTATGCCGAGGGTATTGGGGTTGTGGAGATGTGGTAGAAGACCTCACGTGACATTGAAGTGGGATTGTTCCACGGCGTACTGTATGTACCTGATGCTCTGTTCAACATTCTCTCTGTTGAAACTGGAGGAGAGAGGGAGCTTTGGGGCAGCGAGCATGTGGGACTAGAAGTGCATCACTTCTGCTAAAGAATGGTTGTTGAATCACTCAAAATGATGGAGTACATATAGAGCTAGAGCTTGGGCAAGTCAGCCCTCTCACAAGCCACACTACTTAGCCATGGAGGCTAAGGCTCACACACTAGAGTCTATAATCTCACAGAAGGGAGGAAATCAGCCTAGCAATCAGGCTGACCATCCACACACGACCTAAAGAGTTGGAATTTGCTCTCATGGCACATTCCTCGTGGTCACATAACCCACAATCCCATGGAGAATCGCCATGTGTCCATGGCTAGCACACAAGGATCTCACCTCACCTGAAAAGTAAGGAGAGGTGCCTTTTTCCTAGTCAGGACACTCTGACAAGGCAACCCAAGAATCTAGGACCTTTTTAGATATTTCTCCCATCAGGTCTTGACCCAGAACCTTTTCCTTTTTTCTTTTCTCACGCTAAAGCATGGAGACATCGCCCATGGTCACCCGGATATCGGCGGTCGATGACCCCAAAAACTTTGAAAATTCATATCTCCCAATCCGACCATTGGATCGGCCTCAAACTTGGACTGTAGACATTTTGCCACCTGATCTTTCTAATGGAAAATTTGGATTGGCGATCAAATCAAGCATCTGGTAGTTTCCTGGAACTTGCTCATGTGGACCTGAAACTAAGCCGGATGGCTCCTTTCCCAATAATCTCCCACTTTGGCGCAGTGAGAGTGGGTTGAGTCCACATGCAGTCATGCACAACTGCTACTTCCCACAGGTCACTGGCTTGGTGCAGAAATCAGCGACCTGCTTGCTGGTTGGAGTAAATTCCAGCTTGATAGTACCCTCCTACACCATATGCCTGATGAAATGATATGCAATGTCAATGTGTTTGGTGCGTGCATGGTGCTCACGATTTTTGACGAGTGCCATTGCGCTCTGGTTGTCAACGTGCACAGGAACCGGAAGTGCTGCACTCCCGCTCATCTCTACCATGAGACGCTGTAGCCAAACTGCTTCCTTGGCTCCAAAGCTGAGAGAGACGTACTCAGGTTCCGTGCTTGAGGTGGCCACGACCAACTGCCACTTGCTGTACTAGCTGATGGCCCCAGCATTCATGAGGAACACATGTCGAGAGATGGACTTGCGGTCCTCAGGGTTTGAAGCCCAATCAGCGTCAGTGTAGCCGATGATGCTGTTGTCGTTGCCGTTGTAGGTGATGCCGATGTTGATGGTTCCAGCAAGGTAGCGGAAGATTCGCTTCACTGCCTTCTGGTGCTCAAGTCCGGGGTTTGCCATGTGCTGGCTAACAGCGCTAACAGCCTGTGCGAGGTCCGGCCTGGTTGCAACTATCAAGTACATGAGGCTGCCGATGACGCTTTGGTACTTTTGCCGCTCAGCTGCATTTGCTTTTGCATTGAAGCTCACGAGGTACTGCCGTGTCTCTAGCGGTGTGCCGATGGGTTTTGCCTCTTCCATGCCGAACCGCTGCAAGACATCCTTGATGTAGCGGCTCTGCTGTAGTGAGAGAGAGCGTGATTTGCGGTCACGTGTGATCTGGATA
This sequence comes from Penium margaritaceum, assembly GCA_023375785.1. Lineage (NCBI taxonomy): Eukaryota > Viridiplantae > Streptophyta > Zygnematophyceae > Desmidiales > Peniaceae > Penium > Penium margaritaceum. Next base: position 359,162 of record SZWC01000665.1, on the reverse strand, counting down.
CTGAGGAAGTATGATGCCTCCCCGAGATCACACATCCGAAAGCGCTCCTGCATGGCCTCCTTGACCTCCTGTAGTGCAGACATGCTGATGGAAAGGAGGAGCATGTCATCCACATAGACGATGATGATGAGCACCTCATGACCATGCTGCCAGCGATAGACGCTATAGTCACACTTGCTGCGCTCAAACCCCATGCACTACATCGGTACATCCAACTTCTGGTTCCAAGCACGCGACGCTTGCTTCAATCCGTACAGCGACTTCTGCAGCTTGCAAACCAGGTGCTCCTGGCCATCCATGACAAACCCCTCCGGCTGCTCCATGTAAATCTCCTCCTCCAGGTCACCGTTAAGGAACGTCGTCTTGACGTCCATGTGGTGGACCTCAAAGTCCTCTCCTGCTACATAGAAAAGGAGCGTACGCAAAGAGGCAAACTTTGCAACAGGAGCAAAGGTTTCCGTGTAGTTGATGCCTTCCTGTTGCGAGTAGCCCTTGGCGACCAGCCTTGCTTTGTACTTTTCCAGGTTGCCATCTTCTCCCCGCTTCTTCTTGAACACCCACTTGCACTTGATCACCTTACGTCCAGGTGGATGCTCAGTCAGCTTCCATGTACCGTTGTCGAGCTAGGACTGAATCTCCTGCTGCACAGCTTGCGCCCAATCTGCCGCATCTGGTGACGCCATGGCCTCTTGTACGACGTCGGCTCATCAGAGTCTGTTGCAAGTGCGACGTTCATCTGGTCTGGTTTCTGGAGCATCCAGAAATGCCCGCGCTCACCACGCGTGTAGCGCACCCTGAGAGGGTACCTCCGACCTGGTGCTGGAGCGTTAGCAGGCGGCTGATGCGGTGTCTCCAAAACAACCGCTCCTGTTGATGGTGGTGCATCGTCTTCCTCTGCTTTTGCCGATGAGGCCGTTGTATCTGCTGTATCGGACATGGGAGAGTAGACTGGTTCTCCCATTGTCACAGTGGAGGAAGGATCAGGAGAGACTGGGTCTGGAAGGATATCTGCTCCCACTATCTCGTCAGCTGCTGCTTCTGCTGCCTCTTCACAGACAATGTTGGTGCCGATGACGTTGCTCTCGTTAGAGACGACATCCCTGGAGATGATGATGTGGCCTGTATCCCTCTCGTAGAGGCGATACGCCTTGCTTGCCACGTCGTAGCCAATCATCAGCATTTGCGCGCTCTTCACGTCCGACCCGTGCCGCTTCTCCTTTGGTACCTGCATGTGCGCCAAGCTGCCAAACGTGCGAAGATGACCCACGCTCGGCTTCTTGCCGAACAACGCCTCGTAAGGCGTTATCTGCTCCAAGGCCTTAGTTGGACTGCGGTTCTTGATGTACAGTGCAGTGCTCATCGCTTTGGCCCAAAAGTCGTACGTCAGCCGAGCCGCGTGCAGCATGGAGCGCGCCGACTCAATGATGGTGCGGTTGGCGCGTTCTGCTACGCCATTCTGCTGCGGCGAGTATGGTACGGTGCGCTGCGCCTTGATGCCTACTGCTGCGAGGTATTCCTGGAACTCCTTGCTCAGGTACTCTCCACCGCGGTCGCTGCGTAGCGCCTTGACTTTCTTGCCACTCAGGTTCTCCACCGTGGCCTTAAACTCCTTCAACCTGTCAAAGCATTGGTCCTTGGAGGAAAGGAAGTACACAGCAGTGTAACAGCTGAAATCATCAATGAAGGTGAGAAAATACCTAGAGCCTCCAAGGCTCTGGGTTTGCATCGGGTCACACAAGTCTGTGTGGACCAGCTTCAGCACCTCTTTTACGCGCTCTCCTGCTCTAGAGAACGCCTCGCGATGCTGCTTCTCCTCCAAATAGCCGATGCACAACTACTGCTAAAGTTAGAGATGGTGGGCAAGTCACGCACCATCTGCTTTATTTGAAGTTGCTGCAAGGCACGCATGCCGATGTGGCCGTAGCGCGCATGCCAGATTTCGCCATCTGTGGCCTGCACCACTACTGCAAGACTCTGCTCGCGCGGGATCTTGGTCGCCCCCAACAGGCGGTACATGTCGCCTTCCTTCACCGACCTGGCGAACTCCTCTCTAGTTTCCTTGTCAAGGATGTAGCCATAGTTGTCGTCAAAGACAACTCGCAATCTTGTGTTGGTGAGAGAGGAAACTGAGAGAAGGTTTAACGTAGCATGAGGTACATACAGCACGTCATGGAACACTCCCACTTAAATGCCATGCGGGGTCTCCAACCACATCTCCACAATCCAAATCCCCTCAGCAGACACCACACAATCATCACCCAAAGCAATCGGACGGGGGGGAATGGAGAGCAGCTACGTAGACCACTCCTTATGGTGCATCAGACTTTTGGTACACCCCCAGTCCTTGTACCACGTAAGATTGGCCTTTTCCTTGTGCGACATGTCAGACTTCGCCATGAAGAGGCGGTCACGCACCTCCTTGGCAACGTTCATGTTGCCAATATGATGCATGCCGGTCTGGTTCTGGTGCTGCTGCTGCTGCTGACGTTACTCTGACTGCTGCTGCTGTTGCTATGGAGATTGCTGCTTTTGCTGTTGCTGTTGCTGCTCCTTCTGGTCCCTCTTGAACTTGAAGCACTCTTTCTTGTAATGCCCCTCTTTCTGGCAATAGTGGCACTTGCCCTTCTTCTTGCCTCTCTGCTAGCTAGACTGCTGCTGCATTGGTTGCGTGAGCCCATGGCCATGAAAGCTGCTTCACTACTACTACTGCCGCCATTACGCTTTGCTGTATTGCGACGCAGTTCTACCTGCACCAGGTGCATGTAGATGAAGTCGAGGTCAAGAGTCGGCTAGAGCTCCAACGTCTCTCATACCGTGTTATAGCTCGTTGGGATTCCCTTCAGCAAGAGGAGGACGAAGCACGTGTCTGCCACAAGGTTGCCGACCGCTTTCAGCTGCTTCGCCAGCTCCTTTGCCCTGTCCAAGTACGCATTCATCCCTTCGCCACCCTGCATTTTCAACGCCATCATCTTCTCCTCCAAAAGCATGAGGAATGCAGGATCCTTACTCTCATACTTCTTGCACAACGTGTCCCACCCCTCTTTTGCAGTAGCCTCGTCACTCACGTACTGAAGATGCGGGTTGGAGATGGTGTTGACAAGCAACTTGTAGGCTCGCCTGTCCTTCTTCTTCCACTCATCATATGCCGCTGCTGCAGTTGTAGATGAACTTGCATCTGCTGCACCTTTCTGTGGCGTCTTCCCCGCCACCACCTCTGCTACGGTGATGCCTTTGGCCTGTGGAGGCGGAGCGCGCTCGTCGCCACTCACCACCTCCCACAAGCCCCTCTCCTCCAAAAAGAGGCAGGTACGGATCTTCCAAAATGTGAAGTTGGCGCGTCCTTCCAGCCTCTCCAAGGGTTGGGCTGCTGTTACCACGCCTGATGCTGCCATTTTGAGCCTTGGTGATGCTCGGCGCTGCCCATGAATGGCGGCGCTACCCTTGCTTCTGCTACTGCTTTAGCGAGTAATCTGTCTGACAGAAAATGGACTGTAAAGGCTCTGGCCTTTACAGAATACTGGGAATTTTGAAAAACTAAGCCCACCACTAGAACATTCAGCTCAAAAACTTTCAGATCGACCCATAAAATAGGGTTATCAAGATGGGATTTTCAGAGATATGCCCTTTTGAAAACAGGGCATACTACTCCAGCTCACACCAGTCAGCTTGTAAATGGCGTTTCTCCCAAACGTACCAACGGAATACAAATATTTTTGCTTCAATGAAAAGCTTAGGAAAAATATGTATGTGCTCCTTTTTAAGTTTGACAAAGAAACGAGAGAGTTATGGTCATCACAAGGTGACAGTCTTACTCAGAGAGAAGAGTGTAGCCCTGACAGACCTCGTTTTGAGCATAACTCTCAATCCGCGTGTTGGAACTTGGCGATCTTGGGATCGTTGGAAAGCTTGTCTTTTGAACTTCAAGATCAAGGGGTCGATTCTCATATCTGGTAAAGGTTTCACACCAATCCTTCACTCTCAAAGTGACGGCCTGTGCTGGCTGAAAGTGGCAGAACTTGGCTCTGATACCAAGTGTTGGAACTGGAGGAGAGAGGGAGCCTTGCAGCAGCGAGCATGTGGGACTGGAAGGGCATCACTTGTGCTGAATAATGGTTGTTAAATCACTCAAAATGATGGAGTGCATATAGAGCTAGAGCTTGGGCAAGTCAGCCCTCTCACAAGCCACACCACTTAGCCATGGAGGCTAAGGCTCATACAGTAGAGTCCATAATCTCACACAAGGGAGGAATTTAGCGTAGCAATCAGGCTGACCACTCACACACGACCTAGAGAGCTGAAGAATGCTCTCATGGCACACTTCTGGTGGTCACATAACCCACAATCCCATGGAGAATCGCCATGTGTCCATGGCTAGCACACAAGGATCTCACCTCACCTAAAAAGTAAGGAGAGGTACCTTTTTCCTAGTCAGCACACTCTGACAAGGCAACCCAAGAATCTAGGACCGTTTTGGATATTTCTCCCATCAGGTCTTGATCCTGGACCTCTTTCCTTTTTCTTTTCTCAGGCTAAGGCATGGAGCCATTGCCCATGGTCACCCGGATATCGGCGGTCGATGACCCCAAAAACTTTGAAAATTCATATCTCCCAATCCGACTGTTTGATCGCTCTCAAACCTGGACCGTAGACATTTTGCCACCTGATCTACCCAATGATGAAGCCGGATGGACAATTGAAGCACGCATCTGGTACTTTCCTGGATCTTGCTGCTGTGGACATGAAACTAAGCCGGATGGTTTCTTTCCCTACACTTCTTCCACTGCTGCACCTTTCTGCGGCGTCTTCTCCGCCACCACCTCTGCTGCGGTGATGCCGTTTTGCCTGTGGAGGTGGAGCGCGCTCGTCGTCGCTCACCACCTCCCACAAGCCCCTCTCCTCAAAAGGAGGCGGGTACGGATCTTCCAAAACCTGAAGTTGGCACGTTCTTTCAGCCTCTCAAAGGGCTGGGCAGCTGTTACCATGCGTGCTGCTACCATTTTAAGCTTTGGTGATGCTCAGCGCTGCCCTTGAGTGGCGGCGCTACCCCTGCTTCTGCTGCTACTTTTGCCAGAAATTTGTCTGACAGAAAATGGACTGTAAAGGCCAGCAGCCTGGGTATTTTGAAAAACTGAGCTCACCACTCAAAATTTCAGCTCAAAGCCTTTCAGATCGACCCATAAACAGGGTCATCAACAGGGGATTTTGAAAGATATGCCCTCTTGAAAATAGGGTATGCTTCTACTCCTACTCCAGCTCACACCAGCCAGCTTGTAAATGACGTTTCTCCCAAACGTACTGATGGAGTGAAAACATTTTTGCACCAATGGAAAGCTTCGGAAAAATACTTCAATTGGCATGTGCTACTCTTGAAATTTGACACTGAAACGAGAGAGTTATGGTCATCACAAGGCGACAGTCTTGCTCAGAAGCTTGTCTCTTGAACTTGAAGATCCAGTGGTCGATGTTGAAAAAAAAATAAGGTTTCACCTCAACCCGTCACTCTCAAAGTGACGGCCTATGTTGGTTGAAAGTGGACGAACTTGGCTCTAATACCAAGTATTGGAACTGGAGGAGAGAGGGAGCCTTGGAGCAGCGAGCATGTGCGACTGGAAGGGCATCACTTGTGCTGAAGAATGGTTGTTTAATCACTCAAAATGATGGAGTACATGTAGAGCTAGAGCTTGGGCAAGTCAGCCCTCTCACAAGCCACACTACCTAGCCATGGAGGTGAAGGCTCACACACTAGAGTCCATAATCTCACACAAGGGAGGAAATCAGCCTAGCAATGAGGCTGACCACTCACACACGACCTAGAGAGCTAGAAAATGCTCTCATGGCACACTCCTAGTGGTCACATAACCCACAATCCCATGGAGAATCCCCATGTGTCCATGGCTAGCACACAAGGATCTCACCTCACCTAAAAAGTAAGGAGAGGTACCTTTTTCCTAGTTAGCACACTCTCACACGACAACCCAAGAATCTAGGACCTTTTTTGATATTTCTCCCATCAGGTACTGACCCTGAACCTTTTGCTTTTTTCTTTTCTCAGGCCAAGGCATGGAGCCATCGCCCATGGTTCTTCCGCATATCGGCGGTCGATGACCCCGAAAACTTCGAAAATTCATACCTCCCGATCCGACAGTTGGATCGGCCTGAAACTTTGACCATAGATATTTTGCCACCTGATCTTTCCAATTTTGAAGTTTGATTGATGATCGGAGCAAGCATCTAGTAGTTTCCTTGAACTTGCTCGTTGGGACCTGAAACTTCGCCGGATGGCTCCTTTCGTAACACTCTCAGTGTCCTCTTTCACCAACAGAGGATTGCAAGTCATCTTTGATGACAACTATGACCACATCCTCGAGAAGAAAACAAGAAAGGAGTTTGCAAGGTCATTGAAGGAAGGCGACAGTTACCACCTGTTGGGAGAAGCCAAGATCTCGCGTGAGTAGAGTCTTGGAGCAGTGGTGCAAGAGTTCAGGGTTTAATCTAGCATACGCGCTATGGCCACATGGGCATGCGCACCTTGCAGTAGCTTCCAACGAAGCAGATGGTGCGGGACTTGCCTACCATCTCCAACTTTGAGCAACAGTTGTGCATCAGCTGTTTGAGGGGGAAGCAGCATTTTGAGGCGTTCTCTGGAGTAGGGGAGCGCACGAAGAAGGTGTTGGAGCTGGTCCACACAGACTTGTGTGACCGGACGCAGACTTAGAGCTTTGAAGGCTCTAGGTATTTTCTCACTATCTTCGATGATTCTAGCCATTACACTGCTTTATACTTCGTTTCCTCCAAGGAAAAGTGCTTTGACAGGTTCAAGGTGTTCAAGGCCATGGTAGAGAATGCGACGGGCAAGAAAATCAGAGCGTTGTGCAGCAACCGCGCAAGCAAATACTGTCAGCCTGCCTGAGGCGACGGTGTACAAAATGGGTTCCGACACAATGGTTCCCACGGACCGCTCTTGGTATTGCAACCAAGAGATGATATCACCCTCAGAGCCAAGGGTCCACACTGATCAGTTCATAGGAATCACTTCCTTGTACTGTGTCCTTAGCACCTGGTCACTTTCGCGCAAGGAACGAACTCCTGGGACTTATGCCACTCAATGCTTCTTTAGTGTGTACCTCTGGTGGATAACTATGTGAGGAGTCTCCAAGGTAAGAACTGTACTCAATGACAGGCAACTGACAGGTTCTTATAGTCTTAGAGCCAGCCTCTAGCCGAGGCGCACACTGGCTCCTTGGATGAGCCACGTTGGGGGCAATCTGGATTACGTCATCCCCCATGCTTACATGGCGTTCACTGTGACCGCCAAGTTGCGCCAGCCCCCAGGAAGGACCTTGGAATGTTCTAAGATGTCTTTTAGAACCTTCCTGTCCCCCTTTTGGTCACAAAGAAAGTTATTCACCAGACTGGGATTTGACCCAATGACCTCTCGCACAAGAGACTAACTCTAGGTTGTCCTAGGTAGTTTTTGCTGGCTATACTATCCAGATTAGACCAAGGGGACTTGCTCCAAAGGAGCAGTGCATACCTTGTCTATCTCAACCAGGCTTACGGGACTTACTCCAAGGGAGCAGTGCATGCCTAGTCCGTCCTGTACCCGTCCAATTATCAGCCATGGACAAGGAGCATATCAGGTCAACAAACTCTCCCTTGCACCTTTGTCCATTAGCTGTGAGATCTCTCCTCTCTCCAGTAGTCTTGGCCTTAGTCTTCGTCCGTTGCATTGACCATACCGATGTGTCGATTACCTGTAGAGTGTAATTTGCTGTCGAGCGCCTTTGTCATGCAATTTGCGGGCATCTTCCTGGTTTCCACATATTCAAGGTCTACGATCTCCTTTGCGACCACATGGCATGAGTAGTGGTACCTGATGTTGATGTGTTTTGTCTGCCGGGAGATGACATCATCTTGTGCCATTTTCATGGCGCTTTTGTTGTCGATGTGGATCTTTTTGGCCTTCGTTTGTGGCACTTTCATTTCGACAAGCAAATTGCGTAGCCACTGAAGCTCCTTGCATGCTTCTCACAGGCGATGTACTATGCCTCCGCGCTAGAGAGGGAGACACAGTCTTCCTTTCTGCTTGTCCAAGAGACTGCACCACCATTGAAGAGGTACACAAAGCCCAAGGTGGACTTTCTTTCATCGATTCTTCCTCCCCTGTCTGCGTCAGTGTAGCACACCTGCCGGAGCGGGTCAGATCCTTCTTCCCCTCCAAATAGGAGTCCCATGTGTCTGGTCTTTTGTAGAGATAGCACATGATGCGCTTGACTGCTTGCCAGTGCTGTGGCCCTGGCGCAGAAAGCATGACAAAGGCGCTAGACAGCGACACTAAAGAAGCATTGGTTGTTATATGACCCAGGAGTTTGCTCCTCGCGCGAAAGTGACCAGGTACTATGGACACAGTGCAAGGAAGTGATTCCAATGAACTGCTCACTTTGGAACCTTGGCTCTGAGGGTGATATCATCTCTTCATTGCAATACCAAGAGCGGTGGGTGGGAACCATTGTGTTGGAACCCGTTTTCTAGACCGTAGCCTCAGACAGGTTGACATGGGGTTCCCCATGTGCTGGGTCACAAAGCTCATTGCTTGTGCGAGGTCCGGCCTGGTTGCCTCCATCAGGTACATGAGACTATTGATGGCGCACTGGTACTTCTGCCGCTCTGCTGCATCCGCTTCTCCATTGAAGTTCACGAGGTACTGCCGCGTCTCTAGGGACGTGCCCATGGGTTTAGCCCCTGCCATGTTGAACCGCTGCTAGAAATCCTTGATGTAGCGGCTCTGCTATAGCGAGAGAGAGCGTGATTTGCGGTCACGGGTGATCTAGATACCAAGGAAGTATGACGCCTCCCCGAGATTTGACATCTGGAAGCACCCCTCCATGGCCTCCTTGAACTCCCGCAGTACAGACATGCTGTTGGAAAGGAGTAGCATGTCATCTTCATAGACAATGATGATGAGCACCTTATGACCATGCTGCCAGCGATAGACGCTATAGTTGTACTCGTTCCGTTCCAACCCCATGCACTGCAGCACCCTATCCAATTGCTGGTTCCAAGCACGCAACGCTTGCTTGAGGCCGTTCAACGACTTCTACAGCTTGCAAACCATGTGCTCACGGCTATCCATGACAAATCCCTATGGCTGTTTAAAAAATGCCCTCTTGATATCCATGTGGTGAATCTCAAAATCCTCAGATGTTGCATAAGAAAGGGACATGCGCAAAGAGGCAAACTTTGCAACGAGAGCAAAGGTTTTCGTGTAGTCGATGCCTTGTTGTTGCGAGTAGCTCTTGGAGACAAGCCTCGCCTTGTACATTTTAAGGTTGTCATCTGCTCCCCTCTTCTTGGACACCCACTTGCACTTGATTACCTTGCGTCCAGGTGGACACTCAGTCAGATCCCATGTACCATTGTCGATCTACGAGTGGATCTCCTGCTGTAGTGCTTGCGCCCAATCTGTGCATCTGCTACAGCCATGGCCTCCTTGTACGACATCCGCTCATAAGATTCTGCTACAACTACGACGTTCATGTAGTCAGGTTTTTAGATATCTAGAAATGCCCGCCCTCAACAGACTTGTAGCGCATCCTGAGAGGGTACCTTTGACCTGGTGCTCGAGCGTTAGCAAGCGCCTGGTGCGGTGTTGCTAGCACAACTGCTCCTACTAGTGGTGGTGCATCGTCTTCCTCTGCTTCTGCCCATGAGGCCACTGTATCTGTTGCATCAGACATGGGAGAGTAGAGTGGTTCTCCCGCTGTCACAAAATAGTAAGGTTCAGGAGAAACGAGGTCAGGGAGAACATCTGCTCCCACTTCTTCACGAGCTGCTGGTTTTGTTGCCTCTTCGCAGATGTTGATCGTCCGATGATATTGCTTTTGTGGGAAACGACATCCCTAGAGATAATGACATGGCCAGTATCCCTCTCGTAGAGACAATACGCCTTGCTTGCTACGTCATAGCTGATCATTAGCATCTATGCGCGCTTCGCGTCCCATTTCTACCGCTTCGTCTTTGGCACATGCATGTGCGCCAAGGTCTAAAACACGCAAAGATGACCCACGCTTGACTTCTTGCCAGATTAAATCTCATACAATGTCATCTGCTTCAACGCCTTGGTGGAAATGCAATTCTTGATGTATCCCGCAATGTTCACTGCGTTGGCCCAAAAGTCATAGGTGAGCCGAGTTGCGTGCAAGATGGAACACGCCGACTCAACGATGGTGTGGTTGGTGCGTTTTGCTACGCCGTTGTGCTGCGATAAGTATGGCGCGGTACGTTGCGCCTGCATGCCTGCTGTTGAGAGTCAGTCTTGGAACTCTTTGCTCAGGTACCCTCCGCCACGGTCGTTGCGCAACGCCTTGATTTTCTTGCCAGTCTGGTTCTCCACCATTGCCTTGAACTCCTTGAACTTGTCAAAGCACTCGCCCTTCGAGGAAAGGAAGTACATGTTCACCTGATATGCTCCTTGTCCATGGGTGATACTTCCACAGGCATAGGACAAAAAATGCATGCATTGCTCCCTTGGAATAAGTCCCGTAATTCTAGTCTAGATAGACAAGGCATGCACTGCTCCTTTGGAGCAAGTCCCCTTGGTCTAAACGGGATAGTATAGCCAGCAAACACTACCTAGCTCCACAGTAAGCCTCTGGAGCAAGAGGTCACTCGGTCAAATCCGAGCCTAGTGACAAATCTCTTTGTGACAAAAAGGGGGACAAGAATGCTCTAAGAGACATCTTAGAACATTCCAAGGTCTTTCTTGGTGGCTGGTGCTACTTGATGGTCACAGGGAGCGCCACATAGGCAGGGGGGATGCTGTAATCCACATGACCCTTAAAGTGGCTCATCCCAAAAGCCACTGCGTGCCTAGGCTAGAGGTTGGCTCTAGGACTATAAGAACCTGTCAGTTGCCTGTTATTGAGTATGCTTCTTACCTTTGAGACTCCCAACAGAGAAATCCACCAAAGGCAGACACTAAAGAAGCATTGGTTGGTATAAGCCCCAAGACTTCGCTCATGGCGCGAAAGTGATCAGGTGCTAAGAACACAGTGCAAGGAAGTGATTCTTATGAATTGCTCAGTGTGGAACCTTGGCTCTGAGGGTGATATCATCTCTTGGTTGCAATACCAAGAGCGGTTGGTGGAAACCATTGTGTCGGAACCCGTTTTCTAGACCGTCGCATTAGGTAGGTTGACAAAGAGTAATGGGCCCACACTGACTTGTTGTAAGGCTCTCTTCTACGTAATCTCTTGCCCTCTCTCTCTTGCAGCGCGCATCAGCTCCATAAGCTCCATCAGCTCCATCACCTCCATCAGCTCCATCTGCTCCATCAGATCCATTGACGGGTGCTGGCACTTAGCAAACAAGGGCCAAGGATAAGCTCTACCCTTGGAGGTACGACCTTTGGAGCCTAACGAGGATAAGCTATGCCCTTGGAGGCACGACCCTGGGTTTGCTAGTGTGCGTTCTTCTCTTTTTGCATGTGATCAATGGCTAAGGGATAAACAACGGATTTGCACCTTCTGAACTGGTAGCGGACGACAGCCTACATCAGCCTAGATCGGCCTCAACAAAGCAGAGAAGACGAGAAGCAGAATGATGACACCTAAGACGTTCACTCTCGAGCAGGTAAACAGTGGGATGTCAAAGTTCAAAGGATTTGGTGTTCCCTTGAGGAAATGGTAATTTGAGATTTTCATGAGGGTGCGTGGCTACTTGAAGATGTTCCATGGAGAAGAGGCTAAACCTCCAAAAACAGATCTTGGATATGAAGCATGGAGTGTCAAAAATGACATGGCGCTTGCGATTCTTGTGACATCAGTACATGAGTCACAACATGTCGAACTCTAAGGTATCACACCTGCATTAAAGGCTTATCAGAAGCATGCACGAGTACACCTATCAATGGCTCTTGCAAATTGCCTTTTCATCCTTGAAAAGCTCATTTCAATGAGAGTGAGCAACGGAGAGTTGATTCCAGACTTCCTGTTGCAGTTGGACGGACTGCTGCAGCAAGTGAACCAAATGAACGCAAACATCGACACCAACATGCAAGCCATGATCCTCCTTATAGCGCTACCTTAAAGCTGGGGTCCTTTGATCTCTGTCTTTAGCGGTTGGATGGAGGAGGATTTGACTAATGAGGCAGTGTCCGAGTACTTGCGCAACAAGGCCATGCGTCGTACTGGTAGTGAGTGTTGGAACTAGAGGAGAGAGGGAGCCTTGGAGCAGCGAGCATGTGGGACTGGAAGGGCATCACTTATGCTGAAGAATGGTTGTTGAATCACTAAAAATGATGGAGTACATATAGAGCTAGAGCTTGGGCAAGTCAGCCCTCTCACAAGCCACACCACTTAGCCATGGAGGCTAAGGCTCACACACTAGAGTCCATAATCTCACACAAGGGAGGAAATCAGCCTAGCAATAAGCTGACCACTCACACACGACCTAGAGAGCTAGAGAATGCTCTCATGGCACACTCCTAGTGGTCACATAACCCACAATCCTATGGAGAATCGCTATGTGTCCATGGCTAGCACACAAGGATCTCACCTCACCTAAAAGGCAAGGAGAGGTACCTTTTTCCTAGTCAACACACTCTGAAAAGGCAACCAAAGAATCTAGGACCTTTTTGGATCTTTCTCCCATCAGGTCTTGACCCTGGATCTCTTGCCTTTTTTCTTTTCTCAGGCTAAGGCATGGAGCCATCGCCCATGGTCACCCGGATATCGGCAGTCGATGACCCCGAAAACTTCGAAAATTCATGTCTCCCAATCCCACCGTTGGATCGGCCTCAAACTGGGACAATAGACATTTTTCCACCTGAGCTTTCCAATGGAGAAGTTCGATCGGCGATCGGAGAATGCATCTGGTACTTTCCTGGAACTTGCTCCTATGGACGTGAAACTGAGCCAGATGGCACCTTTTCCAACAATCTCCCACTTTGCCGCAGTCAGAGTGGGCTGAGTCCACATGCCTTCATGCAGAACTGCTGCTTCTCATGGGTCATTGGCTTGGTGCAGAAATCAGTGACCTGCTTGGTGGTTGGAGTAAACTCCAGTTTGATAGCACCCTCCTGCACCATGTGCCTGATGAAGTGATATGCGATGTCAATGTGCTTGGTGCGTGCATTGTGCTCACGATTCTTGGCGAGTGCGATTGCGCTCTAGTTGTCGACGTGCACAACAACTGGAACTGCAGCACTCCCACTCATCTTTGCCATGAGACGTTGAAGCCAAATTGCTTCCTTGGCTCCAAAGCTGAGAGAGACGTAGTTAGCTTCCATGCTTGAGGTGGCCACGACCACCTGTCGCTTGCTGCACGTGCTGATGGACCCAACATTCATGAGGAATACATGTCCAGAGATGGACTTGCGGTCCTCAGGGTTTGAAGCCGAATCAGCGTCTGTGTAGCCGATGATGCTGTTGTCATTGCTGTTGTAGGTGATGCCGATGTTGATGGTTCGAGCAAGGTAGCGGAAGATCCGCTTCACTGCCTTCTGGTGCTCAAGTCCGGGGTTTGCCATGTGCTGGCTCACAACGCTAACAGCCTGCGCAAGGTCCGGCCTGGTTGCAACCATCACGTACATGAGGCTGCCGACGGTGCTCTGGTACTTCTGTCGCTCACCTGCATTTGCTTCTCCATTGAAGCCCACGAGGTACTACCGCGTCTCCAGCGGCATGTCAATGGGTTTTGCCTCTGCCATGCCGAACCGCTACAAGACATCCTTAATGTAGCGGCTCTGCTACAGTGAGAGAGAGCGTGATATGCGGTCGCGCGTGATCTGGATACCGAGGAAGTATGATGCTCCCCCGAGATAAGACATTTGGAAGCGGTCCTGCATGGCCTCCTTGAACTCCCGCAGTGCAGACATGCTGTTGGAAAGGAGGAGCATGTCATCCACATAGACGATGATGATGAGCACCTCATGACCATGCTCCCAGCGATAGACGCTATAGTCACACTCGTTGCGCTCAAACCCCATGCACTACAACGCCGCGTCCAACGTCTGGTTCCAAGCACGCGACGCTTGCTTGAGGCCGTTTAGCGACTTCTACAGCTTGCAAACCAGGTGCTTCTGGCCATCCATGACGAACCCCTCCGGCTGCTCCATGTAAATCTCCTCCTCCAGGTCACCGTTCAGGAACGCCGTCTTGATGTCCATGTGGTGGACCTCAAAGTCCTTTGCTGCTGCATAGGAAAGGAGCGTACGCACAAAGGCAAACTTTGCAACAGGAGCAAAGGTTTCTGTGTAGTCGATGCCTTCCTACTGCGAGTAGCCCTTGGCGACTAGCCTTACTTTGTAGTTGTCCAGGTTGCCATCTACTCCCCGCTTCTTCTTGAACACCCACTTGCACTTGATCACCTTATGTCCAGGTGGACGCTCAGTCAGCTCCCACGTACCATTGTCGAGCTTCGTCTTTATCTCCTACTGCACAGCTTGCGCCCAATGTACCGCATCTGGTGACGCCATGGCCTCCTTGTACGACGTCGGCTCATCAGAGTCTGCTGCAACTGTGACATTCATCTATTCTTGTTTGTGGAGCATCCAGAAATGCCCGTGCTCACCAGGCTTGTAGCGCACCCTGAGAGGGTACCTCCGACCTGCTGCTGGAGCGTTAGCAGGCGGCTGCCGCGGTGCTGCCGGCACAACTGCTCTTGTTGATGGTGGTCCATCTTCTTCCTCTGCTTTTGCCGATGAGGCTGGTATATCTGCTTCATCAGACATGGGAGAGAAGATTGGTTCTCCCATTGTCACAGTGGAGAAAGGATCAAGAGAGACTGGGTCAGGAAGGATATCTCCTCCCACTGCCTCGTCAGCTGCTGCTTTTGCTGCCTCTTCAAAGACAATTTTGGTGCCGATGACGTTGCTCTAGTTGAAGATGACATCCCTAGAGATGATGATGTGGCTTATATCCTTCTCGTAGAGGAATTATGCCTTGCTTGCCACATCGTAGCCAATCATCAGCATCTCCGCGCTCTTCACGTCCCACTTGTGTTGCTTCTCCTTTGGCACGTGCATGTGCGCCAAGCTGCCAAACGCGCGAAGATGACCCACGCTCGACTTCTTGCCGAACCATGCCTTGTACGGCGTCATCTGCTCCAGGGCCTTGGTTGGACTGCATCTCTTGATGTACACCGCAGTGCTTACTCATTCCGCCCAAAAGTCGTAGGTGAGCCGAGCCGCGTGCAGCATGGAGCGCGCCGACTCAACGATGGTGCGCTTGGTGCGTTCTGCTACGCCGTTCTGCTCCGGCGAGTACGGCACGGTGCGCTGCGCCTTGATGCCTGCTGCTGTGAGGTAGTCCTGGAACTCCTTGCTCAGGTACTCTCCACCGCGGTCGCTATGCAGCGCCTTGATTTTCTTGCCAGTCTGGTTCTCCGCCATGGCCTTGATCTCCTTGAACCTGTCAAAGCATTGGTCCTTGGAGGAAAGGAAGTACGCAACAGTGTAACGGCTGAAATCATCAATGAAGGTGAGAAAGTACCTAGAGCCTCCAAAGCTCTGGGTCTGCATCGGGCCACACAAGTCTGTGTGGACCAGCTCCAGCACCTCCTTCGTGCGCTCTCCTACTCTAGAGAACGCCTCGCAATGCTGCTTCCCCTGAAAAAAACTGATGCAAAACTGTTGCTCAAAGTTGAAGATGGTGGGCAAGTCACGCACCATCTCCTTCGTTTGAAGTTGCTGTAAGGCGTGCATGCCAATGTGGCCATAGCGCGCATGCCAGATTTTGCCATCTGTGGCCTGCACCACTGCTGCACGGCTCTTCTCGCGCGGGATGTTGGTCGCCCCCAGCAGGCGGTACATATCGCCTTCTTTCACCAACCTGGTCAACTACTCTTCTAATTCCTTGTCGAGGATGTAGCCATAGTCATTGTCAAAGACGACGCGCAATTCTGTGTTCGTGAGAGAGGACACTGAGAGAAGGTTGAACGCAGGATCAGGCACATACAGCACGCAATGGAACACTCCCACTTCAATGCCACGCGGGGTCTCCAACCACACCTCTACAATCCCAATCCCCTCAGCATACACCACCCGATCATCACCCAAAGCAATCGGACGGGGGAGAATGGAGAGCAAATACGTAAACCACTCCTTGTGGTGCGTCAGACTCTTGGTACACCCTGAATCCTTGTACCACGCCAGATCCGCCTTTTCCTTCTGCGACATGTCAGACTTGGCCATGAAGAGGCGGTCGCGCACCTCCTTGGTGACGTTCATGTTGCCAAAATGACGCAGCCCGGTCTGGTTCTGCTACTACTACTGCTGACGTTGCTGTGACTGCTGCTGCTGTTGCTATGGAGATTGCTGCTTTTGCTGCTGTTATTGCTGCTCCTTCTGGTCCCTCTTCAACTTGAAGAACTCTTTCTTGTAGTGCCGCTCTTTCGGGCAATAGTGGCGCTTGCCCTTCTTCTTGCCTATCTGCTGGCCAGACTGCTGTTGCTGCTGGTTGCGTGAGCTCATGGCCATGAAAGCTCCTTAACTACTGCTGTTGCCGCCATTACGCTTTGCTGCATTGCAACGCAGTTCTACCTGCACCAGGTGCGTGCAGATGAAGATGAGGTCGAGAGTCGGCTGGCACTCCAACGTCTCTCGCACCGTGCCATAGCTTGTTGGGAGTCCCCTCAGCAAGAGGAGGACAAAGTGCGAGTCTTCCATAGGGTTGCCGGCCGCTTTCAACTGCTTTGCCAGCTCCTTTGCCCTGTCCAAGTACGCCTCCATCCCTTCGCCACCTTGCATTTGTAACGCCATCATCTTCTCCTAAAAAAGCATGAGGAATGCAGGATCCTTGCTCTCATACTTCTTGCAGAACGTGTCCCACCCCTCTTTTGCAGTAGCCTTGTCACCCACGTACTGAAGATGCGGGTTGGAGATGGTGTTGACAAGCAGCCTGTAGGCCAGCCTGTCCTTCTTCTTCCACTCCTCATATGCCGATGCTGTAGTTGTAGATGAACTTACATCTGCTGCACCTTTCTGCGGCGTCTTCCCTGCCACCACTTCTGTTGCGGTGATGCCTTTTGCGTGTGCAGGCGGAGCACGCTCGTCGTCGCTCACCACCTCCCACAAGCCCCTCTCCTCCAAAAGGAGGCGGGTACGGATCTTCCAAAACGTGAAGTTGGCACGTCCTTCCAGCCTCTCCAAGGGCTGGGCTGCTGTTACCACACCTACTGCTGCCATTTTGAGCCTTGGTGATTCTCAGCGCTGCCCTTGAGTGGCGGTGCTACCCGTGCTTCTGCTGCTGCTTCAGCCAGAAATCTGTCTGACAGAAAATGGAGTGTAGACGCCAGCAGACTGCAATTTTGAAAAACTAAGCCCTTCACTGGAAAATTCAGCTCAAAACCTTTCAGATCGACCCATAAAACAGGGTCATCAACAGGGGATTTTCAGAGATATGCCCTTTTGAAAACAGGGTATGCTTCTGCTCCTACTCTAGCTCACACCAGCCAGATTGTAAATGGCATTTCTCCCAAACGTACCCATGGAATGCAAATGTTTTTGCACCAATGGAAAGCTTAGGAGAAATAATTTAATTCTTATGTGCTACTTTTTAAATTTGACAAAGAAAAAAGAGAGTTATGGTCATCACAAGGCGACAGTCTTACTCAAAGAGAAGAGTGTAGCCCTGGCTGACCTCGTTTTGAGCACAATTCTCAATCTGACCGTTGGATCTTTGCGATTTTGCAACCGTTGGAAAGCTCGTCTCTTGCACTTGAACATCGTGTTGTCGAATGTCAAATGTGGTGAAGATTCAACCCCAATCCAGCACTCTGAAAGTGACGGCCTGTGCTGGCTGAAAGTGGCAGAACTTGGCTCTGATACCAAGTGTTGGAGCTGGAGGAGAGTGGGATCCTTCGAGGAGCAAGCATGTGGGACTGGAAGGGCATCACTTGTGCTGAAGAATGGTTGTTGAATCACTCAAAATGATGGAGTACATATAGAGCTAGACCTTGGGCAAGTCAGCCCTCCCACAAGCCAAACCACTTAGCCATGGAGGCTAAGGCTCACACACTATAGTCCATAATCTCACACAAGGGAGGAAATCAGCCTAGCAATCAAGGTGACCACTCACACACAACCTAGAGAGGTAGAGAATGCTCTCATGGCACACTCCTAGTGGTCACATAACCCCTAATCCCATGGAGAATCGCCATGTGTCCATGGCTAGCACACAAGGATCTCACCTCACCTTAAAAGCAAGGAGAGGTACCTTTTTCCTAGTCAGCACACTCTGACAAGGCAACCCAAGAATCTAGGACCTTTTTGGATATTTCTCCCATCAGGTCTTGACCCTGGATCTTTTGCCTTTTTTCTTTTCTCAGGCTAAGGCATGGAGCCATCGCCCATGGTCACCCAGATATCGGCGGTCGATGACCCCGAAAACTTCGAAAACTCATATCTCCCAATCCGACCGTTGGATCGGCCTCAAACTTGGACCGTAGACATTTTGCCACCTGAGCTCTCCAATGGTGAATTTGGACTGACGATCGGAGTAGGCATGTGGTACTTTCCTGGAACTTGCTCGTGTGGACGTGGAACTGAGCTAGATGGCTCCTTTTCGAACAATGAGGCTAACATTCTAGCCTATGCTGCAGAGTACAGTGGTTGTGGCAACTACTCTTCTGGTCAAAGTAGCAGGGGGAGCGATGACGATGGATGAAAAGGCAATGGTGGCAGAGGAAAGAGTTCAAAGCGTCCTTGGAAGTACCATAACTGTGGCAAGCCTTGGCAAGCCCGTGCCCAATGCCAACATTCGGCACGGGAGTGCAGGGCTCCCAAGAAGGAAGATGGAGATCATGGTAGTAGATGTGAGGGAAAAGGAAAGGGTAAGAAGGAGTTGAAGAACATGATGGCTGAGAGCGTACCGGCAACCAAGGGAGCGGTATTGCTCAAGCGTTGAGCGTACGGGCTCGACTCTGGCATGAACCACCACTCTTCTAGGGAGAAGGATGGATTTATCTCCATTAGGGACACTGAACGTTGCTTCAGGTGTGCCAACGGCAGCCTTGTCAATGTGCATGGCGAGGGAGATAAGTTGATCAGCATTAACGTGAATGGTACTGAAAAATACTTGAAGCTGGGGAACGTCGTCTACATGCCGTTCTTTGCGGCAAACCTCTTGTTAGTGTCCAAAATCACGGACCACGACATGACGGTTGTCTTCACGGAGGAGGAGGCTTTGATTGTCAAGAACAAGGACATCAAGATCTCTTTTCCCAAGGAGAGTCTTATCGCATTGGTCCCAAGAGTTGATGGGCTCTAGGTGCTATAGACCAAACCACTTGAGATTACAAATGAGGGATATGCGGCGGCTGAAGAGCCCAAGTCTCCAAAGCCTGATGTTGCACCCCAACCTGTCAGCATGGCGGCCAACTCCACCAACATAGATACTTAGCTTTGGCACAGGCGGTTTGGTCATGTGGCCCACTGTACATTGCAAGCTATGCAGTAGCACGAAGTGGTTCATGGGATGGAGGGATGGAAGGCCAAGGATGAGGAAAAGTACAAGAAACTGTGTGAGCCATGCCTCCAAGGCAAGGTAAAGAGAAAGCCCTTCGAGCGTAATTGGCAACGTGTGGTAGCAACCTTGGACCCGATTCACTCTCAAGTGTGTGGAACATTTTGCACCCTTTCAAACGGCGACAGAAAGTATCTCTTGACCTTCATCGATGACCACAGTCCCTAGATATGGATCTATTTCCTCAAGACATAGGGCAAGGTCAAGGAGAAGCTGCAAGAGTTTGTCGCGATGGTAGAGTGTAGACAAGCAAGAAGGTTTAGGCTCTATGCACGGACAACGGTGGTGAGTATGAGGCGTGCAAAGGATGGTTGAACCAACACGGCATCAACCACCAGACCACCATGCCTTATATCCCCCAAAGTAATGATGTGTTGACCTGACATGCTCCTTGTCCATGGCTGATATTTGGACAGGTACAGGACGGACGAGGCATGCACTGCTCCCTTGGAGTAAGTCCCCTAAGTCTGGTCCAGATAGACAAGGCATGCATTGCTCCTTTGGAGCAAGTCCCCTTGGTGTAATCTGGATAGTGTAGCAAGCAAATACTACATAGGACAACTCCTTGTGGCTTAAACGTTCCAAAGTCAGTCTCTGGAGCGAGAGGTCACTGGGTCAAATCCCAGCCCTGTGACCACTTGTCTTTGTGACCAAAAGGGGGAGAGGAAGGCTCCAAGAGACATCTTAGAACATTCCAAGGTCCTTCCTGGTGGCTCGCGCCACTTGGCAATCACAGGGAGCGCCATTTAGGCAAGGGAGATGACGCGATTTAGATTGCCTCTAAAGTGGCTCATCTAAGGAGCCACTGCGCGCCTAGGCTAGAGGCTGGCTCTAGGACTATAAGAACCTGTTAGTTGCCTGTCATTGAGTACAGTTCTTACCTTTGAGACTCCTCATAGAGTTGTCCACCAGAAGCAGACACTAAAGAAGCATTGGTTGGTCTAAGACCCAGGAGTTCGCTCCTTGCGCGAAAGTGACCAGGTGATAAGGACAAAGTGCAAGGAAGTGATTCCTATGAACTGTTCAGTGTAGAACCTTGGCTTTGAGGGTGATGTCATCTCTTGGTTTCAATACCAAGAGCAGTAGACGGGAACCATTATGTTGGAACCCGTTCTCTAGACAGTCGCCTCAGGCAGGTTGAGAAAGGTTTATGGGCCCACACTGACTAGTTGTAAGGCACACTTCTGCGCACTCTCTCACCCTCTTTGTCCTGCAGCACGCATCAGCTCTATCAGCTCCATCTGCTCTATCTGCTCCATCACCTCCATTTGCTCCATCTGCTCCATCAGCTCCAACGGCAGGTGCTGGCACTTAGCGAACAAGGGCCAAGGATAAGCTTTGCCCTTGGAGGTACAACCCTTGGGCCCTAACCAGGATAAGCTCTGCACTTGGAGGCACCACCCTGGGTTCGCTAGTGTGCGTTCTTCTCTGTTTGCAGGTGATCAACAGCTAAGGGGTAAGCAACGGATCCTCACCTTTTAAACCGGTAGCAGACAACAGCCTACAACAGCCTATATTGGCCTCAACGAAGTAGAGATGCACAGAAGCAGAGAAGTAGTATGACGACACCCACGACGCTCACTCTCGAGCAGGTCAATGGTAGGATGTCAAAGTTCACAAGGCTTTGTTTTCCCTTGTGGAGATGGCAATTTGAGATTGTCATGAGGGTGCGTAACTACTTGAAGATGTCCCTTGGAGAAGAGGTTGAACCTCCAAAAATAGATCCTGGATATGAAGCGTTGAGTGTCAAAAATGACATGGGGCTTGCGATTGTTGTGACATCAGTGCATGGGTCACAGCATGTCCACCTCCACGGTATGACACATGCATCAATGGCTTATGAGAAGCTTGCACATGTACACCAATCAATGGCTCTCGCAAATTTCCTCTTCATCCTACAAAAGCTGATTTTGATAAGGGTGAGCGAGAGAGTCGATCCCGGAATTCTTGTTGCAGTTTAAAGGATTGCTGTAGCAACTGACCGAAATGAACTGGGAAATCGACACCAAAATACAGGCCATGATCCTCCTCATGGCGCTACCTAAAAGCTGGGGTCCTTTGATCACCATCTTTGGCGGTT
Organism: Penium margaritaceum; assembly: GCA_023375785.1. NCBI lineage: Eukaryota > Viridiplantae > Streptophyta > Zygnematophyceae > Desmidiales > Peniaceae > Penium > Penium margaritaceum. The sequence goes on along the minus strand of SZWC01000665.1, from coordinate 337,559 downwards.
GGAAGGAGGAGGATTTGACATATGAGTTTTTGAAGTCTTCGGAGTCATCGACCGCCAAAATCCGGTGACCATGGGCGATGGCTCCAGTACTTTGCAGGTACTCAAGGCATCGGTGTGGTCAACGCAGCGGACAAAGACAGAGGCCAAGACTGCTGGAGAGAGGAGAGATCTCACAACTAATACACAGAGGTGTAAGGGAGAGTTTGTTGACCTAATATGCTCCTTGTCCATGGCTGATCTTTGGACAGGTACATGACGGACTAGGTGTACACTGCTCCCTTGGAGTGAGTCCTCTAGGTCTGGTCGAGATAGACAAGGCATGCACTACCCCTTTTGGAGCAAGTCCCCTTGGTCTAATCTGGATAGTATAGCCAGCAAATACAACCTAGGACAACTCCTTGTGGCTTAGACGTTCCAGAGTTAGTCTCTAGAGCGAGAGGTCACTGGGTGAAATCCTTGCCCGGTGACTAATCTCCTTTCTGACCAAAAGGGGGACACGAAGGTTCTAAGAGACATCTTAGAATATTCCAAAGTCCTTGGCGGCTGGCACCACTTGGCGGTCACAGGGAGCGCCATGTAGGCAAGGGGGATGACGCAATCCAGATTGTCCCAAAAGCGGCTCATGTAAGGAGCCACTACACGCCTAGGCTAGAGGCTGGCTCTAGGACTACAAGAACCAGTCAGTTGCCTCTCATTGAATACAGTTCTTACCTTTGAGACTCCTCACAGAGTTGTCCATGAGAGGCAGACACTAAAGAAGCATTGGTTGGTCTAAGCCCCATGAGTTTACTCCTCGCGCAAAAGTGACCAGGGGCTGAGGACAAAGTGCAAGGAAGTGATTCCTATGAACTGTTCAGTGTGGAACCTTGGCTCTGAGGGTTATATCATCTATTGTTTGCAATACCAAGAGCGGTCAGAACCATTGTGTCCGAACCCGTTTTTGAGACCGTTGCCTCAGACAGGTTGACATGACGCTCTCGAGCGGATGAACCAGACTATCCTTGGGATGACAGGAAGCATACTCTTTGACGCTAAACTCCCACCTTGCTTCTGGGCTCAAGCTGCAAGAACTTCTTGCTACCTTGTGAATCTCACTCTAGTAGCCGTGCTTAGAAGGTGTGGTAAGAAGGAGCAAGAGAAGCAGCTCAGGACGCCACAGGAGGCTTGGTCAGGGAAGAAGCCAGATGCCTCATACTTGAGAGTATTTGGCTATACTGCCTCGGCAAAGGTCCAAGCAGGAGAAGGTAGTGGCAAGCTGGATGCTTGTGGTTGGTAGTGTGTAATGGTCAGATAGAACACTGCACACAAGGCGTACAGGGGTGGGACCAAATGGCTAGAAAGCTGATCAGGAGCCGCGATGTCGAGTTTGATGAAACAACGCTCCGCAAGGGAGAGTCGTTGGGTCCTGTCCAAGCTCCCAAATCAGGATAGTGGATTGTGTTACTCGACTTAGGTGATCAGGCACAAGAGAAGAGGCAGATGGTACCTGTGAAGGATGGTGCTACAGGGAGAGTGGCTGTGCAGGCTGACACAACGATGGACACTAAGTCTGAGTCGTGCGAGGCCTTTGACTCAAACTCTGAGGCCGGTGGCTCTTCCTCAAACAACAGATCACTGGCAGCGCAAAAGTAATAGAAGCAACTAAGCCTTGAAGCTAAACCAATAATACTACGACGTAGTATGCGTTAGATGTTGAAACAAGAGGAGAGAGGGAGCCTTGGAGCAGCGAGCATATGGGACTGGAAGGGCATCACTTGTGCTGAAGAATGGTTGTTGAATCACTCAAAATGATAGAGTACATGTAGAGCTAGAGCTTGGGCAATTCTGCCCTCTCACAAGCCACACCACTTAGCCCTGGAGGCTAACGCTCACACACTAGAGTCCATAATCTCACACAAGGGAGGAAATCAGCCTAGCAATCAGGCTGACCACTCGCACACGACCTAGAGAGCTAGAAAATGCTCTCATGGCACACTCCTAGTGGTCACATAACCCTGAATTCCATCGAGAATTGCCATGTGTCCACGGCTAGCACACAAGGATCTCAGCTCAACGAAAAAGTAAAGAGAGGTGCCTTTTTCCTAGTGAGCACACTCTAACAAGGCAACCCAAGAATCTAGACAGGTCCACTGAGTCAAGTCCCAGCCCAGTGACTATTTTTCTTTGTGACCAAAAGGGGGACATGAAGGTTCTAGGAGATATCTTAGAAAATTCCAAGGTCCTTCCTGGTGGTTGGCGCCACTTGGCAGTCACAAGGAGCGCCATGTAGGCAAAGGGGGATGTGGCTATCCATATTGTCCCCAAAGTGGCTCATTCAAGGAGCAACTGCGCGCCTAGGCTAGAAGCTGGCTACATGACTAAGAACCTCTTAGTTGCTTGTCATTGAGTACAGTTCTTACCTTTGAGACTCTTCACACAGCTGTCCACCAGAGGCAAAAACTAAAGAAGCATTGGTTGGCCTAACCCCAGGAGTTCGCTCCTCGCGGGAAAGTGACAAGGTGCTAAGGACACAGTGCAAGGAAGCGATTCCTATGAACTGCTCAGTATGGAATATTGGCTCTGAGGGTGATATCATCTCTTGGTTAGAATACCCAGAGCAGTCGGTGGCAACCATTGTGTCGGAACCAGTTTTCTAGACCGTTGCCTCAGGCAGGTTGACAAAATATTAAGGGCCCATACTCACTTGTTGAAAGGCACACTTCTACGCACTCTCTTGCCCTCTTTGTCTTGCACTACGCATCAGCTCCATCAGCTCCATCTGCTCCATCTGCTCCATCAGCTCCAACAGCGGCTTCTGGCACTTAGCAAACAAGGACCAAGGATAAGCTCTGCCCTTGGAGGTACAACCCTTGGGCCCTAACCAGGATAAGCTCTGCTCTTGGAGGCATGACCCTGGGTTTGCTAGTGTGCGTACTTCTCTGTTTGCAGGTGATCAATCGCTAAGGGATAAGCGACGGATCTGCACCTTCTAAACCAGTAGCAGACAACAACCTACATCAGCCTACATCGGCCTCAACGAAGAAGGGCAGTAGAAAAGCAGAGAAGCAGTATGACGACACCCGCGACGCTCACTCTTGAGCAAGTTTATGGTGGGATGTCAAAGTTCACAGGGTTTGGTTATCCCTTGTGGTGATGGCAATTTGAGATTGTCATGAGGGTGCGTGGCTTCTTGAAGATGTTCCTTGGAGAAGAGGATGAACCTCCAAAAACAGATCCTGGATATGAAGCGTGGAGTGTCAAAAATGGCATGGCGCTTGCGATTCTTGTGATATCAGTGCATGAGTCACAGCATGTCCACCTCCAAGGTATCATACATGCATCAAAGGCTTATAAGAAGCTTGCACATGTATACCAATCAACGGCTCTTGCAAATTACCTGTTCATCCTAGAAAAGCTGATTTCAATGAGGGTGAGCGAGGGAGAGTCGATTCCGGACTTCCTATTGCACTTTCAAGGACTGCTGCAGCAAGTGAGCCAAATGAACTGAGAGATCGACACGAACATGCAGGCCATAATCCTCCTCATGGCGCTACCTAAAAGCTGGGGTCCTCTGATCACCGTCTTTTGGTGATTGGAAGGATGAGGATTTGACATATGAGTTTTCGAAGTTTTCGGAGTCATCGATCGCCGATATCTGGTGACCATGGGCGATGGCTCTATACTTATGCATGAGAAAAGAAAAAGGCAAGAGGTCGAGGGTCAAGACCTGATAGGAGAAATATTCAAAAAAGGTCCTAGATTCTTGGGTTGCCTTGTCAGAGTATGCTGACTATGAAAAAGGTACCTCTCCTTACTTCTTAGGTGTGGTGACATCCTTGTGTGCCAGCCATGTTAACATGGCGATTCTCCATGGGATTGTGGGTTATGTGACCACTAGAAGTGTGCCATGAGAGCATTTTCTAGCTCTCAAAGTCGAATGTGAGTAGTCAGCCTGATTGCTAGGATTGTTTCCTCTCTTGTGTGAGATGATGGACTCTAGTGTGTAAGCCTTAGCCTCCATGGCTAAGTGGTATGGCTTGTGAGAGGGCTGCCTTGCCCAAGCTCTAGCTCTATATGTACTCTATTATTTTGAGGGATTCAACAACCATCCTTCAGCACAAGTGATGCCCTTCCAGTCCCACATGCTCACTGCTCCAAGGCTCCCTCTCTCCTCCAGTCCCAACGGTGTCCGAGTACGTGCGCAACGAGGCCATGCGTCGCAGTGGTAGTGAGACTAACATTTCAGCCTATGCTGCACAGTACGGTAGTCGTGATAACAATTCCTCTTTTGGTCAGAGCAGGAACGGCAGCGGTGGCAGTGGAGGAAAAGGCAATTGTGGTGGTGGATAGAGTTCAAAGCATCCTGGGAAGTGCCATAACTGTGGCAAGCCTGGGCATAGGGCACGGGAGTGCAGGACTCCCAAGAAGGAAGACAGAGATCATGGTCGTAGAAATGAGGCAAAGGAAAGGGTAAGAAGGAGTTGACGAACATGATGGATGAGAGCGTGCCGGCAACCAACGAAGCGGCACTGCTCAAGCGTGGAGCCTACGGGCTCAACTCTTGAACGAACTACCACTCTTCAAGGGAGAACGATGGGTTCATCTCCATTGGGGACACTGAACGTCGCTTCAGGTGTGCCAACGGCAGCCTTGTCCATGTGCAAGGCGAGGGAGATAAGTTGATCAGCATCAATGTAAACGGTGCTGAAAAAGACTTGAAGCAGGAGAACATCATCTACATGCGGTCTTTTGCGGCAAACCTCCTGTCAGATTCCAAAATCACGGACCACGACATGACGGTCATCTTCAGGGGGAGGAGGTCGTGATTGTCAAGAACAAGGACATCAAGGTCTCCTATCCCAAGGAGAGTCTTGTCGCACAAGTCCCAAGAGTTGATGGGCTCTACGTGTTGTAAACCAAACCCCTTGAAACTACTAATGAGGGATATGCGGCGGTTGAAGAGCCCATGTCTCCAAAGCCTGATGTTGCACCACAAGTCGTCACCATGACGGCCAACTCCACCAACACCGATGTTGAGCTGTGGCATAGGCGGTTTGGCCATGTGGCCCACAACACACTGCAAGCAATGCAGCAGCACAAAGTGGTTCATGGGATGGAGGGATGCAAGGCCAAGGATGAGGGAAAGTGCAAAAAGCTGTGTGAGCCATGCCTCCAAGGCAAGGCAAAGAGAAAGGCTTTTCAATGTAATGGGCAATATTCGGGAGCAATCTTGGACCTGATTCACTCTGATGTGTGCGGACTATTCCGCACCCCTTCGAACCGCGGTAGCAAGTATTTCTTGACCTTCATCCATGACCACAGTTGCAAGATGTGGATCTATTTCCTCAAGACAAAGGAAGAGATCAAGGAGAAGTTGCAAGAGTTGGTCACGATTGTAGAGCAGCAGACAAGTAAGAAGGTCAAAGCACTGCGCACGGACAAAGGTGGTGAGTACAAGGCGTGCAAAGGCTGGTTGAGCCAACATGGAATCAACCACCAGACGACCGCCTTACAACCCCCAGAAGAATGGCGTTGCCGAGCGGATGAACCAGACTATCCTTGGCATGACAAGAAGCATGCTCTTTAGCGCCTAACTCCCACATCGCTTTTGGGCTGAAGCTGCAAGAACTGCTTGCTACCTTGTGAATCTCACTCCGGCCGCCGCGCTTGGAAGGTGTGGTAAGAAGCAGCAAGAGAAGCAGCTCAGGACGCCATAGGAGGCTTGGTAAGAAAGAAGCCAGATGCCTCACAGTTGAGGGTCTTTGGTTGTACTGCCTGGCCAAAGATCCAAGCAGGAGAAGGAAGTGGCAAGCTGGATGCACGTGCTCGTAAGTGTGTAATGGTAGGATACGACAATGCACACAAGGCGTATAGGTTGTGGGACCAAGCGGCTGGAAAGCTCATCAGGAGCCGAGATGTCGAGTTCAATGAAAGGACGCTCGGCAAGGGAGAGTCGCTAGACCCTGTCCATGCTCCCAAATCAAGAGAGTGGGTTGTGTTGCTCGAGTCAGGTGATCAGGCACCAGAAAACTGGCAGATCGTACCAGTGAAGAATGGTGCTCCAAGGAGAGTGGCTATGCAGGCTGACTCAACGACGGACTCTGACACTGAGTCTGACTTGTCCGAGGCCTCTGAGTCGAACTCACAGGCCTATGGCTCTTCCTCAAACAACGGATCACTAGTAGCGCAGGAGAAACTGAAGGAACTAAGCCTTGAAGCACCACCAGCTACACTCCGGCTTAAAACGCGCCAGAAGAAACCTCCGCCAAAGTACGATGCTGAAAGTGCGGAATAAACCGGACTCAACTGGTCATGCCTGGCTGAGGGAGAGCTTGTGACCGTAACGGAGGCTATGAACATGCCAGATGCGGCCAAGTGGAAGGAGGCAATGGATAGCGAACTCGCATCCATTGAAGAGAACAGAACATGGATTCTGGTGGATAGGCCCTTGAACGCACACAGAGTGGGGTCAAAGTGGGTACTCTGGAAAAAGTTCAAGCAGGATGGTACTATCCACAAGTACAAGGCAAGAGTTGTGGCGAAGGGGTTCTCCCAGCGTGCAGGCTAAGAGTACGAGGAGACATTTGCACCTGTCATCACCTTTGCCTCCATCAGATCCATGTTGGGCATCGTTGCTGCAAAAATCGTTGCACTGTACATGGATGACCTGATCATCTGCTTGTCATCAGTCGGTTGAACAAGCTGAAGATAGATCTTAGCAACAGGTGCAAGATGAAGGACATGGATCCGCCCGAGTTCTACCTTGGGATAGCCGTCCATCGCAATCGAGCAGCAGGAACCATCGAGGATGTCCTTAAGCGCTACAACATGGAGGATTGCAAGCCAATCATCACACCCATGACAACAGACATGAAGCTCTCCTCCTCCATGAGCTCCAGCACGGAAGCAGAACATTGTGAGATGGAGAACGTTCCCTACCAGTCTGCTGTAGGCACCCTCATGTATACCATTGTAGGAACACGCTCTGACATTTGCTATGCTATGGGACAAGTGAGCAGGTTTGTAGCCAATTTAGGGCCACAGCACTAGCAAGCAATCAAGCGCATCATGCGCTATCTGCAGAAGACCCGACACATGGGACTCCACTTTGGAGGCCAAGAAGGATCTGACCTGGTGTGGCTAGTGTGCTACATAGATGCCGACAAGGGAGGAACAATCGATGACAAAAAGTCCACCTTGGGCATTGTGTGCCTCTTCAATGGTGGTGCAGTCTCTTGGACAAGCACAAAGCAAGACTGTGTCTCCCTCTCTACCGCAGAGAGAGTACATCGCTGTGTGAGTAGCATGCAAGGAGACACAGTGGCTACGTAGTTTGCTTGCCGAGATGAAAGTGCCACAAATAGAGGCAACATAGGTCTGCATCGACAACAAGCGCGCCATGAAAATGGCACAAGATGATGTCATCTCCCGGCGGACCAAGGACATCGACATCAGTTACCACTACTCACGTGACCTGGTCACAAAGGAGATCGTGGACCTGGAATACGTCGAGACCATGAAGATGCTGCCAAATAGCATGACAAAGGCGCTCGACAACGAATTACACTCTGTAGGTACTCGAGGTATCGGTATGGTCAATGCAACGGACGATGACTGAAGGCAAGACTGTTGGAGAGAGAAGAGATCTTACAGCTAATTGACAGAGGTGCAAGGGAGAGTTTGTTGACCTGATATGCTCCTTGTCCATGGCTTATACTTAGACAGGTACAAGACGGACTAGGCATGCAGTGCTCTCTTAGAGTAAGTCCCCTAAATCTTGTCCAGATAGACAAGGCATGCACTGCTCCTTTGCAGCAAGTCGGTTTGGTCTAATCTGGACGGTACAGCCATCGAATACTACCTAGGACAACTCCTTGTGGCTTAGACGTCCCAGAGTTTCGACGTTTGACTTCTCTCTGGAGAGAGAGGTCACTGGGTCAAATCCCAGCCCGGTGACTAATTTTCTTTGTGACCAAAAGGGGACAGGAAGGTTCTTAGAGACATCTTAGAACATTCCAAGGTCCTTCCTGGTGGCTCGCGTGACTTGGCGGTCACAGGGAGCGCCATGTTGGGAGGGAGGATAACGTAATCCAGATTGCCCCCAAAGTGGCTCATCCAAGGAGCTACTACGCGCCTAGGCTAGAGGCTGGCCCTAGGACTAAAGAACCTGTCAGTTACCTGTGATTGAGTACAGTTCTTACCTTTGAGACTCCGGACAGAATTTTCCACCAGAGGCAGACACTTAAGAAGCATTCGTTGGTTTAAGCCCTAGGAGTTTGCTCCTCGCACGAAAGTGACCAGGTGCTAAGGACACAGTGCAAGGAAGTGATTCCTATGAACTGCTCAGTGTGGAACCTTGGCTCTGAGGGTGATATCATCTCTTGGTTGTAATACCAAGAGCGGCCGGCGGGAACCATTGTGTTGGAACCCGTTTTCTAGACTGTTGTCTCAGGCAGGTTGACAAGAAGGATCTGACCTGCTACGGCTGGTGTGCTACACAGACGCCGACTAGGGAGGGAGAATCGATGACAGAAAGCCCATCTCAAGCTTTGAGTGCCTGTTGAAGGATGATGAAGTCTCTTAGGCAAGCAGAAAGCAAGACTATGTCTCCCTCTCTAAGGCTGAGGCAGAGTACATCGCTCTCTCAGAAGCATGCAAGGGACAGTCGTTATGTCGTTTGCTTACCAAGATGAAAGTGCCATAAACGGAGGCAATAGAGGTCGGCATCAACAAGAAGACTGCCATGAAAATGGCATAGGATGATGTCCTCTCCCGGCGGACCAAGCACATCGACATTAGGTACCACTAGTCACACGACTTGGTCGCAAAGGAGATCGTGGACCTGGAATACGTGGAGACCAGGAAGATGCTGGCACATTGCATGACAAAGGCGCTGGACAACGAATTGCACTCTGCAGGTACTCGAGGCATCGGTATGGTGGACCAGCGGACGAATACAAAGGCCAAGACTGCTGGAGAGAGAAGGGATCTCACAGCTAACCGATAGAGTTGCAAAGGAGAATTTGTTCACCTGATATGCTTCTTTTCCATGGCTGATATTTTGACATGCATGGGACGGACAAGGCATGCAGTGCTCCCTTGGAAGAAGTCCTCCAAGTCTGGTCCAGATAGACAAGGTGTGCACTGCTCCTTTGGAGCAAATCCCCTTGGTCTAAACTGGATAGAATACCCAGCAAACACTACCTAGGACAACTTCTTGTGGCTTTGACATTCCAAAGTTAAGGTCTGGATCGAGAGGTCATTGAGTCAAATCCCAGCCCAGTGACTGAATTTCATTGTGACCAAAAGGGGGACAGGAAGGTTCTAAGAGACATCTTTAAACTTTCCAAGGTCCTTCCTGGTGGCTGGTGCCACTTGGCGGTCATAGGGAGGTTCTCATAGGCACGAGGGACAATGCAATCCAGATTGCATCTAAAGTGGCTCATCCAAGGAGCCACTACGTGCCTAGGCTAGAGGCTGGCTCTAGGACTATAAGAACCTGTCAGTTGCCTGTCATTGAGTGCAATTCTTACCTTTGAGACTCCTAACAAAATTTTGCAGGACAAAATTGTCCTGCAGAGGTAGACACTAAAGAAGCATTAGTTGGTCTAAGCCCTAGGAGTTTGCTCCTCCCGCGAAAGTGACCAGGTGCCAAGGACACAGTGTAAGGAAGTGATTCCTATGAACTGCTCAGTGTGGAACCTTGGTTTCAAGGGTGATATCATCTTTTGGTTGCAATACCAAGAGCAATAGGCGGGAACCATTGTGTCAAAACCTGTTTTCTAGACCGTCGCCTAAGGCAGGTTGACAGTATACAGTAGTGTAACGATTGAAATGATCAGTGAAGGTGAGAAAATTTGTAGAGCCTCTAAAGCTCTGGGTATGCATCGGGCTACACAAGTCTGTGTGTACCAGTTCTAGCACCTCCTTCGCGCACTCCCCTGCTTGAGATGCTCCTTCCCCTCCAAACAACCGATGCACAACCGCTGCTCAAAGTTAGAGATAGTGCGCAAGTCACGCACCATCTGCTTCCCTTGAAGTTCCTCCAAGGTGTGCATGATGATGTAGCCGTAGCGCGCATGCTAGATTTGACCATCTATGGCTTGCACCTCTGCTGCAACATTCTGCTCGCACAGGATCTTGGTCGCCCCCAACATGCAGAACATGTCGCCTTCTTCACAGACTTGGCCAACTCCTCTCCCGTTTCCTTGTCGAGGATGTAGCCATAGTTGCCGTCAAAGACGACTCGCGGTCCTGTGTTGGTGAGAGAGGACACAGAGAGAAGGTTGAACGCAACCTTACGTACATACAGCACGCCATGGAACATTCCCACTTCAATGCCACGCGGGGTTTGCAACCACATCCCCTCAATCCCAGTCACCTTAGCATACACCACCCGATCATTATCCTAAGTAATGGGTGAGGGGGGAATGGAGAGCAGCTATGCAAACCACTCCTTGTCATGCGACAGGCTCTTGGTACACCCTGCGTCCTTGTACCAGACTAGATATGCCTTCTCCTTCTGCGACATGTCAGACTTCCCCATGAAGAGGTGGTCGTGCACCTCTTTGGCCACGTTCATGTTGCCTTAATGGCACACGCCGGTCTCGTTCTGTTTTTGCTCCTGCTCCTGCTGCTAATGCCTTTGTGACTACTGGTATTGCTGCTCCTGTGGAGATTGCTGCTTTTGTTGTTGTTGCTGCTGCTCCTTCTAGTCCCTCTTGAACTTGAACCACTCTTCTTTGTAGTGCCTCTTTTTCTGGCAATAGTGGAACTTGTCTTTCTTCTTGTCTTTTTGCTGTCCAGATTGCTACTACTGCTGGTTATGGGAGCTTGTGGCTACAAATGCTGCTTCACTATTGTCGCTACCATTGCGCTTTCCTGCACTACGATGCAGTTCTACCTACATAGGTGCGTGCAGATGAAGTCCAGATCGAGGGTCGGCTGGCACTCCAACGTCTCTCGCAACGTGTCATAGCTGGCTTGGTGTCCCCTAAGCAAGAGGAGAATGAACCACGTCTCTTCCAAAGGGTTACTGGCCGCTTTTAGATGCTTTGCCAGGTCCTTTTCTCTGTCCAAGTATGCCTCCATCCCTTCGCCACCCTGCATTTTCAAGGTCATCATCTTCTCCTCCAAAAGCATGAGGAATGCAGCATCCTTGCTCTTATACTTCTTGCACCACATATCCCACTCCACTTTTACAGTAGCCTTGTCAGTCACGTACTGAAAATGCGGGTTAGACATGGTGTTGACAAGTAGCCTATAGGCCTGCCTATCCTTCTTCTTCCACTCCTCATATGCCGCTACTGCAATTGTAGAAGAACTTGCATCTGTTGCACCTTTTTGTGGCATCTTCCCCTCCACCACCTCCGTTGCGGTGATGCATTTTGCCTGTGGAGGCACAATGCGCTCGTCGCCGCTCAGGAATTCCTACAAATCGCTCTCCTCCAAAAGGAGGCACGTAGGGATCATCCAAAATGTGAAGTTGGCGCGTCCGTCTAGCCTCTCCAAGGGCTGGACTGCTGTTGCCATGGCTGCTGCTGCCATTTTGAGCTTTGGTGATACTCAACGCTACCCTTGTTTTGCGGCGCTACCCCTCCTTCTGCAACTGCTTCTGCCAGAAATCTGTCTAATGGAAAATGGACTGTACAAGCCAGCATACTGGGAAGTTGAAAACACTGAGCCCCCCACTGAAAAATGCAGCTCAAAAAATTTCAGATCAACCTATAAAATAGGGTCATCAATAGGAGATTTTCAGAGATATGCCCTTTTGAAAATAGAGTATGCTACTGCTCCTCCAGCTCACACCTGAAAGCTTGTGAACAGCGTTTCTCCCAAGCAAACCAATGGAATGCAAATATTTTTGCAAGAATGGAAAGCTTAGGAAATCTACTTTAATTTGCATGTGCTAACTTTTTAGTTTGAAAAAGAAACAGTAGAGTTATGGTCATACAAGGAAACAGTCTTACTCAGAGAGAAGAGTGTAGCCCTGGCCGGCCTCCTTTTGAGTATAACTCTTAATCCGACTATTGCATCTTCATGACTTTGGGCTCGTTGGAAAGCTTGTCTCTTGAACTTTAAGATCTTGTGGTTGATTGTCAAATTTTCTTGAGGTTTTTCCCTAACTTGTCACTCTCAAAGTGACGGCTTGCGCTGGCTGAAAGTGGTAGAACCTGGCTCTCATACCAAGTGTTGGAACTGGAGGAGAGAGGGAGCCCAGGAACACCAACCATGTGGAACAGGAAGGACATCAATTGTGCTAAAGAATGGTTATTGAGTCACTCAAAATGATGGAGTTCATATAGAGCTAGAGCTTGGGCAAGTCAGCCCTCTCACAAGCCACACCACTTAACCATGGAGGCTAAGGCTCACACACTAGAGTCCATAATCTCACACAAGAGAGGAAATCTGCCTAGCAATGAGGCTGACCATTCATACACGACCTAGAGAGCTAGAAAATGCTCTCATGGCACACCCCTAATGGTCACATAATCCAGAAACCCATGGAAAATCGCGATGTGTCCATGGCGAGTACACAAGGATCTCACCTCGCCTAACTAGAAAGGAGAGGTACCTTTTTCCTAATCAGAGCACTCTGACAAGGCAACCCAAGAACCTAGGACCTTTTTGGATATTTTTCCCATCAGTTCTTGACCCTGGACCTCTTGCCTTTTTCTTTTCTCAAGCTAAGGCATGGAGCCATCGCCCATGGTTACCCAGATACTGGCAGTCGATGACTTCGGGAACTTAGAAGACTCATATCTTACAATCCGACCGTTGGATCGGCCTACAAGTTGGATAGTAGATATCTAGCCACGTGATCCTTCCAATGGTGAAGTTGGATTGACGATCGAAGCAAGCATCAGGTAGTTTCCTGGAACTTGCTCTTCTGGTCCTGAAACTCAGCAAGATGGCTCATTTCTCAACAACTTGGTCATGCAAAACATAAGGCGGCAAAATGTCTATAGTCCAAGTTTCAGGCTGGTCCAACGATCGGATTGAGAGATATAAATTTTCAAAGTTTCTTGAGCACAGCACAATTGCGAGAACTCTAGTGGAGCAACTTTTATGGCCATGGGCTCACGCAACCAACAGTAGCAGCAGTCTGGGCAGCAGAAAGGCAAGAAGAAAGGCAACTGCCAATATTGCTAGAAAGATGGGCACTAGGAGAATGAGTGCTTCAAGTTCAAGAGGGACCTAAAGGAGTAGTAGCAGCAACATCAAAAGCAACAATCTCCACAGCAGCAGCTGCAGCAGTCATAACAGCATCCGTAGCAGCAGTAGGAGCAGCATAACCAGACAGGCATACGTCATTTTGGCAACATGAACGTGGCTAAAGAGCCCAACCGCCTCTTCATGGGGAAGTCTGACATATCGCAGAAGGAGAAGGCGGACCTGGCGTGGTACAAGGACTCACTGTTCACTTATAGTTTGACGTGCCACAAGGAGTAATTTATGCTATTGCTCTCAATTCCTTTCCAACCAATTGCTTTGGGTGATGATCGGGTGGTGTACGCCAAGGGAATTGGAATTGTGGAGATTGTTGGAAAAGGAGCCATTCGGCTCAGTTTCAAGTTCACAGGAGCAAGTTCTAGGAAACTACCAGATGCATGCTCCAATTGTCAATCCGACTTCATCATTGGAAAGATCAGGTGGTAAAGCATCTATGGTGTAAATTTGAGGCCCATCTAACGATCGGATTGGGAGATATGAATTTTCAAAGTTTCTGGGGTCATCGACCGCCGATATCCGGGTGACCATGGGCGATGGCTCCATGCCTTAGCCTGACAAAAGAAAAAAAAGCAAGAGGTCCAGGGTCAAGACCTGAAGGGAGAAATGTCCAAATAGGTCCTAGATTCTTGGGTTGCCTTGTCAGAGTGTGCTGACTAGGAAAAAGGTACCTCTCTCTACTTTTTATGTGAGGTGAGATCCTTGTGAGCTAGCCATGGACACATGGCGATTCTCCATGGGATTGTGAGTTATGTGACCACTAGGAGTGTGCCATGAGAGCGCTTTCTAGCTCTCTAGGTTGTGTGTGAGTGGTCAACCTGATTGCTAGATTCATTTCCTTTCTTGTGTGAGATTATGGAGTATAGTGTTTGAGCCTTAGCGTCCATGGCTAAGTGGTGTGGCTTGTGTGAGCGCTGACTTGCCCAAGCTCTAACTCTATATGTACTCCATCTTTTTGAGTGATTCAACAACCATTCTTCAGCACAAGTGATGCCCTTCCAGTCCCACATGCTCGCTGCTCCAAGGCTCCCTCTCTCCTCCAGATCCAACAGAGATGTGGTTGGAAACCCCGCGTGCCATTAAAATAGGTGTATTCCATGGCGTGTTGTATGTACCTCATGCTTTGTTCAACCTTCTCTCAGTGTCCTCTCTCACCAAGACAGGACTGGGAGTCATTTTTTGTTGGATCTGGAGGAGACAAGGAGTCTTAGAGCAGGGAGCATGTGGGACTGAAAAGGCCTCAGTTCTGCTGAAGAATGGTTGTAAAATCACTCAAAATGAGGGAGTAAATATAGAGCTGGAGCTTCGGCAAGTAAGCCCTCTCACAAGCCATACCACTTAGCCATGGAGGCTAAGGCTCACACACTAGAGTCCACAATCTCACACAAGGGAGGATATCAGCCTAGCAATCAGGCTGACCACTCATACACGACCTAGAGAGCTAGATAATTCTCTCATGGCACACTCCTAGTGGTCACATAACCCACAATCTCATGGAGAATCCCCATGTGTATATAGCTAGTACACAAGGAGCTCACCTCACCTAAAAAGTAAGGAGATGTACTTTTATCCTAGTCAACACACTCTGACAAGGCAATCCTAAGACCAAGGACCTTTTTGGATATTTCTCCCATCAGGTCTTGACCGTGGACGTCTTGCCTTTTTCTTTTCTCAGGCTAAGGCATGGAGCCATCACCCATGGCCACCCAGACATTGGCGGTCCATGACCCTTGAAACTTTGAAAATTCATATCTCCCAATCCGACCGTTGGATCGGTCAGAAACTTGGCCTGTAGGTAATTTGCCACCTGATCTTTCCAATGGTGAAGAAGGATGGATGATTGGAGCAGGCATCTGGAAGTTTCTAGAACTTGCTCTTGTAAACCTGAAACTGAGCCGTATGGCTCCTTTCCCAATAATCTCCCACTTTGCCGCAGTCAGAGTGGGCTGAGTCCACATGCCTTCATGCAGAATTGCTGCTTCTCACGGGTCAGTGGCTTGGTGCAGAAATGAGCGATCTCCCTGCTGGTTGGAGTAAACTTTAGCTTGATAGCAGCCTCCTGCACCATGTGCCGGATGAAGTGATATGCGATGTCAATGTGCTTGGTGCGTGCATGGTGCTCAGTATTCTTGGCGAGTGCGATTGCGCTCCGGTCGTCAACGCGCACAGGAACAGGGACTGCTACATTCCCACTCATCTCCGCCATGAGACGTTGGAGCCAAACTACTTCCTTGGCTCCAAAGCTAAGAGAGATGTACTCAGCTTCTATGCTTGAGGTGGCCACGACCACCTGCCGCTTGCTGCACCAGCTGATGGCTCCACCATTCATGACGAACACATGTCCAGAGATGGACTTGCGGGTCTCAGGATTTGAACCCCAATCTACATCTGTGTAGCCGATGATGCTGTTGTCGTTGTCGTTGTAGGTGATGCCGACGTTTATGGTTCCAGCAAGGTAGCGGAAGATCCGCTTCATTGCCTTCTGGTGCTCCGGTACGGGATTAGCCATGTGGTGGCTCACAGCGCTCACAGCCTGTGCGAGGTCCGGCCTGGTTGCCACCATCAGGTACATGAGACTGCCGACGGCGCTCTGGTACTTCTGCCGCTCATTTGCATCTACTTCTCCATTGAAGCTCACGAGGTACTACCGTGTCTCGAGCGACGTGTCGATGGGTTTGGCCTCTGCCATGCCGAACCGCTGCAAGACGTTCTTGATATAGCGACTCTGCTGTAGCGGGAGAGAGCGTGATTTACGGTCACGCGTGATCTGGATGCCGAGGAAGTATGATGCCTCCCCGAGATCAGACATCTGGAAGCGCTCCTGCATGGCCTCCTTGAACTCCTGTAGTACAGACATGCTGTTGGAAAGGAGGAGCATGTCATCCACATGGACAATGATGATGAGGATCTCATGCTCATGCTACCAGCGATACACGCTGTGGTCACACTTGCTACGCTCAAATCCCATGCACTGCAAAGCTGCATCCAACTTCTGGTTCCAAGCACGCGACGCTTGCTTGAGGCCGTACAGCGACTTCTCTAGCTTGCAAACCAGGTGCTCCTGGCCGTCCATGACGAACCCCTCTGGCTGCTACATGTAGATCTCCTCCTCCAAGTCACCATTCAAGAATGCCGTCTTGACATCCATGTGGTGAACCTCGAAGTCCTTAGCTGCTGCAGAAGAGAGGAGCCTACGCATAGAGGAAAACTTTGCAAGAGGGGTAAGAGTTTCTGTGTAGTCGATGCCCTCCTGCTTCGAGTAGCCCTTGGCGACCAGCCTCGTCTTGTACTTTTCCAGGTTACCATCTGCTCCCCGCTTCTTCTTTAACACCCACTTGCACTTGATCAGTATGTCGAGGTGGACACTTAGTCAGCTCCCACGTGTCGTTGTCCAGCTGCGACTGTATCTCCTGCTGCACAGCTTCCGCCCAATCTGCTGCATCCGGTGCAGCCATGGCCTCCTTGTATGACGTTGGCTCATCTGAATCTCCTACAATTGCGACGTTCATCTATTCTAGTTTTGTACCATCTAGAGTTTGCCACGCACACCAGGCTTGTAACACACCCTAAGAGGGTACCTGCGACTTGGTGCTGGAGCGTTAGCAAGCGGCTAGCGCAATGCTGCTGGCGCAAGTGCTGCTGCTGGTGGTGCTACATCTCCCTCCTCTGCTTCTGCTCATGAGGCTGCTATATCTGGTGCATCAGACATGGGAGAGTAGAGTGATTCTCCCACTGTCATAGTAGAGGAAGGATCGGGAGAGACTGGATTAGGAAGGATTTTTGCTCCCACTGTCTCGTCAGCTGCAGGTTTTGCTGCCTCTTCATAGACAATGTTTGTGCCGATGACGTTGCTCTTGTTGAAGACGACATCTCAGGAGATGTTGACGGCCTGTATCCCTCTCGTGGCATGTATCCCTCTCGTAGAGGTGATAGTCCTTGCTTGCCACGTCGTAGCCAATCATCAGCATATGCGCACTCTTTGTGTCCCATTTCTGCCGCTTCTCCCAGGGCACGTGCATGTGCGCCAGGATGCCAAATTCTTGGAGATGACCCATGCTTAGTTTCTTTCCCGAATCAGGCCTCCTACGCTGTAATTTGCTCTAGCGCCTTAGTTAGACTGCGCTTCTTAATGAAGACCGCAGTGCTCACGGCTTCAGCGCAGAAGTCGTAGGTCAGCTGAGCCGCGTGCAGCATGGAGCGCGCCCACTCCACAATGGTACGGTTGGCGCGGTCTGCTACACCGTTCTGCTGCGACGAGTACGGCGCGATACCCTACACGTTGATGCCAGCTGCTGCAAGGTAGTCCTGGAACTCCTTGCTCACGTACTCTCCACCGTGATTGCTGCGCAGCTCCTTGATCGTCTTCCCAGCCTGGTTCTCCATCATGGCCTTGAACTCCGTGAACCTGTCAAAGCACTGGTCCTTGGAAGGAAGGAAGTACACAGCCGTGTAACGGCTGACATCATCAATGAAGGTCAGGAAATACCTAGAGCCTCCAAAGCTCTGGGTGTGCATCGGCCCGCGTAAGTCTGTGTGGACTAGCTCCAACACCTCCTTCGCATGTTCCCCTGCTCCAGAGAATGCCTCCCGGTGCTGCTTCCCCTCCAAACAGCAGATGCATAACAGCTGCTCAAAGTTAGAGATGGTAGGCAGGTCACGCACCATCTGCTTTGCTTGAAGCTGCTACGAGGCGTGCATGCCGATGTGGCCGTAGTGCGTATGCCAGATCTTGCCATGTGTCGCCTGCACCACTATTGCAAGTCTCTGCTCACGCGCGATCTTGGTCTCTCCCGGCAGGTGGTACATGTCACCCTCCTTCACTGACCTGGCCAACTCCTCTCCTGTATCCTTTTTGAGGATGTAGCCATAGTCATCATCGAAGACGACGCTCAGTCTTGTGTTTGTAAGAGAGGAGACTGAGAGGAGATTGAATGCAGCATCGGATACATACAGTACGCCATGGAACACTCCTTGCTCAAAGCCACGTGGGGTCTCCAACCACATCTCCACAATCCCAATCCCCTCAGCATACACAACCCGATCATCACCCATAGAAAAAGGATGGGGAGGGATGGATAGCAGCTGTGTAAACCACTCCTTGTGATGTGTGAGGCTCTTGGTACCTCCTGAGTTCTTATACCATGCGATATCTGCCTTCTCCACCTACGACATGTCAGACTTCGCCATGAAAAGACGGTTGCGCACCTCCTTGGCCACATTCATGTTGCCAAAGTGGCGCACACCAGCATGGTTTTGCTGCTGCTGCTGCTGGTGCTGTTGACGCTATTGTGACTGCTACTGCTGCTGCTGCTTTTGCTACAGCTGCTGCGATGACTGCTATTGCTGCTGCTCCTTCTGGTCCCTCTTGAGCTTGAAACACTCCTTTTTGTAGTGTCCCTCTTTGTGGCAGTAGTGGTATTTGCCTTTCTTTCTGCCTCTCTGCTGCCCACACTACTGCTACTGCTGCTGCTGGTTGCGTGAGCTCGTGGCCACAAAAGCTGCTTCACTGGTGTCGCCGCCATTGCGCTTTGCTGCATTGCGACGCAATTCCATCTGCACCAGGTGTGTGCAGATGAAGTCAAGGTCGAGAGTTGGCTGGCACTCTAGCGTCTCTCGTACTGTGTCATCGCTGGTTCGGAGTCCCCTCAGCAAGAGGAGGATGAAGCGCGTCTCTTCCACAGGGTTGCCGGCCGCTCTCAGCTGCTTCGCCAACTCCGTTGCCCTGTCCAGGTACGCCTCCATCCCCTCACCACCTTGCATTTCAGCGCCATCATCTTTTCCTCCGAAAGCATGAGGAATGCAGGATCCTTGCTCTCATACTTCTTGCACAATGTGTCCCACCCCTCCTTTGTAGTAGCCTTGTCACTCACGTACTAAAGAAGCGGGTGAGAGATGGTGGTGACAAGCATCCTGTAGGCCTACTTGTCCTTCTTCTTCCACTCCTCATACGCTGCTGGTACAGCTATAGAAGAACCCGCATGAGCTGCATCCTTTTGCGGCGTCTTCCCCGCCACCTCCTACGCTACGGTGATGCCTTTTGCTTGTGGAACTGGAGCCGGCTCGTCGCTCACCTCCTCCCAAAAGCCCCTCTCCTCCGAAAGGAGGCGGGTATGGATCTTCTAAAACGTGAAGTTGGCACGTCCCTCCAGCCTCTCCAAAGGCTGGGCTGCTGTCACAACGTAAGGTGCTGCCATTTTGAGCCTTGGTGATGCTCAGCGCTGCCCTTGGATGGCGGCGCTACCCCTGCTTCTACTCCTGCTTCTGCCAGAAATCTGTCTGATAGAAAATGGACTATAGATATCACCAGACTGGGAGTTTGGAAAAATGGAGCCTACCACTGGAAAAATCAGCTCAAAACCTTTTGGATCAACCCATAAAACAGGGTCATCAACAGGGGATTTTGAAAGATATGCCCTAGTGAAAACAGGGTATGCTTATGCTCCTACTCAAACTCAGACCAGCCAGCTTGTAAACGGTGTTTCTCCCAAACAAATCAATAGATTGCAAAAAGGTTTTCACCAATGGAAAGGTTAGGAAAATTACTACAATTCCCATGTGCTACAAGTCAGCCCTCTCACAAGCCACACCACTTAGCCATGGAGGCTAAGGCTCATACACTAGAGTCCATAATCTCACATGATGGAGGAAATCAGCCTAGCTATGAGGCTGACTTCTCATACACGAACTAGAGAGCTAGAAAATGCTCTCATGGCACACTCCTAGTGGTCACATAACCCACAATCCCATGGAGAATGGCCATGTGTCCATGGCTTGCACACAAGGATCTCATCTCACCTAAAAAGTAAGGAAAGGTACCTTTATCCTAGTCAGCACACTCTGACAAGGCAATCCTAAGACCAAGGACCTTTTTGGATATTTCTCCCATCCGGCCTTGTCCCTGGACCTCTTGCATTTTTTCTTTTCTCAGGCTAAGGCATGGAGCCATCTTCCATGGTCACCCGGGTATCGGCGGTCGATGAACCCGAAAACTTTGAAAATTCAAATCTACCAATCCGACCGTTCGATCGACCTCAAACTTGGACCGTAGACATATGCCACCCGATCTTTCCGATAGTGGATTTGATTGACGATCGGAGTAGGCATCTGGAACGATCCTGGAACTTGCTCCCATGGACCTGAAACTGAGCTAGATGGCTCGTTCTCCAACAATCTCCCACTTTGCCACAGTGAGAGTGGGGTGAGTCCACATGCCTTCATGTAGAACGGCTGCTTCTCACGGGTCACTGGCTTGGTGCAGATATCAGCAACCTGCTTGCTGGTTGGAGTAAACTCCAACTTGATAGCACCCTCCTGCACCATATGCCCGATGAAGTGATATGCGATGTCAATGTGCTTGGTGCGTGCATGGTGCTCAAGATTCTTGGTGAGTGCGATTGCGCTTTGGTTGTCGACGCGCCCAGGAACTGGAACTGCTGCACTCCCACTCATCTCTGCCATGAGACACTGAAGCCAAACTGCTTCCTTGGCTCCAAAGCTAAGAGAGACGTACTTAGCTACCGTGCTTGAGGTGGCCACGACCAGCTGCCTCTTGTTGGAACAGCTGATGGCCCCACCATTCATGAGGAACACATGTCCAGAGATGGACTTACGGTCCTCAGGGTTTGAAGCCCAATTTGCATCTGTGTAGCCGATGATGCTGTTGTCGTTTCCGTTGTAGGTGATGCCGATGTTGATGGTTCCAGCAAGGTAGGAGAAGATCCGCTTCACTGCCTTTTGGTGCTCAGGTCTGGGGTTTGCCATAAGCTGGCTCACAGCGGTAACAGCCTGTGCGAGGTCTGGCCTGGTTGCCACCATCAGGTACATGAGGCTGCCGACGGCGCTCTGGTACTTCTGCCGCTCAGTTGTATTTGCTTCTCCATTGAAGCTCACGAGGTACTGTCGCGTCTCCAGTGGCGTGCCGATGGGTTTTGCCTCTGCCATGCCAAACCGCTGCAAAACATCCTTGATGTAGTGGCTCTGGTGCAGCGAGAGAGAGCGTGATTTGCGGTCACACATGATCTCAATACCGAGGAAGTATGATGCCTCCCGGAGATCTGACATGTGGAAGCTCTCCTACATGGCTTCCTTGAACTCCTGTAGTGCAGACATGCTGTTGGAAAAGAGGAGCATGTCATCCACATAGACGATGATGATGAGCACCTCATGACCATGCTGCAAGCGATAGATGCTGTAGTCACACTAACTACGCTCAAACCCCATGCACTGCAACGCCGCATCCAACTTCTGGTTCCAAGCACGCACCGCTTGCTTGAGGTCCTACAGCGACTTCTGCAGCTTGCAAACCAAGTGCTCCAGGCCATCCATGAAGAACCCCTCGGCTGCTCCATGTAGATCTCCTCCTCCAAGTCACCATTCAAGAATGCTGTCTTGATATCCATGTGGTGAACCTCGAAGTCCTCAGCTCCTGCATGAGAGAGGAGCATGCGCACAGAGGCAAATTTTGCAACAGGGGCAAAAGTTTCTGTGTAGTCGATGCCCTCCTGCCGTGAGTAGCCCTTGGCGACCAGCCTCGCCTTGTACTTTTCCAGATTACCATCTGCTCCCCGCTTCTTCTTGAACACCCACTTGCACTTGATCACCTTACGTCCAGGTGGACGCTCAGTCAGCTCCCACGTGCCGTTGTCCAGGTGCAACTATATCTCGTGCTGTACGGCTTGCGCCCAATCTGCTACATCCAGTGCAGCCATGGCCTCCTTGTATGTCGTTGGCTCATCTGAATCTGCTACAACTGCTACGTTCATCTGATATGGTTTTTGCAGCATCCAGAAATGGCCGCGCTCACCAGGCTTGTAACGTACCCTAAGAGGGTACCTGCGACTTGGTGCCTGAGCGTTAGCGGGAGCCTGGCGCGGTGCTGTTGGCACAATTGCTCCTACTGGTGGTGCTACATCTCCCTCCTCTGCTTCTGCCGATGAGGCTATTGTATCTGTTGCATCAGACATGGGAGAGTAGAGTGATTCTCCCATTGTCATAGTTGAGGAAGGAAGGATTCCTACTCCCACAATCTCGTCAGCTGCTGGTTCTACTACCTCTTCAGAGACAATGTTGGTGCCGATGATGTTGCTCTCGTTGAAGACGACATCCCTGGAGATGATGACGTAGCCTGTATCCCTCTCGTAGAGGCGATAAGCCTTGCTTGCCACGTCGTAGCCAATCATCAGCATCTGCGCACTTCTGTGTCCCATTTCTGCCGCTTCTCCTTGGGCACGTGCATGTGCGCCAGGCTGCCAAATGCTCATGGATGACCCACCCCGGTTTTCTTGCTGAACCACGCCTCGTACGGCGTCATTTTCTCCAGCGCCTTAGTTGGACTGCGGTTCTTGATGTAGACCGCAGTTCTCATGGCTTCAGCCCAGAAGTAGTAGGTCAGCCGAGCCGCGTGCAGCATGGAGCGCGCCGACTCCACAATGGTACGGTTGGTGCGTTGTGCTATACCGTTCTGCTATGGTGAGTACGGCGCGGCACGCTGCGCCTTGATACCAGCTGCTGCGAGGTAGTCCTTGAACTCCTTGCTTAGGTACTCTCCACCGCGATTGCTGTGCAGCGCCTTGATCTTCTTGCCAGTCTTGTTCTCCACCATGGCCTTGAACTCCTTGAACCTGTCAAAGCAGTGGTCCTTGGAAGGAAGGAAGTACACAGCTGTGTAACGGCTGAAATCATCAATGAAGGTCAGGAAATACCTAGAGCCTCCAAAGCTCAGGGTCTGCATCGGTCCGCACAAGTCCGTGTGGACTAGCTCTAACACCTCCTTCGCACGCTCCCCTGCTCCAGAGAACGCCTCGCGGTGCTTCTTACCCTCCAAACAGCCGATGCATAACTGCTCCTCAAAGTTAGAGATGTTAGGCAGGT
The DNA here is from genome assembly GCA_023375785.1 of Penium margaritaceum. NCBI lineage: Eukaryota > Viridiplantae > Streptophyta > Zygnematophyceae > Desmidiales > Peniaceae > Penium > Penium margaritaceum. The sequence goes on along the minus strand of SZWC01000665.1, from coordinate 314,480 downwards.
CACGCACCATGTGCTTTGCTTGAAGCTGCTCCAAGGTGCGCATGCCGATGTGGCCGTAGCGTGCATGCCAGATCTCGCTATCTGTCACCTGTACCACTGTTGCAAGACTTTGCTCACGAGAGATCTTGGTCACTTCCAGCCGGCGGTACATGTCGCCCTTGTTGAGGATGTAGCCATAGTCATCATCAAAGACGACGCGCAGTCCTGTGTTTGTAATAGAGGAGATCGAGAGAAGGTCAAATGTAGCATCAGGTACATACAGCACGCCAAAGAACACTCCCACTTCAATGCCACGTGGGGTCTCCAACCACATCTCCACAATCCCAATATCCTCAGCATACACCACCCCATCATCACCCATAACGATAGGACAGGGAGGGATGGAGAGCAGCTGTGTAAACCACTTGTGATGATGTGTGAGGCTCTTGGTACATCCTTGTACCATGCGAGATCCGCCTTCTCCACCTACAACATGTCAACCTTCCCCATGAAGAGAAGGTTGCGCACCTGCTTGGCCACATTCATGTTGCCAAAGTGGCGCACACCAGCCTGGTTTTGCTGCTACTCCTGTTGCTGCTGACGGTGCTGTGACAGCTGCTGCTGCTGCTGCTGCTTTTGCTGCTGTTGTTGCGATGGCAGCTGCTGCTGCTGCTCCTTCTGGTCCTTGAGCTTGAAGTACTCCTTTTTGTTGTGTCCCTCTTTCTGGCAATAGCATTTGCCTTGCTTTCTGCCTTTCTGCTGCCCAGACTACTACTGTTGCTGCTGGTTGTGTTAGCTCGTGGCCACAAAAGCTGCTTCAATGCTACCGCCACCATTGCGCTTTGCTGCATTGCAACGTAATTCCACCTGCACCAGGTGTGTGTAGATGAGGTCGAGGTCGAGAGTTGGCTGGTACTCCAGCCTCTCTGGCATCGTGTTGTAGCTGGTTGGGAGTCCCCTTAGCAAGAGGAGGATGAAGCGCGTCTCTTCCACACGGTTGCCAGCCGCTCTCAGCTGCTTTACTAGCTCCTTTGCCCTGTCCAGATACACCTCCATCCCTTCACCACCCTGTATTTTAAGCGCCACCATCTTTTCCTCCAAAAGCATAAGGAATGCAGGATCCTTGCTCTCATATTTCTTGCACAATGTGTCCCACCCCTCCTTTGCAGTAGCCTTGTCACTCACGTACTGAAGATGCGGGTTGGAGATGGTGCTGACAAGCAACCTTTAGGCCTGCATGTCCTTCTTCTTCCACTCCTCATTCACCACTGGTACAGCTGCAGAAGAACCCGCATTAGTTGTGCCCTTTTGCGTGATCTTCCTCGCCATTACCTGTGCTGCGGTGATACCTTTTGCCCGTGGAAGTAGAGCTGGCTCGTCGCTGCTCACCCACCCCCACAAGCCCCTCTCCTCCAAAAGGAGGCGGGTACGGATCTTCCAAAATGTGAAGTTGGCACGTCTCTCCAGCCTTTCCAAAGGCTGGGCTGCTGTTTCAATGCCAGCTGCTACCATTTTGAGCCTTGGTGATGCTTAGCGCTGCCCTTGGATGGCGGCGCTACCCCTGCTTCTGCTGCAGCTTCTGCCAGAAATCTGTCTGACAGCAAATGGACTGTAGATGCCAGCAAACAGGGAATTTTGAAAAGCAGAGCCCACGACTGGAAAATTCAGCTCAAAACCTTTCAGATCGACCCATAAAACGGGGTCATCATATGGGGATTTCAAAAGATATGCCCTCTTGAAAACAGGGTATACTTCTGCTCCTACTCCAACTCAGACCAGCTAGCTTGTAAACGGCATTTCTCCTAAACGTACGAATGGAATGCAAATGTTTTTGCACCAATGAAAAGCGTAGGAAAAATATTACACTTTGCATTGCCACTTTTTAAATTTGACAAAGAAACAAGAGAGTTATGATCATCACAAGGCGACAGTCTTACTCATAGAGAAGAGTGTAGCCCTGGCCGACCTCGTTTTGAGCATAACTCTCAATCGGACCGTTGGATCTTCACGATCTTGGGCTCGTTGGAAAGCTTGTCTCTTGAGCTTGAAGATCTTGTGGTTTCTTGTTAAATCGTGTAAAGGTTTGACCCCAATCTGTCACTTTCAAAATGACAGCCTGTGCTGCCTGAAAGTGGCAGAACTTGGCTCTGATACCAAATGTTGGATGTCGAGGAGAGAGGGAGCCTTGGAGCAGCGAGCATGTGTGACTGGAAGGGCATCACTTGTGCTGAAGAATGGTTTTTCAATCACTCAAAGTGATGGAATACATATAGAGCTAGAGGTTGGGCAAGTCAGCCCTCTCACAAGCCACACCACTTAGCCATGGAGGCTAAGGCTCACACACTAGAGTCTATAATCTCACACAAGGGAGGAAATCAGCCTAGCAATCAGTCTGACCACTAACATACGACCTAAAGAGCTAGAAAATTCTCTCATGGCACACTCCTAGTGGTCACATAACCCACAATCCCATGGAGAATCGCCATGTGTCCATGGCTAGCACACAAGGATCTCACCTCACCTAAAAAGTAAGGAAAGGTACCTTTATCCTAGTCAGCACACTCTGACAACGCAATCCTAATACCAAGGACCTTTTTGGATATTTCTCCCATCAGGTCTTGACCCTAGACCTCTTGCCTTTTTCTTTCCTCAGGCTAAGGCATGGAGCCATCACCCATGCCCACCCAGACCATCATTAGCCATCACCCATGGCTGATGATGGTCTGTGTGGGCTGATGATTGGTCAGTTTGAGGTCGATTCAACAGTCAAATTGGGAGATGACCATGATTCATATCTCCCAATTGGACTGTTGGATCGACCTCAAACTTGGACCGTAGATATTTTGCCACCTGATATTTTCAATGGAAAGGTTTGATTGACCATCGGAGTAGGCATCTGGTACTTTCTTGGAACTTGCTCCTGTGGACTTTAAACTGAGCCAGATGGCTCCTTTTCCAATATCTCGTAGTGGCGAGATGCCTTGCTTGCCACGTTGTAGCCAATCATGAGCATCTATGCGCTCTTTGTGTCCTATTTTTGCTGCTTGTCCTCTGGTACCTACATGTGCGCCAAGCCGCCAAACGCGCAAAGGTGACCCACGCTCGACTCCTTGCCGAAATTGCCTCGTACGGCGTCATCTACTTTTGGGCCTTTGCTGGACTGCGGTTCTTGATGTACACCACAGTGCTCACTACTTTGGCCCAAAACTCATAGGTCAACCGAGCCGCGTGCAGCATGGAGCACGCCGACTTTATGAAGGTGCGGTTGGCGCATTACGCTACGGCGTTCCGCTGCGGCGTGTATGGCGCGTTGCGCTGCGCCTTGATGCCTGCTACTGCGAGGTAGTCCTGGAACTCCTTGCTCAGGTACTCTCCACCGCGTTCGCTACGCAACGCCTTGATTTTCTTTCTAGTCTGGTTCTCCACCATGGCCTTGAACTCCTTGAACTTGTCAAAGCACATGTCCTTGGAGGAATGGAAGTACATAGTAGTGTAACGGCTGAAATCATCAATGAAGGTGAGAATACGTAGAGCCTCCAAAGCTCTAGGTCTGCATCGGGCCATACAAGTCTGTGTGGACCAGCTCAAGCACCTCCTTCGCACGCTCCCCTCCTCCAGAGAATGCCTCGCGATGCTCCTTCCCCTTGAAAAAGCTGATGCACTACTGCTGCTCAAAGTTAGAAATGGTGGGGAAGTCACCCACCATCTGCTTTGTTTGAAGGTACTGCAAGACGCGCATGCCAATGTGGCCGTAGCGCGCATGCCAGATTTTGCCATCTGTGGCCTACACCACTGCTACAAGACTCTACTTGCACGGGACCTTCGTCGCCCCCAACAGGCGGTACATGTCGCCTTCCTTCACCGACCTGGCGAGCTCCTCTCAAGTTCCCTTGTCGAGGATGAATCCATAGTCATCGTCAAAGACGATGCGCAGTCCTGTGTTGGTGAGAGAGGACACTGAGAGAAGGTTGAACACAGCATCAGGTACAAACAGCACGCCATGGAACACTCCCATTTCAATACCACGCGGGGTCTGCAACTGTTGACCTGATATGCTCCTTGTCCATGGCTGATACTTGGACAGGCAGAGTACGGAGTAGGGATGCATTGCGTCCTTGGAGAAAATTCGCTAAGTCTGGTCGGGATAGACAAGGAAAACAGTGCTCCTTTGGAGGAAGTCCCCTTAGTCTAATCTGGATAGTATGGCCAGCAAACACTATCTAGGACAACTCCTTCAAGCTTAGACGTTTAGAGTTAGTCTCTGGAGCGAGCGATCACTCGGTCAAATCCCAGCCCGGTGAGTAATTTTCTTTGTAACAAAAAGGGGGAGATAAAGGTTCTAAGAGACATCTTAGAACATTCTAAGGTCCACTTTGCAGGCTCGCGCCACTTGGCGGTCACAGGGAGCACCACATAGACAAGGGAGATGACGCAATCCAGATTAGTCCCAAAGTAGCTCATCTAAGGATCCCCTGCACGCACAGGCTAGAGGCTGGCTATAGGACTATAAGAACCTGTCAGTTTCCTGTCATTGAGTACAGTTCTTCCCTTTGAGACTCACAGAGTTGTCCACCAGAGGAAGACACTAACGAAGCATTGCTGGGTCAAAGCCCCAAGAGTTTGCTCCTCACGCAAAAGTGCTCAGGTGCTGAGGCCAAAGTGCAAGGAAGTGATTCTTATGAACTGCTCAATGTGGAACCTTGGCTCTGAGGTTCATATCATCTCTTGGTTGTAATACCAAGACCGGTCGGTGGGAACCATTGTGACAGAACCCGTTTTCTAGACCGTCGCCTCACAAAGGTTGACAAAGGGTTATGGAGCCACACAAACTAGTTGTAAGGTACGCTTCTGCACACTCTCTCGCCCTCTCTGTCTTCCAGTATGCATCAGCTCCATCAGCTCCATCAGCTCCATCTGCTCCATCAGCTCCAACGGCGGGTGCTGGTAGTCAGCAAAAAAAGGCCAAGGATAGGCTCTATCCTTGGAGGTACGACCCTTGGGCCCTAACCAGGATAACCTCTGCCCTTGGAGGCACGAACCTGGGTTCGCTAGTGTGCGTTCTTCTCTGTTTGTAAGTGATCAACGGCATAGGGGTAAACAACAGATCTGCACCTTATACACCGGTAGCAGACAACAGCCTACATCAGCCTACATCGGCCTTAGCGAACCAGAGAAGCAAAGAAGGAGAGAAGTAGTATGACGACACCCGCGATGCTCATTGTCGAGCAGGTCAATAGTGGGATGTCAAAGTTCACAGGGTCTGGGTTTCCTTTATGGAGATGGAAAGCTGAGATTGTCATGAGAGTGCGTGGCTACTTGAAGATGTTCCTTGGAGAAAAGGTTGAACCTCCAAAAACAGATCCTAGAGATGAAACGTAGATTGTCAAAAATGACATGGCGCTTGCAATTCTTGTGACATCTGTGCATGAGTCACATGTGCACGTCCAAGGTATAACACATGCATCAAAGGCTGATGAGAAGCTTGCAAAAGTACACCAATCAACCGCTCTTGCAAATCACCTCTTCATCCTTCAAAAGCTGATTTTGATGAGGGTCAAGAAGGGAGAGTCGACTCGGAATTCCTATTGCAGTTTCAAGGACTACTACAGCAAGTGATCCAAATGAACTGGGAAATTGACACCAACATCCAGGCCATGATCCTCCTCATGGCGCTACCTGAAAAATGGGGTCCTCTGATCACCATCTTTGGCTATTGGAAAGAGGAGGATTTGACCTATGAGGCAGTGTACGAGTACGTGCGCAAGGAGGCCATACATTGCAGCAGTAGTGAGGCTAACATTTCAGCCTATGCTGCACATTATGATGGTTGTGGTAATAACTCCTCTTCTCGTTAGAGCAGCAGCGCAAGCGGTGGCGGTGGAGGAAAAGGAAATGGTAGCGGTGGAAAGAGTTGAGAGCGTCTTGGGAAGTACCATAACTGTGGCAAGCCTGGGCATCGAGCACAGGAGTGCAAGGTTCCCAAGAAGGAAGACGGAGATCATGGTGGTACATATGAGGGTAAAGGAAAGGGTAAGAAGGAGTTGACAAACATGATGGCTCAGAGCGTGCATGCAGCCAAGGGAGCAGCATCGCTCAAGCGTGGAGCCTACGGACTTGACTCTAGCATGAACCTCCACTCTTCAAGGGAGAAGGATGCGTTTATCTCCATTAGGGACATTGAACGTCGCTTCAGGTGTTCCAAGGGCAGCCTTGTCCATGCGCAAGGCGAGGGAGATAAGTTGATCAGCATCAACATGAACGGTGCTGAAAAAGACCTGAAGCTAGAGAACGTCCTCTACATGCCGTCTTTTGTGACAAACCTTTTGTCTGTGGCCAAAATCACAGACCACAACATGACACTTGTCTTCACAGAGGAGGAGGCCGTAATTGTCAAGAACAAGGACATCAAGATCTCTCATCCCAAGAGACGTCTTGTCCCACAAGTCCCAAGAGTTGATGGGCTCTATGTGCTACACAAAAAACCCCTTGAAACTACAAATGAGGGATATGCGGCAATTGAAGAGCCCAAGTCTCCAAAGCCTAATGTTCCACCATAAGCCGTCACCATGGCGGCCAACTCCACCAACACAGATGCTGAGCTATGGCATAGGCGGTTTGGCCATGTGGCCTAGCACACTACAAGCTATGCAGCAGCACGAAGTGGTTCATGGGATGGAGGGATGCAAGGCCAAGGATGAGGGAAAGTGCAAAAAGCTGTGTGAACCATGCCTCCAAGGCAAGGCAAAGAGAAAGCCCTTTGAGCGTAATGGGCAACGTGCTACATCAATCTTGGACCTGATTCACTGTGATGTGTGTGGACCATATCGCACACCTTTGAATGGCGGCAGCAAGTATTTCTTGACCTTCATCGATGACCACAGCCGCAAGATGTAGATCTACTTCCTCAAGACAAAGGGAGGAGTCAAGGAGAAGCTGCAAGATTTTGTCGTGATGGTAGAGCGGCAGACAACCAAGAAGGTCAAGGCACTGCCCACGGACAACGGTGGTGAGTACGAGGCGTGCAAAGGCTGGTTGAGCCAACACGACATCAACCACCAGACGACCACGCCTTACACCCCCCAAAGGAATGGCGTTGTCGAGCGGATGAACCAGACTATCCTCGGTATGACATGAAGCATGCTCTTTGCCGCCAAACTCCCACCTTGCTTCTGGGCTGAAGCTACAAGAACTGCTTGCTACCTTGTGAATCTCACTCCGGCAGCCACGCTTGGAAGGCGTGGTAAGAAGTAGTAAGAGAAGCAGCTCGGGACACCATAGATGCCTCACACTTGAGGGTCTTTGGTTGTAATGCCTAGGCAAAGGTCCAAGCAGGAGAAGGAAGTGGCAAGGTGGATGCATGTGCCCGTAAGTGTGTAATGGTCAGATACAACACCGCATAGAAGGCGTACATGCTGTGGGACCAAGCGGTTGGAAAGTGCATCAAGAGCCGAGAAGTCGAGTTTGATGAAAGGACGCTTGGCAAGGGAGAGTCGCTGGATCTTGTCCATGCTCCCAAATCACGAGAGTGGGTTGTGTTGTTCGAGTGAGGTGATCAGGCACCAGAAAACTGGCACATAGTGCCAGTGAAGGATGGTGCTGCAAGGAGAGTGGTTGTGCAGGCGGACACAGCGATGGATTCTGACACTCAGTCTGAGTTGTGCAAGGCGTTTGAGTCAAACTCTGAGGCCGGTGGCTCTTCCTCAAACAACAGATCACTGGCAGCGTACGAGCAGCAGAAGCAACTAAGCCTTGAAGCACCGCGAGCAACACGCGAGCGTTCTACAAGCCAGAAGAAACCTCCGCCAAAGTACGATGCTAAGAGTGCAGAATGGACCGGACTCAGCTGGTTATGCTTGGCTCAGGAAGAGCCTGTGACCAAAACAGAGGCTATGAACATGCCAGATGCGGCTAAGTGGAAGGAGGTAGTGGATAGCGAACTTGCATCCATTGTAGATAATGGAACATGGGTTCTGGTTGACAGGCCCCCAAACGCGCATGTGGTGGCGCCAAAGTGGGTACTCCGGAAAAACTTCAAGTAGGATGGTACTATCGACAAGTACAAGGCAAGAGTTGTGGGCATTGGGTTTTTCCTTGGGTCGAGGCTTAATGTACGAAGAGACCTTTGCGCCTGTCGTCATTTGTGCCTCCATCAGATCCATGTTAGGCATCGTTGTTGTAAAAGATCTGGAGGTCCAGCAGATGGAAATCAAGAGAGTTTTCCTCTATGGGAAGCAAGACAAAGAAGTGCTGATAGAAGAGCCGGAGGGAGTAAATGCTCCAGAGGGCAAGGTTTGCAAACTCGTCAAAGCACTCTACGGGCTTTGATGGCCGGACTCACCTTCACGCACAGCCAGAATGATCCTAGTATCTATGTGTGGGAGGATGAGCAAGGCTTGATGCTGGTTACATTGTACGTGGATGACCTCGTCATGTGCTCGTCATCGGTCGAGCTGTTGAACAAGCTGAAGACAGATCTCAGCTACAGGTTCAAGATGAAGGACATGGATCCACTCGAGTTCTACCTCGGGATAGCCGTCCATCGTAATCGACTAGCAGGCACCATCAAGCTGAACCAGACCAAGTATATTATGGAGGTCCTCAAGGGCTACATCATGGAGAACTGTAATCCCATCAGCAAACCCATGACGATAGACGTCAAGCTCTTCTCTTGCATGAGTCCCAGTACGGAAGCAGAACAGTTTGAGATGGAGAAAATTCCCTACCAGTCTACAGTTGGCAGCATCATGTATGCCATGGTACGAACACGCCATGACATTTGCTATGCTGTGGGACAAGTGAGCATGTTTATGGCCAATCCAAGGGCACAGCACTGGCAAGGAGTCAAGCGCATCATGCGGTATCTACAGAAGACCCGACACATGGGACTCCAGTTTGGAGGCCAAGAAGAATCTGACTTACTACGACTAGTGTGCTACACAGAAGCCGACTAGGGAGGAAGAATCGATGACAGAAAGTCCACCTCGGGTTTTGTGTGCCTCTTGAACGGTGGTGCATTCTCTTGGGCAAGGAGAAAGCAAGAGTGTCCCTCCCTATCGCTGAAGTAGAGTACATCGCTCTGTCAGAAGCATGCAAGGAGACACAGTGGCCACACACTTTGCTTGCCGAGATGAAACTGCCACAAACAAAGGCAACAGAGGTCCGCATCGACAACAAGGGCGCCATGAAAATGGCACACGATGATGTCATCTCCCGGCGGACCAAGCACATTGACATCAGGTACCACTGCTCATGTGACCTGGTTGCAAAGGAGATCGTGGGCCAGGAATACATAGAGAGGAGGAAGATGCTTGCAGGTTACATGACAAAGGCGCTTGACAGCGAATTGCACCCTGCACTTACTCGAGGTATCGGTATGGTCAACGTAGGGGTTGAAGACTTAGGCCAAGAGTGCTGGAGAGAGGAGAGATCTCACACCTAATGGACAAAGGAGCAAGAGAGAGTTTGTTGACCTGATATGCTCCTGTCCATGGCTGATATCTGGACAAGCAAAGGACGGACTAGGCATGCACTTCTCCCTTCAAGTAATTCCCCTAAGTCTGGTCGAGATAGAAAAGGTATACACTACTCCCTTGGAGCACGTCCCCTTGGTCTAATCTGGATAGTATGGACAGCAAACACTACGTAGGACAACTCCTTGTGGCTTAGACGTTCAAGAGTTAGTCTGTGGAGCGAGAGGTAACTGGGTCAAATCGAAGAGCGATGACTAACTTTCTTTGTGACCAAAAGGGGGACATGAAGGTTCTTACAAATATCTTAGAATATTCCAAGCTCTTTCCTGCTCGCGGGTGCCACTTGGCGGTCACAAGGAGCGCCATGTATGCAAGGGCGATGACGCAATCCAGACTGCCCCCAAAGTGGCTCATCCAAGGAGCCACTATGCGCCTAGGCTAGAGGGTGGCTCTAGGACTATAAGACCCTGTCAGTTCCCTGTCATTGAGTACTATTCTTACTGTAGAGACTCCTCACAAAGTTGTCCACCAGAGGCAGACACTAAAGAAGCATTGGTTGGTCTAAGTCATAGGAGTTCGCTCCTCGCGCGAAAGTGACCAGGTGCTAAGGACATGATGCAAGGAAATGATTCCAATGAACTGCTCACTATGGAACCTTGGCTCTTGGTTGTAATACCAAGAGCGGTCGGCGGGAACCATTGTGTCGGAACGCGTTTTCTAGACCATTGCCTCAGGCACGTTCACACCAGCCACATCTCCACAATCCCAATCCCCTCAGCATACACCACCCGATCATCACCCAAAGCAATTGGTTGGGAGGAATGGAGAGCAGCTGTGTAAGCCACTCTTTATGGTGCGTCAGACTCTTTGAACCATTGGGAAAGGAGCCATGCGGCTCAGTTTCAGGTCCACAAGAGCAAATCCAGGAAACTACCAAATGCCTGCTTCGATCGTCAATCCAACTTCATCATTTGAAAGATCTGATGGCAAAATGTCTACGGTCCAAGTTTGAGGCGAATCCAACAGTCGGATTGGGAGATATGAATTTTCGAAGTTTCAGGGGTCATGGACCGTCGATGTCTGGGTGGCCATGGGTGATGGCTCCATGCCTTAGCCTGAGAAAAGAAAAAGGCAAGAGGTCCAGGGTCAAGACCTGATGGGAGAAATATCCAAAAGGGTCCTTGGTCTTAGGATTGCCTTGTCAGAGTGTGCTGACTAGGATAAAGGTACCTCTCCTTACTTTTAGGTTAGGTGAGATCCTTGTGTGCTAGCCATGGACACATGGCGATTCTCCATGGGTTTGTGGGTTATGTGACCACTAGGAGTATGCCATGAGAGAATTCTCTGGGTCTCTAGGTCGTGTGTGAGTGGTCAGCCTGATTGCTAGGCTGATTTCCTCCCTTGTGTGAGATTATGGACTCTAGTGTGTGAGCCTTCACCTCCATGGCTAGGTAGTGTGGCTTGTGAGAGGGCTGACTTGCCCAAGCTCTAGCTCTATATGTACTCCATCATTTTGAGTGATTCAACAACCATTCTTTAGCTCAAGTGATGCCCTTCCAATCACACATGCTTGCTGCTCCAAGGCTCCGTCTCTCCTCCAGATCCAACATTTGGTATTAGAGCCAAGTTCTGCCACTTTAAGCCAGCACAGGCCGTCACTTTGAGAGTGCCGAGTTGGGGTGAAACCTTCACCAGATTTGACAATCGACCACTGGATCTTTAAGTTCAACACAGAAGCTTTCCTAAAAGCCCAAAATCGTGAAGATCCAACAGTTGGATTGCAAGTTATGCTGAAAACGAGATTGGGCAGGGCTACACTCTTCTCTATGAGTAAGACTGTCGCCTTGTGATCACCATAACTCTCTTGTTTCTTTGTCAAATTTAAAAAGTGGCACATGCGAATTGTAGTATTTTTCCTAATGTTTCCATTAGATTAAAAATATTTGCATTCCTTAGATTTGTTTGGGAGAAACGCTGTTTACAAGGTGGCGGGTCTGAGTTGGAGTAGGAGCAGAAGCATACCCTGTTTTCAAGAGGGCGTATCTTTCAAAATCCCCTGTTGATAACCCTGTTTTATGGGTCGATCTGAATGTTTTTGAGCTGAATTTTCCAGTGGTTGGCTCCATTCATCCAAATGCCCAGTCTGCTGGCATCTACAGTCCATTTTCTGTCAGACAGATTTCTAAAAAGCAGCAGCAGAAGCAGGAGTAGCGCTGCCATCCAAGGGCAGCGCTGAGTATCACCGAGGCTCAAAATGGCAGCAGTTGGCATTGTAACTGCAGCCCAGCCTTTGGAGAGGCTGGAGGGATGCACCAACTTCACGTTTTGGAAGATCCGTACACGCCTCCTTTTGGAGGAGAGGGGTTTGTGGGAGGTGGTGAGCGGCAACGAGCCAGCTCCAGTTCCACAGGCAAAAGGCATCACGGCAGCGCAGGTGGTGCGAGGGAAGACGCCGCAAGAGGGTGCAGCTGATGCGAGTTCTTCTGCAGCTGTACCAGCGGCGTATGAGGAGTGGAAGAAAGACAGGCAGCCTACAGGTTACTTGTCAACACCATCTCCAACCCGCATCTTCAGTACGTGAGTGACAAGGCTACTACAAAGGAGGGTTGCGACACGTTGCACAAGAAACATGAGAGCAAGGATCCTGCATTCCTCATGCTTTTGGAGGAAAAGATGATGGCGCTGAAAATGCAGGGTGGTGAAGGGATTGAGGCGTATCTGGATAGGACAAAGGTGTTGGCGAAGCAGCTGCGAGTGGCCGGCAACCCTGTGGAAGAGACGCGCTTCATCCTCCTCTTGCTGAGGGGACTCCCAACTAGCTACAACACGGTACAAGAGACGCTGGAGTTCCAGCCAACTCTCGACCCCGACTTTATCTACACAACCCTGGTGCAGGTGGAATTCTGTCGCGATACAGCAAAGCGCAATGGCGGCGGCAACAGTGAAGCAGCTTTTGTGGCCACGAGCTCACGCAACTAGCAGCAGCAGCAATAGTCTGGGCAGCTGAAAGGCAGAAAGAAAGGCAAATGCCACTACTGCCAGAAAAAGGGACACTACAAAAAGGAGTGTTTCAAGCTCAAGAGGGACCAAAAGGAGCAGCAGCAGCTTCAGTCATCGCAGTAGCAGCAGCAGCAGCAGCAGTCACAGCAGCGTCAGCAGCAGCAAGAGTAGCGAAACAAGGCTGGTGTGCGCCACTTTGGCAACATGAATGTGGCCAAGGAGGTGCGCGACCATCTCTTCATGGCGAAGTCTGATATGTCGCAGGTGGAGAAGGCGGATCTCGCATGGTGTAAGGACTCAAGATGTATGAAGAGCTTCACACATCACAAGGAGTGGTTTACACAGTTGCTCTCCATCCCTCGTCATCCTATCGCTATGGGTGATGATCGGGTGGTGTATGCTGAGGGTATAGGGATTGTGGAGATGTGGTTGGAGACCCCACGTGGTATTGAAGTGGGAGTGTTCCATGGCGTGCTGTATGTACCTGATGCTGCATTCAACCTCCTCTCAGTCTCCTCTCTTACAAACACAAGACTGTGCGTCGTCTTCGATGATGACTATGGCTTCATCCTCAAGAAGGATACAGGAGAGGAGTTGGCCAGGTCGGTGAAGGAGGGTGACATGTACCGCTTGCTCAGGGCGACCAAGATCCCGCGTGAGCAAAGTCTTGCAGTAGAGGTGCTGGCAACAGATGGCGAGATCTGGCATGCGCGCTACGGCCACATCGGCATGCGTGCCTTGCAGCAGCTTCAAGCAAAACAGATGGTGCGCGACTTGCCTACCATCTCTAACTTTGAGCAGCAATTGTGCATCGGCTGTTTGGAGGAGAAGCAGCACCGCAAGGCGTTCTCCGGAGCAGGGAAGTTTGCGAAGGAGGTGTTGGAGCTGGTCCACACGGACTTGTGTGGACTTGTGCGGACCCATGCACACAAAGAGCTTTGGAGGCTCTAGGTATTTCCTGACCTTCATGGATGATTTCAGTCGTTATACTACTGTGTACTTCCTTCCTTCCAAGGACCAGTGCTTTGACAGGTTCAACGACTTCAAGGCCATGGTGGAGACCGAGACTAGCAAGAAGATCAAGGCACTGTGCAGTGATCGTGGTGGAGAGTATCTAAAGCAAGGAGTTCCAAGACTACCTCGCAGCAGCTGGCATCAAGGCGTAGTGTACCGCGCCGTACTCGCCATAGCAGAATGGTGTAGCAGAACGCGCCAACCATACCATTGTGGAGTCGGCACGCTCCATGCTGCACGCGGCTCGACTAACCTACAACTTCTCGGCTGAAGCCGTGAGCACTGCGGTCTACATCAAGAACCGGAGTCCAATTAAGGCGCTGGAGGAAATGACGCCGTACGAGGCGTGGTTCGACAGGAAACCGAGCGTGGGTCGTCTCCGAGCATTTGGCAGCCTAGCGCACATGCACGTGCCCAAGGAGAAGCGGCGGTAATGGGACGCAAAGAGTGCGCAGATGCTGATGACCAGCTACGACATGGCAAGCAAGGCCTATCGCCTCTACGAGAGGGATACAGGCCACGTCATCATCTCCAGGGATGTCGTCTTCAACAAGAGCAATGTCATCAGTACCAACATTGTCTATGAAGAGGTAGCAGAACCAGTAGCTGACGAGACAGTGGTAGCAGAAATCCTTCCTAACCCGGTCTCTCCTCATCCTTCCTCTACTGTGACACTGGGAGAATCACTCTACTCTCCCATGTTTGATGCAGCAGATACAACAACCTCATCGGAAGAAGCAGAGGAGGGAGATGTAGCACCACCAGCAGCAGAAGTTGTGCCAGCAGCACCGCGCCACCCGCCCGCTAACGCTTCAGCACCTAGTCGCAGGTACCCTCTTAGGATGCGTTACAAGCCTGGTGAGCGCGACCAAATCTGGATGCTGCAGAAACTAGAACAGAAGAACGTCGCAGTTGCAGTAGATTCAGATGAGCCAACATCATACAAGGAGGCCATGGCTGCACCGGATGTAGCAGATTGGGCGCAAACCGTGCAGCAGAAGATGCCGTCGCAACTGGACAACGGCACGTGGGAGCTGACTGAGCGTCCACTTAGACGGCAGGTGATCAAGTGCAAGTGGGTGTTCAAGAAGAAGCGGGGAGCAGATGGTAACCTGGAAAAGTACAAGGCGAGGCTGGTCGCCAAGGGCTACTTGCAGTAAGAGGGCATCGACTACACAGAATCTTTTGCCCCTGTTGTAAAGTTTGCCTATCTGGGCACGCTCCTCTCTTATGCAGCAGCTGAGGACTTCGAGGTTCACCACATGGATGTCAAGACGGCATTCTTGAATGGTGACTTGGAGGAGGAGATCTACATGGAGCAGCCGGAGGGGTTCGTCATGGATGGCCAGGAGCACCTGGTTTGCAA
>SZWC01000665.1:251136-294346 GCA_023375785.1 Penium margaritaceum | reverse complement strand
TTTCTTTGTCAAATTTAAAAAGTGGCACATGCGAATTGTAGTATTTTTCCTAAGCTTTCCATTGGTGCAAAAATATTTGCATTCCATTGATTCGTTTGGGAGAAACGCCGTTTACAAACTGGCTGGTCTGAGTTGGAGTAGGAGCAGAAGCATACCCTGTTTTCAAGAGGGCATATCTTTTGAAATCCCCTGTTGATGACCCTGTTTTATGGGTCGATCTGAAAGGTTTTGAGCTGAATTTTCCGGTGGTGGGCTCAGTTTTTCAAAATTCCTAGTCTGCTGGCACCTACAGTCCATTTTCTGTCAGACAGATTTCTGGCAGAAGCAGCAACAGAAGCAGGGGTAGCGCCGCCATCCAAGGGCAGCGCTGAGCATCACCAAGGCTCAAAATGGCAGCAGCTGGCTTTGTGACAGCAGCCCAGCCTTTGGAGAGGCTGGAGGGATGTGCCAACTTCACGTTTTGGAAGATCCGTACCCGCCTCCCTTCGGAGGAGAGGGGTTTGTGGGAGGTGGTGAGAGGCGACGAGCCGGCTCCAGTTCCACAGGCAAAAGGCATCAACGCAGCACAGGTGGTGGCGGGGAAGACGCCGCAAAAGGGTGCAGCTGATGCAGGTTCTTCTGCAGCTATACCAGCGACGTACGAGGAGTGGAAGAAGAAGGACAGGCAGGCCTACAGGTTGCTTGTTAACACCATCTCCAACCCGCATCTTTAGTACGTGAGTGACAAGGAACTGCAAAGGAGGGGTGGGACACGTTGTGCAAGAAGTATGAGAGCAAGGATCCTGCATTTCTCATGCTTTTAGAGGAAAAGATGATGGCGCTGAAAATGCAGGGTGGTGAAGGGATGGAGGCGTATCTGGACAGGGCAAAGGAGCTGGCAAAATAGTTGAGAGCGGCTGGCAATCCTGTGGAAGAGACGCGCTTCATTCTCCTCTTGCTGAGGGGACTCCCAACCAGCTACGAAACGGTGCGAGAGACGTTGGAGTGCCAGCCGACTCTCGACCTCGACTTCATCTGCACGCACTTGGTGCAGGTGGAACTGCGTCGCAATGCAGCAAAGCGCAATGGTGGCAGCAGGAGCAGTGAAGCAGCTTTCATGGCCATGGGCTCACGCAACCAGCAGCAGCAGCAGTCCGGGAAGCAGAGAGGTAAGAAGGGCAAGTGCCACTATTGCCAAAAAGAGGGGCACTACAAGAAAGAGTGCTTCAAGTTTAAGAGGGACCAGAAGGAGCAGCAGCAGCAGCAGCAAAAGCAGCAATCTCCACAGCAACAGCAGCAGAAGTCACAGCAACGGCAGCAGCAACAGCAGCAGAACCAGACTAGCGTGCGCCATTTTCGCAACATGAACGTCGCCAAGGAGGTGCGCGACCGCCTCTTCATGGCGAAGTCTGACATGTCGCAGAAGGAAAAGGCGGATCTGGCGTGGTACAAGGACTCGGGGTGTACGAAGAGTCTGACGCACCACAAGGAGTGGTTCACACAGCTGCTCTCCATTCCTCCTCGGCCCATTGCTTTGGGTGATGATCGGGTGGTGTATGCTGAGGGGATTGAGATTGTGGAGATGTGGTTGGAGACCCCGCGTGGCATTGAAGTGGGAGTTTTCCATGGCGTGCTGTATGTGCCTGATGCTGCGTTCAACCTTCTCTCAGTGTCCTCTCTCACCAACACAGGACTGCGCGTTGTCTTCGATGATGACTATGGCTACATCCTTAACAAGGAAACAGGAGAGGAGTTGGCCAAGTCGGTGAAGGAGGGCGACATGTACCGCCTGCTGGGGGCGACCAAGATCCCGCGTGAACAGAGTCTTGCAGCAGTGGTGCAGGCGACAGATGGCGAGATCTGGCATGCGCGCTACGGCCACATTGGCATGCGCGCCTTGCAGCAGCTTCAAGCAAAGCAGATGGTGCGTGACCTGCCTACCATCTCTAACTTTGAGCAGCAGTTATGCATCGGATGTTTGGAGGGGAAGCAACACCGCGAGGCGTTCTCTGGAGCAGGGGAGGGTGTGAAAGAGGTGTTGGAGCTGGTCCACACGGACTTGTGCGGACCGATGCAGACCCAGAGCTTTGGAGGCTCTAGATATTTTCTCACCTTCATTGATGATTTCAACCGTTACACTGTTGTGTACTTCCTTTCCTCCAAGGACCAGTGCTTTGATAGGTTCAAGGAGTTCAAGGCCATGGTGGAGAACCAATCTGGCAAGAAGATCAAGGCGTTGCGCAGCGACCGCGGTGGAGAGTACCTGAGCAAGGAATTCCAGGACTACCTCGTAGCAGTTGGCATCAAGGCGCAGCGTACCGGGCCGTACTCGCCGTAGTAGAATGGTGTAGCAGAACGCGCCAACCGTACCATTGTGGAGTCGGCGCGCTCCATGCTGCACGCGGCTCGGCTGACCTACGACTTCTGAGCTGAAGCCGTGATCACTGCGGTCTACATCAAGAACTGCAGTCCAACTAAGGCGATGGAGCAGATGACGTCGTACGAGGCGTAGTTCGGCAAGAAGCCAAGTGTAGGTCATCTTCGCGCGTTCGGCAGCTTGGCGCACATGCACGTGCCAAAGGAGAAGCGGCAAAAGTGGGATGCGAAGAGTGCGCAGATGCTGATGATTGGCTACAACGTGGCAAGCAAGGCGTATCGCCTCTACGAGAGGGATACAGGCGACGTCATCATCTCCAGGGATGTCGTCTTCAACGAGGGCAATGTCATCGGCACCAACATCGTGTGTGAAGAGGCAGCAGAACCAGCAGCTGACGAGACAGTGGGAGCAGAAATTCTTCCTGACCCAGTTTCTCCAGATCCTTCCTCTACTGTGAAAGTGGGAGAATCACTCTACTCTCCCATGTTTGATGTTGCACATATAGCAGCCTCATCGGCAGAAGCAGAGGAGGGAGATGTAGCACCACCAGCAGCAGTAGTTGTGCCAGCAGCACCGCGCCAGCCGCCCGCTAACGCTCCAGCACCAGGTCGCAGGTACCCTCTTAGGGTGCGTTACAAGCCTGGTGAGCGCGGCCATTTTTGGATGCTGCAGAAACCAGAACAGATGAACGTTGCAGTTGCAGCAGATCAGATGAGCCAACATCATACAAGGAGGCCATGGCTGCACCGGATGTAGCAGATTGGGCGCAAGCCGTGCAGCAGGAGATACAGTTGCAGCTGGACAACGGCACGTGGGAGCTGACTGAGCGTCCACCAGGACGTAAGGTGATCAAGTGCAAGTGGGTGTTCAAGAAGAAGCGGGGAGCAGATGGTAACCTAGAAAAGTACAAGGCAAGGCTGGTTGCCAAGGGCTACTGGCAGCACGAGGGCATCGACTACACAGAAACTTTTGCCCCTGTTGCAAAGTTTGCCTCTGTGCGCACGCTCCTCTCTTATGTAGCAGCTGAGGACTTCGAGGTTCACCACATGGATGTCAAGACGGTATTCTTGAATGGTGACTTGGAGGAGGAGATCTACATGGAGCAGCCACAGGGGTTCGTCATGGATGGCCAGGAGCACCTGGTCTGCAAGCTGCAGAAGTCGCTGTACGGCCTGAAGCAAGCATCGCGTGCCTGGAACCAGAAATTGGATGCAGCGTTGCAGTGCATGGGGTTTGAGCGCAGCGAGTGTGACTACAGCGTGTATCGCTGGTAGCATGAGCATGAGCTCCTCATCATCATTGTCTATGTGGATGACATGCTCCTCCCATCCAACAGCATTTCTGCACTGCAGGAGTTCAAGGAAGCCATGCAGGAGCGCTTCCAGATGTCTGATCTCGGGGAGGCATCATACTTCCTCGGTATCCAGATCACGCGTGACCGCAAGTCACGCTATCTCTCGCTGCAGCAGAGCCGCTACATTAAGGATGTTTTGCACCAGTTTGGCATGGCAGAGACAAAACCCATCGGCACGTCGCTGGAGACGCGGCAGTACCTCGTGAGCTTCAATGGAGAAGCAAATGCAGCTGAGCGGCAGAAGTACCATAGCGCCGTAGGCAGTCTCATGTACCTGATGGTGGCAACCAGGCCGGACCTCGCACAGGCTGTGAGCGCTGTGAGCCAGCACATGGCTAATCCCGGACCGGAGCACCAGAAGGCAGTGAAGCGGATCTTCCGCTACCTTGGTGGAACCATCAACATCGGCATCACCTACAACGGCAATGACAACAGCATCATCGGCTACACAAACGCAGATTGGGCTTCAAACCCTAAGGACTGCAAGTCCATCTCTGGACATGTGTTCCTCATGAACGGTGGAGCCATCAGCTGGTGCAGCAAGCGGCAGGTGGTCGTGGCGACCTCGAGTACAGAAGCTGAGTACGTATCTCTCAGCTTTGGAGCCAAGGAAGCAGTTTGGCTCCAACGTCTCATGGCAGAGATGAGTGGGAGTGCAGCAGTTCCTGTTCCTGTGCGCGTCGACAACCCGAGCGCAATTGCACTCGCCAAGAATCCTAAACACCATGCACGCACCAAGCACATTGACATCGCATATCATTTCATGAGGCACATGGTGCAAGAGGGTGCTATCAAGCTGGAGTTTACTCCAACCAGCAAGCAGGTCGCTGATTTCTGCACCAAGCCAGTGACCCGTGAGAAGCAGAAGTTCTGCATGAAGGTATGTAGACTCAGCCCACTCTGACTGCGGCAAAGTGGGAGAATATTGGATAAGGAGCCATCTGGCTCAGTTTCAGGTCCACAGGAGCAAGTTCCACAAAAGTACCAGATGCCTGCTCCGATCGCCAATCCGACTTCATCATTGGAAAGATCAGGTGGCAAAATGTCTACGGTCCAAGTTTGAGGCCGATCCAACAGTAGGATTGGGAGATATGAATTTTCGAAGTTTCGGGGGTCATGGACCGTCGATGTCTGGGTGGGCATGGGTGATGGCTCCATGCCTTAGCCTCAGAAAAGAAAAAGGCAAGAGGTCCAGGGTCAAGACCTGATGGGAGATATATCCAAAAAGGTCCTTGGCCTTAGGATTGTCTTGTCAGTGTGTGCTGACTAGGATAAAGGTACCTCTCCTTACTTTTTAGGTCAGATGAGATCGTTGTGTGCTAGCCATGGACACATGGCGATTCTCCATGGGTTTGTGGGTTATGTGACCACTAGGAGTGTGCCATGAGAGCATTCTCTAGCTCTCTAGGTCGTGTGTGAGTGGTCAGCCTGATTGCTAGGCTGATTTTCTCCCTTGTGTGAGATTATGGACTCTAGTGTGTGAGCCTTAGCCTCCATGGCTAAGTGGTGTGGCTTGTGAGAGGGCTGACTTGCCCAAGCTCTAGCTCTATATGTACTCCATCATTTTGAGTGATTGAACAACCATTCTTCAGCACAAGTGATGCCCTTCCAATCACACATGCTCGCTGCTCCAAGGCTCGCTCTCTCCTTAAGATCCAACAAGTATACCCAGCAAATACTACCTAGGATAACTCCTTGTGGCTTAGACGTTCCAGAGTTAGTCTGTAGAGCAAGAGGTTACTGAGTCAAATCCCAACCGGGTGACTAATTTTCTTTGTGACCAAAAGTGGGACATGAAGGTCTAAATGACATCTTAGAACATTCCAAGATCCTTCCTGGTGGCTGGCGCAACTTGGCGGTCATAGGGAGGGCCATGTAGGTAGGGGAGATGACGTAATCCGGATTGCCCCCAAAGTGGCTCATCCAAGGAGCCACTGTATGCCTAGGCTAGAGGTTGGCTTTAGGACTATAAGAACCTGTCAGTTGCCTGTCATTGAGTACAGTTCTTACCTTTGAGACTCCTCACAGAGCTGTCCATCAGAGGCAAACACTAAAGAAGCATTGGTTGGTCTGAGTGCTAGGAATTCGCTCCTCGCACAAAAGTGACCACGTGCTAAGGACACAGTACAAGGAAGTTATTCTTATGAACTACTCTTTGTGCAACCTTAGCTCTGAGGGTGATATCATCTCTTGCTTGTAATACAAAGAGTGGTCGGCAGGAACCATAGTGTCGGAACCTGTTTTCTAAACCGTTGGCTCAGGCAGGTTAATAAAGGATATGGGCCTACACTGATTAGTTGTAAGGCACGCGTCTCCGTACTCTTTCGCCCTCTCTGTCATGTAGCGCGCATTAGCTCCATGAGCTCCATCGGCTGCATCTGCTCCATCAGCTCTAACGGCGGGTGCATGCACTTAGCCAACAAGGGCCAAGGATAAGCTCTGCCCTTGGAGGTACGACCCTTGGGCCCTAACTAGGATAAGGTCTACCCTTGGAGGCACGACCCTCGGTTCGCTAGTGTGCCTTGTTCCTTTTTCGTAGGTGATCAACGGCTAAGGGGTTAGCGATGGATCTGCACCTTCTAAACCGGTAGCAGACAACACTCTACATCACCCTACATCAATCTCAAGGAAGCAAAGAAGTAGAGAAGTAGAGAAGTAATATGACAACATCCGCGACGCTCACTCTCCAGCAGGTCAATGGTGGGATGTCAAAGCTCATAGGATATGGTTTTCCCTTTTGGAGATGGCAATTTGAAATTGTCATGAGGGTGCGTGGCTACTTGAAGATGTTCCTTGGAGAAGAAGTTGAACCTCCAAAAACATATCCTGGATATGAAGCGTGGAGTGTCAAAAATGACATGGCGCTTGTGATTCTTGTGACATGAGTGCATGAGTCACAGCATGTCCACCTCCAAGGTATCACATTTGCTTCAAAGGTGTTTTAGAAGCTTGGACGTGTACACCAATGAACGGCTCTTGCAAATCGCCTCATCGACCCAAGTTAACTAGGAAATTGACACCAACATGCAGGCCATGATCCTCCTCATAGCGCTATCTGAAAGCTGGGGTCCTCTGATCAGCGTCTTTGGCGGTTGGAAGGAGAAGGATTTGACGTATGAGGCAGTGTCCGAGTATGTACGCAACGAGGCCATGCGTCGTACCGGCAGTGAGGCTAACATTTCCGCCTATGCTCTACTCTACGGAAGTTGTGGCAACAATTCCTCTTTTGGTCAGAGCAGCAGCGGAAGCGGTGGCGATGGAGGAAAAGGCAATGGTGGTGGTGGAAAGAGTTCAAAGCCTCCTAGGAAGAACCATAACTGTGGCAAAGGAGCAGCAGTGCTCAAGCGTGGAGCCTAAGGGCCCAACTCTAGCACAAACCACCACTTTTCAAGGGAGAAGGATGAGTTCATCTCCAGAAGGGACATTGAACGTCGCTTCAGTTGTGCCAACGACAGTCTTGTCCATGCACAAGGCGAGGGAGATAAGTTGATCAGCATCAACGTGAACGGTACTAAAAAAGACTTGGAGCTAGAGAACATCGTGTACATGCCGTCTTTTGCGGCAAACCTCTTGTCAGTGTGCAAAATCACGGACCACGACATGACGGTCGTCTTCAAGGAGGAGGATGTTGGAAGTGGAGGAGAGAGGGAGACTTGGAGCAGTAAGCATGTGAGACTGGAAGGGCATCCCTTGTGCTGAAGAATGGTTGTTTAATCACTCAAAATGATGGAGTACATATAGAGCTAGAGCTTGGGCAAGTCAGTCCTCTCACAAGCCACACCACTTAGCGATGGAGGCTAAGGCTCACACACTAGAATCCCTAATCTCACATAAGAGACAAAATCAGCCTAACAATTAGGCTGACCACCTCTCTAGGTCATGTGTGGGTACACATGACCTAGAGAGCTAGAAAATACTCTCATGGCACACTCCTAGTGGTCACATAACCCACAATCCCATGGAGAATTGCCATGTGTCCATGGCTAGCACACAAGAATCTCACCTCACCTAAAAGTAAAGAGAGGTACCTTTTTCCTATTCAGCACACTCTAACAAGGTAACCCAAGAATCAAGGACATTTTTTAATTCTTCTCCCATCAGATCCTGACCCTGGATCTCTTGCCTTTTTCTTTTTTCACAGGCCAAGGCATGGAGCCATTGCTCATGGTCTCCCAGATATCGGTGGTCGATGACCCTGGAAACGTAAAAAATTCATATCTCTTGATCTGACTGTTGGATCGGTCTGAAACTTGGACTGAAGACATTTTGCTACCTGATCTTCTTGATGAAGAAGTCAGATTGAAGATCCGAGTAGACATCTGGTAGTTTCTTGGAACTTGCTCGTATGGACCTGGAACTGAGCCAAATGGCTCTTTTTCCAATAATCTACCAGCTTGCCGCAGTCAAAGTAGGTTGACTCCACGTGCCTCCATGCAGAACTGCAACTTTTCACAGGTCACTGGCTTGGTAAAAAAATCATCCACCTGCTTGTTGGTTGGAGTAATCTCCAGCTTCATACCAACGCCCTGCACCACGTGCCTGATGAAGTGATATGCGATGTCAATGTTTCTTGGTGCGTGCATGGTGCTTAGGATTCTTGGCGAGTGGGATTGCGCTCGGTTATCGACGTGCACAGGGACTGGAACTCATGCGCTAGCACTCATCTCCCCCATCAAATGCTGAAGTCAAACTGCTTCCTTGGCTCCAAAGCTGAGAGAGACGTACTCAGTTTTAGTGCTTGAGGTGGCCACGACCACCTGCCACTTACTCCACCAGCTGATGGACGCACCATTCATGAGGAATACATGTCCAGAGATGGACTTGCGGTCCTCAGGGTTTGAAGCTCAATCTGCGTCTGTGTAGTCGATGATGTTGTTGTCGTTGCCATTGTAGTTCATGTCGAGATTGATGGTTCTGGCAAGGTAACGGAAGATCCGCTTCACTGTCTTTAGTACTCAGGTCCGGGATTAGGCATATGCTGGCTCATAGCGCTAGCAGCGTGTGCGAGGTCTGGCCTGGTTGCAACCATGAGGTACATGGAGCTGCCGATGGCGCTCTGGTACTTCTGCCTCTCAGCTGCATTCGCTTCTCTATTGAACCTCACGAGGTACTGCTACATCTCTAGTGGTGTGCCGATCGGATAGGCCCCAATCATGCCAAACCGCTACAAGACATCCTTGATATAGCGGCTCTGGTACAGCGAGGGATAGAATGATTTGTTGTCACGCGTGATGTGAGTACCAAGGAAGTATGATGCCCATCGGAGATCGAGCATCTGGAAGTGCTCCTGCATGGCCTCCTTGAACTCCAGGAGTGCAGACATGTTGTTTCAAAGGAGGAGCATGTCATCTACATAGACGATGATGATGAGCACCTCATGACAATGCGTTACCGATGGACGTTGTAGTCACACTCACTACGCTCAAATCCCATGCACTGCAACGTTACATCCAATTTCTGGTTCAAAGCACGCGATGCTTCCTTGAGACCATATAGCAACTTCTGCAGTTTATAAACCAAGTGATCATGGCCATCCATGACGAACCCCTCTGGCTGCTCAATGTAGATCTCCTCCTCGAGGTCACCGTCAGGACCGTCGTCTTGACGTCCATGTGGTGGACCGCAAAGTCCTCTGCTACTGTATAAAAAAGGAGCGTACACACAGAGGTAAACTTTGCAACAGGAGCAAAGGTTTCAATGTAGTCGATGCCTTCCTACTGCAAGTAGCCCTTGGCGACAAGCCTCCCCTTGTACTTTTCGAGGTTGTCATTTGCGCCTCTCTTCTTCTTGAATACCCACTTGTACTTGATTATCCTGTGTCCAGGTGGACGCTGAGTCAGCTCTCATGAACCGTTGTCGAGTTGCGAGTGTATCTCATGCTGCACACCTTGTGCCCAATCTGTTGCATCTGGTGCAACCATGGCCTCCTTGTACGACGCCAGCTCATCAGAGTCTGCTGCAACTACGACGTTCATCTAGTGTGGTTTTTGGAGCATCCAGAAATGATCACTCTCACCAGGCTTCTAGCGCACTCTGAGGGGGTACCTTTGACCTGGTACTTGAGCGTTAGTATGCGGCTGGCGTGGTGCTACTGGTACAACTGCTCCTGCTCATGGTCGTGCATCTTCTCCCTCTGCTTCTACCAATGAGATAGCTGTATCTACTACATCAAACATGGGAGAGTAAACTGGTTCTCCCACTGTCAAAGTGGAGGAAGGATCTAGAGAGACTGGGTCACGAAGGATATCTGCTCCCACAGCCTAGTCAACTGCTATTTCTACTGCCTCTTCACAGATGATGTTGGTGCCGATGACGTTACTTTCGTTGAAAACGACATCCGTGGAGATGATGACAGAGCGAGTATCCCTGTCGTATAGGCAATACACCTTGCTTACCACGTCGTAGCCAATCATGAGCATTTGGGCGCTCTTCGCGTCCCACTTTTGCTCCTTCTCCTTTGGCACATGCATGTGCGCCAGGCTGCTAGATATGCGATGATGACCCACACTCGGCTTCTTGCCAAACCATGCCTTGTACGGCGTTTTCTCCTCCGGGGCCTTGGTTGGACTGCGTTTCTTGATGTACACCGCAGTGGTCAATGCTTTTGCCCAAAAGTCGAAGGTCAGCCGAGCCGCGTGACTATGGAGCGCACCGACTCAAGGATGGTGCGGTTGGCGCATTTTGCTATGCCGTTCTCTTTCGGCGAGTATAGCGCGATGCGTTGCGCCTTGATGCGTGCTGCTCCGAGGTAGTCCTAAAACTCCTTGCTCAGGTACTCTCCGCCACGGTCGCTGCGCGGCGCCTTGACTTTCTTGCCTATCTGATTCTCCTTGAACTTGCCAAAGCACCGGTCTTTGGAGAAAAGGAAGTAGACAGCTGTGTGACGGCTGAAATCATGAATGAAGGAGAGGAAATACCTAGAGCCTTCAAAGCTCTGGGTCTGCATCGGGCCATACAAGTCTGTGTGGACCAGCTCCAATATTTCCTTCGTATTGAACTGATATACTCCTTGTCCATGGCTGATATTTGGACAAGTACAGGATGGACTAGGCTTGCACTGCTCCCTTGGAGTAAGTCCTCTAAGTCTGGTCTAGATAGACAAGGCAAGCACTGCTCCTTTGGAGCAATTCCACTTGGTCTAATCTGGATAGTATAGCCAGTAAAAACTACCTTGGACAACTCCTTGTGGCTTAGACGTTCCAGAGTTAGTCTCTAGAGCGAGAGGTCACTAGGTCAAATCCCAGCCCGGTGATTAATTTTCTCTATGACCAAAAGGGGGACAAAAAGTTCCTAAGAGACATCTTAGAACATTCCAAGGTCCTTCCTTTGGGAGAAACACTGTATACAAGCTGGCGGGTGTGAGCTGGAGTAGGAGCAGAAGCAAAACCTATTTTCAAAAGGGCATATCTCTAAAAATTCCCTATTGATGACCCTGTTTTATGGGTAGATCTGAAAGTTGTTTAGCTGAATTTCCAGTGGTAGGCTTAGTTTTTCAAAACACCCAGTCTGCTGGCCTCTACAGTCCATTTTCTCTCCGACAGATTTCTGGCTGAAGCAGCAGCAGAAGCAGGGATAGCGCCGCCACTCAAGGGCAGCGCTGAGCATGACCAAGGCTCAAAATGGCAGCACCAGGCGTGGTCCTAGCAGCCCAGTCCTTGGAGAGGCTGGAAGGACGCTCCAACTTCACATTTTCGAAGATCCGTATCCGCCTCCTTTTGAAGGAGAGGGGCTTGTGGGAGGTGGTGAGCGGGGACGAGCGCGCTCCGCCTCCACAGGCAAAAGGCATCACCGTAGCACAGGTGATGGCGGGAAAGGCGTCGCAGAAATGTGCAGCAGATGCAAGTTCATCTACAACTGCAGCAGCGGCATATGAGGAGTGGAAGAAGAAGGACAGGCAGGCCTACAGGCTGCTTGTCAACACCATCTCCAACCTGCATCTTCAGTACATGGGTGATAAGGCTACTGCAAAACAGGGGTGGGATACGTTGTGGAAGAAGTATGAGAGTAAGGATCCTGCATTCCTCATGCTTTTGGAATCGCCATGTGTCCATGGCTAGCACACAAGGATCTCACATCACATAAAAAGTAAGGAGAGGTACCCTTTTCCTAGTCAGTACACTCTGCCAAGGCAGCCCAAGAATCTAGGACCTTTTTGGATATTTCTCCCATCAGGTCTTGACCCTGGATCTCTTGCCTTTTTCTTTCCCCAGGCTAAGGCATGGAGCCATCGCCCACGGTCAACAGGATATCAGGGGTCGATGACCCTGGAAACTACAAAAATTCAGATCTCCCAATCCGAAAGTTGGATCGGCCCCAAACTTGGACCGTAGACATTTTGCGACCTGATCGGAGGAGGCATCTTGTAGTTTCCTAGAACTTGCTCTTGTAAACCTGAAACTGAGCCGGATGGCTCCTTTCCCAATAATCTCCCACTTTGCCGCAGTGAGAGTGGGCTTATTCCACATGCCTTCATGCACAACTGCTGCTTCTTACAGGTCACTGTCTTGGTGAGAAAATGAGCAACCTGCTTGCTGGTTCGAGTAAACTCCAGCTTGATAGCACCCTCTTGCACCATGTGCCTAATGAAATGATATGCGATGTCAATGTGCTTGGTGCGTGCATGGTGCTCAGGATTCTTGGCGAGTGCGATTGCGCTCTGGTTGTCGACGCGCACAAGAGCTGGAACTGCTGTACTCCAACTCATCTCTACTATGAGACGCTGAAGCCAAACTGCTTCCTTGGCTTGAAAGCTGAGAGAGACGTACTCAGGTTCCGTGCTTAAGGTGACCACGACCACATGCCGCTTGCTGTACCAGCTGATGGCCCCACCATTCATGAGGAACACATGTCCAAAGATGGACTTACGATCCTTAGGGTTTTAAGCCCAATCTGCGTCTATGTAGCCGATGATGTTGTTGTCGTTGTCGTTGTAGGTGATGCCGATATTGATGGTTCAAGCAAGGTAGCGGAAGATCCGCTTCACTGCCTTCTAGTACTGAGGTCCGGGCTTTGCCATGTGCTCGCTCACATCGCTATTAGCCTGTACGAGGTCCAGCCTGGTTGCCATCATCAGGTACATGAGACTGCCAACGGCGCTCTGGTACTTTTGCCACTCAATTGTATCTGCTTCTCCACTGAAGCTCACGAGATACTGCCACGTCTCCTGCGGTGTGCCGATGGGTTTGGCCTCTGCCATGCCGAACCGTAGAAAAACATCCTTGATGTAGCAGCTCTGCTGCAGCGAGACAGAGCGTGATTTCCAGTCATGTGTGATGTGGATACTGAGGAAGTATGATGCCTCCCTCAGATCAGACATCTGGAAGCACTCCTACATGGCTTCCTTGAACTCCTACAGTACAGACATGCTATTGGAAAGGAGAAGCATATCATCCACATAGACAATGATGATGAGGATCTCATGCTCATGCTGCTAGTAATACACGCTGTAGTCACACTCGTTGCGCTCAAATCCCATGCACTGTAACGCCGCATCGAACTTCTGGTTCCAAGCACGCGACGCTTGCTTGAGGCCGTACAGCGACTTTGCAGCTTGCAAACTAGGTGCTCTTAGCCATCCATGACGAACCCCTCCGGCTGCTCCATGTAGATCTCCTCCTCCAAGTCACCATTCAAGAGTGCCGTCTTGACATACATGTGGTGAACCTCAAAGTCCTCAACTGCTGTATAAGAGAGGAGCGTGCACACAGAGGCAACCTTTACAACAGGAGCAAAAGTTTCTATGTAGTCGATGCCCTCCTACTGCGAGTAGCCCTTGGCGACCAGCCTTGCCTTGTACTTTTCCAGGTTACCATCTGCTCCCTGCTTCTTCTTGAACACCCACTAGCACTAGATCACCTTACGTACAGGTGGACGCTCAGTCAGCTCCCACGTGCCGTTGTCCAGGTGCGATTATATCTCCTGCTACACGGCTTGCGCCCAATCTGCTGTATCTGGTGCAGC
Source organism: Penium margaritaceum (assembly GCA_023375785.1). Taxonomy (NCBI): domain Eukaryota; kingdom Viridiplantae; phylum Streptophyta; class Zygnematophyceae; order Desmidiales; family Peniaceae; genus Penium; species Penium margaritaceum. Next base: position 280,676 of record SZWC01000665.1, on the reverse strand, counting down.
CATGGCCTCCTCGTATGATGTTGGCTAATCTGAATCTACTGCAACTGCGACGTTCATCTGTTCTAGTTTCTGCAGCATCGCGAAATGGCCACGCTGACCAGGCTTGTAATGCACCCTGGTGCTGGAGCATTAGCGTGCGGCTGGCGCGGTGCTGCTGGCACAACTGTTGCTGCTGGTGGTACTACATCTCCCTCCTCTGCTTATGCCGATAGGGCTGCTGTATCTGGTGCATCAGACATGGGAGAGTAGAGTGATTCTCCCACTGTCACAATAGAGGAAGGATCATGAGAGAATGGGTCACGAAAGATTTCTTCTCCCATTGTCTCGTCAGCTACCTCTTCACAAACAATGTTGTTTCCAATGACGTTGCTCTTGTTGAAGAAGACATCCCTGGAGATGATGACGTGGCTTGTATCCCTCTCGTAGAGGCGATAGGCCTTGCTTGCCACGTCATAGCCAATCATCAACATCTACGCACTCTTTGCGTCCCATTTGTGCCGTTTCTCCTTGGGTACGTGCATGTGCGTGAGGCTGCAAAATATTTGGAGATGACCCACGCTCAGTTTCTTGCCGAACCATGCCTCGTACGGCGTCATTTGCTCCAGCGCTTTAGTTGGTCTGCGGTTCTTGATGTAGACCGCGGTGCTTGCGGCTTCAGCCGTAGGTCAACTGAGCTGCGTGCAGCATGGAGCGTGCTGACTCCACAATGGTACGGTTGGTACGTTTTGCTACACTGTTCCGCTATGGCGAGTATGGCGCTGTACGTTCTGCCTTGATGCGAGCTGCTGCGAGGTAGTCCTGGAACTCCTTGCTTAAATACTTTCCATCGCAATCACTGCGCAGCGCCTTGATCTTCTTGCCAGTCTTGTTCTCCACCATGGCCTTGAACTCCTTGAACCTGTCAAAGTATTGGTCCTTGGAAGGAAGGAAGTACACAGTAGTGTAACGGCTGAAATCATCAATGAAGGTCAGGAAATGTTTAGAGCGTCCAAAGCTCTGGGTCTGCATCGGTCTGTACAAGACCGTGTGGACCAGCTCCAATACCTCCTTCGCACGCTCCCTCGCTCAAGAGAACGCCTCCCGGTGCTGCTTCCCCTCCAAAGAGCCATTACATAACTGTTGCTAAAAGTTAGAGATGGTAGGCAGGTCACACACCATTGAAGCTGCTGCAAAGCGCGCATGCCGATGTGGCCGCTGCGCGCATGCCGATGTGGCCGCAGCGCACATGCCAGATCTCGCCATCTGTCGCCTGCACCACTACTACAAGACTCTGCTCATGCGGGATCTTGGTCGCCCCCAGTATGCGGTACATGTCGTCCCCCTTCACCGACCTAGCCAATTCCTCTCCTGTATCCTTATTGAGGATGTAGCCATAGTCATCATCGAAGACGACGCGCAGTCCTGTGTTTGTAAGAGAGGAGACTAAGAGGAGGTTGAATGCAGCATCAGGTACATACAGCACGCCATGGAACACTCCTACTTCAATGCCACATGGGGTCTCCAACTTCATCTCCACAATCCCAATCCCCTCAGCATACACCACCCGATCATCACCCATAGCGATAGGACGAGGAGCGATAGACAACAGCTGTGCAAACCACCCCTTCTGATGTGTGAGGCTCTTGGTACACCCTGAGTCCTTGTATCATGCAAGATCCGCCTTCTCCACGTGCGACATGCCAGACTTCGCCATGAAGAGACAGTCGCGCACCTCCTTGGCTACATTCATGTTGCCAAACTGGCGAACACCAGCCTGGTTTTACTGCTGCTGCTGTTTCTGACGCTGCTGTGACTGCTACTGCTTTTGCTACTGCTTTTGCTGTTGCTGCTATTCCTTGTCGTCCCTCTTGAGCTTGAAGCACTCCTTTTTGTAGTCTCCCTCTTTCCGGCAATAATGGCATTTGCCTTTCTTTCTACCTTTCTACTGCCCAGACTGCTGCTGATGCTGGTTGCGTGAGCTCGTGGCCACAAAAGCTGCTTCACTGCTGCCGCCATCATTGCGCTTTGCTGCATTGCGACGCAATTCCACCTGCACCAGGTGTGTGCAGATGAAGTCGAGGTCGAGAGTTGGCTGGTACTCCAGCATCTATCGCACCGTTTTGTAGCTGGTTGGGAGTCCCCTCAGAAAGAGGAGGATGAAGTGCGTCTCTTCCACACTGTTGCCGGCCGCTCTCAGCTGCTTTGCTAGTTCCTTTGCCCCGTCCAGATACGCCTCCATCCTTTCACGACCCTGCATTTTCAATGCCATCATCTTTTCAGCACCCCTCTTTTGTAGTAGCCTTGTCACTCACGTATTAAAGATGCTGGTTGGAGATGGTGTTGATAAGCAACCTGTAGGCTTGCTTGTCCTTCTTCTTCCACTCCTCATACACCACTGGTACAGCTGCAGAAGAACCTGCATCAGCTGCACCCTTTTGCGGAGTCCCCACCACTACCTACACTGCGGTGATGCCTTTTGCCTATGGAACTGGAGCCGGCTCGTCGCCGCTCCTTGAACCTGTCAAAGCACTTGTCCTTGGAAGGAAGGAAGTACACAGCAGTGTAACGGCTGAAATCATCAATGAAGGTCAGGAAATACCTATAGCCTCCAAAGCTCTGGGTCTGCATCGGTCCGCACAAGTCCGTGTGGACTAGCTCTAACACCTCCTTCGGACGCTCCCCTGCTCGAGAGAACGCCTCGCGGTGCTTCTTCCCCTCCAAACAGTCGATGCATAACTGCTCCTCAAAGCTAGAGATGTTAAGCAGGTCACGCACCATGTGCTTTGCTTGAAGCTGCTCCAAGGTGCGCATGCCGATGTGGCCATAGCGTGCATGCCAGATCTCGCCATGTGTCACCTGCACCACTGCTGCAAGACTTTGCTCACGCGAGATCTTGGTCACTTCCAGCAGGCGGTACATGTGGCCCTCCTTCACCGACCTGGCCAACTCCTCTCTTGTATCCTTGTTGAGGATGTAGCCATAGTCATCATAGAAGACGACGCGCAGTCCTGTCTTTGTAATAGAGGAGACTGAGAGAAGGTCAAATGCAGCATCAGGTACATACAGCACGCCATGGAACACTCCCACTTCAAAGCCACATGGGGTCTCCAACCACATCTACACAATCCCAATCGCGTCAGCATACACCACCCGATCATCACCCATAGCGAAAGGACAGGGAGGGATGGAGAGCAGCTATGTAAACCACTCGTGATGATGTGTGAGGCTCTTGGTACATCTTGTGTCCTTGTACCATGCGAGATCCGCCTTCTCCACCTACAACATGTCAACCTTCCCCATGAAGAGACGGTTGCGCACCTCCTTGGCCACATTCATGTTGCCAAAGTGGCGCACACCAGCCTGGTTTTGCTGCTACTCATGTTGCTGCTGACGGTGCTGTGACTGCTGCCGCTGCTGCTGCTACTTTTGCTGCTACTATTGCGATGACAGCTGCTGCTGCTGCTCCTTCTGGTCCTTGAGCTTAAAGTACTCCTTTTTGTAGTGTCCCTCTTTCTGGCAGTAGTGGCATTTGCCTTGCTTTCTGCCTTTCTGCTACCCAGACTGCTGCTGTTGCTGCTGGTTGTGTGAGCTCGTGGCCACAAAAGCTGCTTCACTGCTACCGCCACCATTGCGCTTTGTTGCATTGCGACGCAATTCCACCTGCACCAGGTGTGTGTAGATGAGGTCGAGGTCGAGAGTTGGCTGGCACTCCAGCCTCTCTGGCACCGTGTCGTAGCTGGTTGGGAGTCCCCTTAGCAAGAGGAGGATGAAGCGGGTCTCTTCCACAGGGTTACCGGCCGCTCTCAGCTGCTTTACTAGCTCCTTTGCCCTGTCCAGATACGCCTCCATCCCTTCACCATCCTATATTTTCAGCGCCGTCATCTTTTCCTCCAAAAGCATAAGGAATGCAGGATCCTTGCTCTCATACTTCTTGCACAATGTGTCCCATCCCTCCTTTGCAGTAGCCTTGTCACTCACGTACTGAAGATGCGGGTTGGAGATGGTGTTGACAAGCAACCTTTAGGCCTGCATGTCCTTCTTCTTCCACTCCTCATACACCGCTCGTACAGCTGCAAAAGAACCCGCATCAGCTGTGCCCTTTTGCGGGATCTTCCTCGCCTTTACCTGTGTTGCGGTGATACCTTTTGCCCGTGGAACTGGAGCTGGCTCGTCGCTGCTCACGACCCCCCACAAGCCCCTCTCCCCCAAAAGGAGGCGGGTATGGATCTTCCAAAATGTGAAGTTGGCACGTCTGTCCAGCCTTTCCAAAGGCTGGGCTGCTGTTTCAATGCCAGCTGCTACCATTTTGAGCCTTGGTGATGCTTAGCGCTGCCCTTGGATGGAGGCGTTATCCCTGCTTCTGCTGCTGCTTCTGCCAGAAATCTGTCTGAGAGAAAATGGACTGTAGATGCCAGCAGACAGGGAATTTTGAAAAGCAGAGCCCACCACTAGAAATTTCAGCTCAAAACCTTTCACATCGACCCATAAAATGTGGTAATCAAAAGGGGATTTCAAAAGAGATGCCCTCTTGAAAACAAGGTATACTTCTGCTCCTACTCCAACTCAGACCAGCCAGCTTGTAAAGGGCGTTTCTCCCAAACGTACGAATGGAATGCAAATGTTTTTGCACCAATGAAAAGCGTAGGAAAAATATTACACTTCGCATTGCCACTTTTTAAATTGGACAAAGAAACCAGAGAGTTATGGTCATCACAAGGCGACAGTCTTACTCATAGAGAAGAGTGTAGCCCTGGCCGACCTCGTTTTGAGCATAACTCTCAATCGGACCGTTGGATCTTCACAATCTTGGGCTCGTTGGAAAGCTTGTCTCTTGAGCTTGAAGATCTTGTGGTTGATTGTCAAATCTTGTGGAGGTTAGACCCCAACCCGTCACTCTCAAAGTGACGGCTTGTACTGGCTGAAAGTGGCAGAACTTGGCTCTAATACCAAATGTTGGATCTGGAGGAGAGAGGGAGCCTTGGAGCAGCGAGCATGTGACACTGGAAGGGCATCACTTGTGCTGAAGAATGGTTTTTCAATCACTCAAAGTGATGGAATACATATAGAGCTAGAGCTTGGGCAAGTCAGCCCTCTCACAAGCCACACCACTTAGCCATGGAGGGTAAGGCTCACACACTAGAGTCTATAATCTCACACAAGGGAGGAAATCAGCCTAGCAATCAGTCTGAGCACTAACATACGACCTAGAGAGCTAGAAAATTCTCTCATGGCACACTCCTAGTGGTCACATAACCCACAATCCCATGGAGAATCGCCATGTGTCCATGGCTAGCACACAAGGATCTCACCTCACCTAAAAAGTAAGGAAAGGTACCTTTATCCTAGTCAGTACNAGCTTGGGCAAGTCAGCCCTCTCACAAGCCACACCACTTAGCCATGGAGGCTAAGGCTCACACACTAGAGTCTATAATCTCACACAAGGGAGGAAATCAGCCTAGCAATCAGTCTGAGCACTAACATACGACCTAGAGAGCTAGAAAATTCTCTCATGGCACACTCCTAGTGGTCACATAACCCACAATCCCATGGAGAATCGCCATGTGTCCATGGCTAGCACACAAGGATCTCACCTCACCTAAAAAGTAAGGAAAGGTACCTTTATCCTAGTCAGTACACTCTGACAAGGCAATCCTAATACCAAGGACCTTTTTGGATATTTCTCCCATCAGGTCTTGACCCTAGACCTCTTGCCTTTTTCTTTTCTCAGGCTAAGGCATGGAGCCATCGCACATGGTCACCCGGATATCGGCGGTCAATGACCACGAAAACTTCGAAAATTCATATCTCCCAATTTGACTGTTGGATCGACCTCAAACTTGGACCGTAGACATTTTGCCACCTGATCTTTTCAATGGAAAGGTTTGATTCACCATCGGAGTAGGCATCTGGTACTTTCTTGAAACTTGCCCCTGTGGACTTGAAACTGAGCTAGATGGCTCCTGCTCCAATATCTCGTAGTGGCGAGACGCCTTGATTGCCACGTTATAGCCAATCATGAGCATCTGTGGGCTCTTCGTGTCCTATTTTTGCTGCTTGTCCTCTGGTACCTGCATGTGCGCCAAGCTGCCAAATGCGCAAAGGTGACCCACGCTCGACTCCTTGCCGAAATTGCCTCGTACGGCGTCATCTACTTTTGGGCCTTGGTTGGACTGCGGTTCTTGATGTACACCGCAGTGCTCACTGCTTTGGCCCAAAACTCATAGGTCAACCGAGCCGCGTGCAGCATGGAGCACGCCGACTTAATGAAGGTGCGGTTGGCGTATTACGCTACGGCGTTCCGCGGCGGCGTGTATGGCGTGGTGCGCTGCGCCTTGATGCCTGCTGTTGCGAGGTAGTCCTGGAACTCCTTGCTCAGGTACTCTCCACCGCGGTCGCTACGCAACGCCTTGATTTTCTTGCCAGTCTGGTTCTCCACCATGGCCTTGAACTCCTTGAACTTGTCAAAGCACATGTCCTTGGAGGAATGGAAGTACACAGTAGTGTAACGGCTGAAATCATGAATGAAGGTGAGAATACATAGAGCCTCCAAAGCTCTAGGTCTGCATCGGGCCACACAAGTCTGTGTGGACCAGCTCAAGCACCTCCTTCGCACGCTCCCCTCCTCCAGAGAATGCCTCGCGATGCTGCTTCCCCTCCAAAAGGCTGATGCACTACTGCTGCTCAAAGTTAGAAATGGTAGGAAAGTCACCCACCATCTGCTTTGTTTGAAGGTACTACAAGACGCGCATGCCAATGTGGCCGTAGCGCGCATGCCAGATTTTTCCATCTGTGGCCTACACCACTGCTACAAGACTCTACTTGCGCGGGATCTTTGTCGCCCCCAACAGGCGGTGCATGTCGCCTTCCTTCACCGACTTGGCGAGCTCCTCTCGAGTTCCCTTGTGGAGGATGAAGTCATAGTCGTCGTCAAAGACGATGCGCAGTCCTCTGTTGGTGAGAGAGGACACTGAGAGAAGGTTGAACGCAGCATCAGGTACAAACAGCATGCCATGGAACACTCCCATTTCAATACCACGCGGGGTCTGCAACTGTTGACCTGATATGCTCCTTGTCCATGGCTGATACTTGGACAGGCAGAGTACGGACTAGGGATGCACTGCGTCCTTGGAGAAAATTCGCTAAGTCTGGTCGAGATAGACAAGGAAAACAGTGCTCCTTTGGAGCAAGTTCCGTTAGTCTAATCTGGATAGTATGGCTAGCAAACACTATCTAGGACAACTCCTTCAAGCTTAGACGTTTAGAGTTAGTCTCTGGAGCGAGCGATCACTCGGTCAAATCCCAGCCCGGTGAGTAATTTTCTTTGTAACAAAAAGGGAGAGATAAAGGTTCCAAGAGACATCTTAGAATATTCCAAGGTCTACCCTGCAGGCTCGCGCCACTTGGCGGTCACAGGGAGCACCACGTAGACAAGGGGGATGACGCAATCCAGATTAGTCCCAAAGTAGCTCATCTAAGGATCCCCTGCACGCACAGGCTAGAGGCTGGCTATAGGACTATAAGAACCTGTCAGTTGCCTGTCATTGAGTACAATTCTTCCCTTTGAGACTCACAGAGTTATCCACCAGAGGCGGACACAAACGAAGCATTGCTTGGTCTAAGCCCCAAGAGTTTGCTCCTCACGCAAAAGTGACCAGGTGCTAAGGACAAAGTGCAAGGAAGTGATTCTTATGAACTGCTCAATGTGGAACCTTGGCTCTGAGGTTCATATCATCTCTTGATTGTAATACCAAGACCGGTCGGTGGGAACCATTGTGACAGAACCCGTTTTCTAGACCGTCGCCTCACAAAGGTTGACAAAGGGTTATGGAGCCACACAAACTAGTTGTAAGGTACGCTTCTGCACACTCTCTCGCCCTCTCTGTCTTCCAGTATGCATCAGCTCCATCAGCTCCATCAGCTCCATCTGCTCCATCAGCTCCAACGGCGGGTGCTGGTAGTCAGCAAACAAAGGCCAAGGATAAGCTCTATCCTTGGAGGTACGACCCTTGGGCCCTAACCAGGATAACCTCTGCCCTTGGAGGCACGAACCTGGGTTCGCTAGTGTGCGTTCTTCTCTGTTTGTAAGTGATCAACGGCATAGGGGTAAAGAACAGATCTGCACCTTATACACCGGTAGCAGACAACAGCCTACATCAGCCTACATCGGCCTTAGCGGACCAGAGAAGCAAAGAAGGAGAGAAGTAGTATGACGACACCCGCGATGCTCATTGTCGAGCAGGTCAATAGTGGGATGTCAGAGTTATAGGGTTTGGGTTTCCTTTATGGAAATGGAAAGCTGAGATTGTCATGAGAGTGTGTGGCTACTTGAAGATGTTCCTTGGAGAAAAGGTTGAACCTCCAAAAACAGATCCTGGAGATGAAGCGTAGATTGTCAAAAATGACATGGCGCTTGCAATTCTTGTGACATCAGTGCATGAGTCACATGTGCACGTCTAAGGTATAACACATGCATCAAAGGCTGATGAGAAGCTTGCAAAAGTACACCAATCAACCGCTCTTGCAAATCACCTTTTCATCCTTCAAAAGCCGATTTCGATGAGGGTCAACGAGGGAGAGTCGATTTCGGACTGCCTATTGCAGTTTCAAGGACTACTACAGCAAGTGATCCAAATGAACTGGGAAATTGACACCAACATCCAGGCCATGATCCTCCTCATGGCGCTACCTGAAAAATGGGGTCCTCTGATCACCATCTTTGGCTATTGGAAAGAGGAGGATTTGACCTATGAGGCAGTGTACGAGTACGTGCGCAAGGAGGCCATACATTGCAGCAGTAGTGAGGCTAACATTTCAGCCTATGCTGCACATTATGATGGTTGTGGCAACAAGTCCTCTTCTGGTCAGAGCAGCAGCGGAAGCGGTGGCGGTGGTGGAAAAGGAAATGGTAGCAGTGGAAAGAGTTCAGAGCGTCTTGGGAAGTACCATAACTGTGGCAAGCCTGGGCATCGAGCACAGGAGTGCAAGGCTCCCAAGAAGGAAGACGGAGATCATGGGGGTACATATGAGGGCAAAGGAAAGGGTAAGAAGGAGTTGACAAACATGATGGCTCAGAGCGTGCATGCAGCCAAGGGAGCAGCATCGCTCAAGCGTGGAGCCTACGGACTTGACTCTGGCATGAACCTCCACTCTTCAAGGGAGAAGGATGTGTTTATCTCCATTGGGGACATTGAACGTCGGTTCAGGTGTTCCAAGGGCAGCCTTGTCCATGCGCAAGGCGAGGGAGAGAAGTTGATCAGCATCAACATGAATGGTGCTGAAAAAGACCTGAAGCTAGAGAACGTCCTCTACATGCCATCTTTTGCGGCAAACCTTTTGTCTGTGGCCAAAATCACAGACCACGACATGACGGTTGTCTTCATGGAGGAGGAGGCCGTAATTATCAAGAACAAGGATATCAAGATCTCTCATCCCAAGAGACGTCTTGTCCCACAAGTCCCAAGAGTTGATGGGCTCTACGTGCTACACAAAAAACCCCTTGAAACTACAAATGAGGGATATGCGGCAGTTGAAGAGCCCAAGTCTCCAAAGCCTAATGTTCCACCATAAGCCGTCACCATGGCGGCCAACTCCACCAACACAGATGCTGAGCTATGGCATAGGCGGTTTGGACATGTGGCCTAGCACAGTGCAATGTATGCAGCAGTACGAAGTGGTTCATGGGATGGAGGGATGCAAGGCCAAGGATGAGGGAAAGTGCAAAAAGCTGTGTGAACCATGCCTCCAAGGCAAGGCAAAGAGAAAGCCCTTTGAGCATAATGGACAACGTGCTACATCAATCTTGGACCTGATTCACTGTGATGTGTGTGGACCATATCGCACACCTTTGAATGGCAGCAGCAAGTATTTCTTGACCTTCATCGATGACCACAGCCGTAAGATGTGGATCTACTTCCTCAAGACAAAGGGAGGAGTCAAGGAGAAGCTGCAAGATTTTGTCGTGATGGTAGAGCGGCAGACAACCAAGAAGGTCAAGGCACTGCCTACAGACAACGGTGGTGAGTACGAGGCGTGCAAAGGCTGGTTGAGCCAACACGACATCAACCACCAGACGACCACGCCTTACACCCCCCAAAGGAATGGCGTTGTCGAGCGGATGAACCAGACTATCCTCGGTATGACATGAAGCATGCTCTTTGCCGCCAAACTCCCACTTTGCTTCTAGGCTGAAGCTGCAGGAACTGCTTGCTACCTTGTGAATCTCACTCCGGCAGCCGCGCTTGGAAGGCGTGGTAAGAAGCAGCAAGAGAAGCAGCTCGGGATACCATAGATGCCTCACACCTGAGGGTCTTTGGTTGTAATGCCTAGGCAAAGGTCCAAGCAAGAGAAGGAAATGGCAAGGTGGATGCACGTGCCCGTAAATGTGTAATGGTCAGATACAACACCGCATAGAAGGCGTACATGCTGTGGGACCAAGCGGTTGGAAAGCGAATCAAGAGCCGAGAAGTCGAGTTTGATGAAAGGACGCTTGGCAAGGGAGAGTCGTTGGATCCTGTCCATGCTCCCAAATCACGAGAGTGGGTTGTGTTGTTCGAGTGAGGTGATCAGGCACCAGAAAACTGGCACATAGTGCCAGTGAAGGATGGTGCTGCAAGGAGAGTGGTTGTGCAGGCGGACACAGCGATGGATTTTGACACTGAGTCTGAGTTGTGCGAGGCGTTTGAGTCAAACTCTGAGGCCGGTGGCTCTTCCTCAAACAACAGATCACCGGCAGCGTACGAGCGGGAGAAGCAACTAAGCCTTGAAGCACCGCGAGCAATACGCGAGCGTTCTACACGCCAGAAGAAACCTCCGCCAAAGTACGATGCTGAGAGTGCGGAATGGACCGGACTCAGCTGGTCATGCTTGGCTCAGGAAGAGCCTGTGACCAAAACAGAGGCTATGAACATGCCAGATGCGGCTAAGTGGAAGGAGGTAGTGGATAGCGAACTTGGATCCATTGTAGATAATAGAACATGGGTTCTGGTTGACAGGCCCCCAAACGCGCATGTGGTGGCGCCAAAGTGGGAACTCCAAAAAAACTTCAAGTAGGATGGTACTATCCACAAGTATAAGGCAAGAGTTGTGGGGATTGGGTTTTCCTTGCGTCGAGGCTTAATGTATGAAGAGACCTTTGCGCCTGTCGTCATTTGTGCCTCCATCAGATCCATGTTAGGCATCGCTGTTATAAAAGATCTGGAGGTCCAGCACATGGAAATCAAGAGAGTTTTCCTCTACGGGAAGCAAGACAAAGAAGTGCTGATAAAAGAGCTCGAGGGAGTAAATGCTCCAGAGGGCAAGGTTTGCAAACTCGTCAAAGCACTCTACGGGCTTTGATGGTCGGGCTCACCTTCACGCACAGCCAGAATGATCCTAGTATCTATGTGTGGGAGGATGAGCAAGGCTTGATGCTGGTTACATTGTACGTGGATGACCTCGTCATGTGCTCGTCATCGGTCGAGCTGTTGAACAAGCTGAAGACAGATCTCAGGTACAGGTTCAAGATGAAGGACATGGGTCCACTCGAGTTCTACCTTTGGATAGCCGTCCATCGTAATCGACTAGCAGGCACCATCAAGGTGAACCAGACCAAGTATATCATGGAGGTCCTCAAGGGCTACATCATGGAGAACTGTAATCCCATCAGCACATCCATGACGATAGACGTCAAGCTCTTCTCTTGCATGAGTCCCAGTACGGAATCAGAACGGTGTGAGATGGAGAAAATTCCCTACCAGTCTACTGTTGGCAGCATCATGTATGCCATGGTACAAAAATGCCATGACATTTGCTATGCTGTGGGACAAGTGAGCAGGTTTATGGCCAATCCAAAGGCACAGCACTGGCAAGGAGTCAAGCGCATCATGCGGTATCTACAGAAGACCCGACACATGGGACTCTAGTTTGGAGGCCAAGAAGAATCTGACTTACTACGACAGGTGTGCTACACAGAAGCCGACTAGGGAGGAAGAATCGATGACAGAAAGTTCACCTCGGGTTTTGTGTGCCTCTTGAACGGTGTGCATTCTCTTGGGCAAGGAGAAAGCAAGAGTGTGTCTCCCTCTCTATCGCTGAAGTAGAGTACATCGCTCTGTCAGAAGCATGCAAGGAGACACAGTGGCCACGAACTTTGCTTGCCGAGATGAAACTGCCACAAACAAAGGCAACAGAGGTCCGCATCGACAACAAGGGCGCCATGAAAATGGCACACGATGATCTCATCTCCCGGCGGACCAAGCACATTGACATCAGGTCCCACTGCTCACGCGACTTGGTTGCAAAGGAGATCGTGGGCTAGGAATACATAGAGAGGAGGAAGATGCTCGTAGGTTACATGACAAAGGCGCTTGACAGCGAATTGCACCCTGCACTTACTCCAGGTATCGGTATGGTCAACGTAGGGGTTGAAGACTTAGGCCAAGAGTGATGGAGAGAGGAGAGATCTCACACCTAATGGACAAAGGAGCAAGAGAGAGTTTGTTGAGCTGATATGCTCCTGTCCATGGCTGATATCTGGACAAGCAAAGGACGGACTAGGCATGCACTGCTCCCTTGAAGTAATTCCCCTAAGTCTGGTCGAGATAGAAAAGGTATACACTACTCCCTTGGAGCACGTCCCCTTCGTCTAATCTGGATAGTATGGACAGCAAACACTACCTAGGACAACTCCTTGTGGCTTAGACGTTCAAGAGTTAGTCTGTGGAGCGAGAGGTCATTGGGTCAAATCGAAGAGCGATGACTAACTTTCTTTGTGACCAAAAGGGGGACATGAAGGTTCTTACAAATACCTTAGAGTATTCCAAGCTCTTTCCTGCTCGCGGGTGCTACTTGGCGGTCACAAGGAGCGCCATGTACGCAAGGGCGATGACGCAATCCAGATTGCCCCCAAAGTGGCTCATCCAAGGAGCCATTATGCGCCTAGGCTAAAGGGTGGCTCTAGGACTATAAGACCTTGTCAGTTCCCTGTCATTGAGTACTATTCTTACTGTAGAGACTCCTCACAAAGTTGTCCACCAGAGGCAGACACTAAAGAAGTATTGGTTGGTCTAAGTCCTAGGAGTTCACTCCTCGCGCGAAAGTGACCAGGTGCTAAGGATATAATGCAGGGAAATGATTCCGATGAACTGCTCACTATGGAACCTTGGCTCTTGGTTGTAATACCAAGAGCGGTCGGCGGGAACCATTGTGTCGGAACGCGTTTTCTAGACCATTACCTCAGGCACGTTGACACCAACCACATCTCCACAATCCCAATCTCCTCAGCATACACCACCCAATCATCACCCAAACCAATTGGTTGGGAGGAATGGAGAGCAGCTGTGTAAGCCACTCTTTATGGTGCGTCAGACTCTTTGAACCATTGGGAAAGGAGCCATCCGGCTCAGTTTCAGGTCCACAGGAGTAAATCCAGGAAAGTACCAGATGCCTACTTCGATCGTCAATCCAACTTCATCATTGGAAAGATCAGGTGGCAAAATCTCTACGGTCCAAGTTTGAGGCAAATCCAACGGTCGGATTGGGAGATATGAATTTTCGAAGTTTCGGGGGTCATGGACCGTCGATGTCTGGGTGGCCATGGGTGATGGCTCCATGCCTTAGCCTGAGAAAAGAAAAAGGCAAGAGGTCCAGGGTCAAGACCTGATGGGAGAAATATCCAAAAGGGTCCTTGGTCTTAGGATTGCCTTGTCAGAGTGTGCTGACTAGGATAAAGGTACCTCTCCTTACTTTTTAGGTGAGGTGAGATCCTTGTGTGCTANATCCAACGGTCGGATTGGGAGATATGAATTTTCGAAGTTTCGGGGGTCATGGACCGTCGATGTCTGGGTGGCCATGGGTGATGGCTCCATGCCTTAGCCTGAGAAAAGAAAAAGGCAAGAGGTCCAGGGTCAAGACCTGATGGGAGAAATATCCAAAAGGGTCCTTGGTCTTAGGATTGCCTTGTCAGAGTGTGCTGACTAGGAAACAGGTACCTCTCCTTACTTTTTAGGTGAGGTGAGATCCTTGTGTGCTAGCCATGGACACATGGCGATTCTCCATGGGTTTGTGGGTTATGTGACCACTAGAAGTGTGCTATGAGAGCATTCTCTAGGTCTCTAGGTCGTGTGTGAGTGGTCAGCCTGATGCTAGGCTGATTTCCTCCCTTGTGTGAGATTATGGACTCTAGTGTGTGAGCCTTCATCTCCTTGGCTAGGTACTGTAGCTTGTGAGAGGGCTGACTTGCCCAAGCTCTAGCTCTATATGTACTCCATCATTTTGAGTGATTCAACAACCATTCTTTAGCTCAAGTGATGCCCTTCCAATCACACATGCTTGCTGCTCCAAGGCTCCGTCTCTCCTCCAGATCCAACATTTGGTATTAGAGCCAAGTTCTGCCACTTTCAGCCAGCACAGGCCGTCACTTTGAGAGTGACGAATTGGGGTGAAACCTTCACCAGATTTGACAATCGACCACTGGATCTTTAAGTTTAACAGACAAGCTTTCCTAAAAGCCCAAAATCGCAAAGATCCAACTCTTGGATTGCGAGTTATGCTGAAAACGAGATCGGGCAGGGCTACACTCTTCTCTATGAGTAAGGCTGTCGCCTTGTGATCACCATAACTCTCTCGTTTCTTTGTCAAATTGAAAAAGTGGCACATGAGAATTGTGGTATTTTTCCTAATGTTTCCATTCGATTAAAAATATTTGCATTCCTTTGATTCATTTTGGAGAAACGCTGTTTACAAGGTGGCTGGTCTGAGTTGGAGTAGGAGCAGAAGCATACCCTGGTTTCAAGAGGACGTATCTTTCAAAATCCCCTGTTGATGACCCTGTTTAATGGGTGGATCTGAACGTTTTTGAGCTGAATTTTCCAGTGGTGGGCTCCATTCATCCAAATTCCAAGTGTGCTGGCATCTACAGTCCATTTTCTGTCAGACAGATTTCTATAAAGTAGCAGCAGAAGCAGGGGTAGCGCCCCCATCCAAGGGCAGCGCTGAGTATCACCGAGGCTCAAAATGGCAGCAGTTGGCGTTTTAACAACAGTCCAGCCTTTGGAGAGGCTCGAGGGACGCGCCAACTTCACGTTTTGAAAGATCCGTATCCGCCTCCTTTTGGAGGAGAGGGGTTTGTGGGAGGTGGTGAGCGGCGACGAGCCGGCTCTAGTTCCACAGGCAAAAGGCATCACGGCAGCGCAGGTGGTGCTAGGGAAGACGCCGCAAAAGGGTGTAGCTGATGCGGGTTCTTCTGCAGCTGTACCAGCGGCGTATGAGGAGTGGAAGAAGGACAGGCAGCCTACAGGTTACTTGTCAACACCATCTCCAACCCGCATCTTCAGTACGTGAGTGACAAGGCTACTACAAAGGGGGGTTGCGACACGTTATGCAAGAAATATGAAAGCAAGGATCCTGCATTCCTCATGCTTTTGGAGGAAAAGATGATGGCGCTGAAAATGCAGGGTGGTGAAGGGATTGAGGCGTATCTGGATAGGACAAAGGTGCTGGCAAAGCACCTGAGAGTGGCCGACAACCTTGTGGAAGAGACGCGCTTCATCCTCCTCTTGCTGAGGGGACTCCCAACCAGCTACGACACGGTACGAGAGATGCTGAAGTGCCAGCCAACTCTCGACCCCGACTTTATCTGCACACACCTGGTGCAGATGGAATTGCGTCGCAATACAGCAAAGCGCAATGTCGGCGGCAGTAGTGAAGCAGCTTTTGTGGCCACGAGCTCACGCAACTAGCAGCAGCAACAACAGTCTGGGCAGCTGAAAGGCAGAAAGAAAGGCAAATGCCACTACTGCTAGAAAAAGGGACATTACAAAAAGGAGTGTTTCAAGCTCAAGAGGGACCAGAAGGAGCACTAGTAGCAGCAGTCATCGTAGCAGCAGCAGCAAAAGCAGCAACAGCAGCAGCAGTCACAGCAGCATCAGCAGCAGCAAGAGCAGCAAAACAAGGCTGGTGTGCACCACTTTGGAACCATGAATGTGGCCAAGGAGGTGCGCAGCCATCTCTTCATGGCGAAGTCTGATATGTCGCAAGTGGAGAAGGCGGATCTCGCATGGTACAAGGACTGAAGATGTACAAGAGCCTCACACATCACAAGGAGTGGTTTACACAGTTGCTGTCCATCCCTCCTCGTCCTATCGCTATGGGTGATGATCGGGTGGTGTATGCTCAGGGTATAGGGATTGTGGAGATGTAGTTGGAGACCCCACGTGGTATTGAAGTGGGAGTGTTCCATGGCGTGCTGTATGTACCTGATGCTGCATTCAACCTCCTCTCAGTCTCCTCTCTAACAAACACAGGACTACACGTCGTCTTTGATGATGACTATGGCTTCATCCTGAAGAAGGATACAGGAGAGGAGTTGGCCAGGTCGGTGAAGGAGGGCAACATGTACCGCCTGCTTGGGGCGACCAAGATCCCGCGTGAGCAAAGTCTTGTAGTAGTGGTGCTGGCAACAGATGGCCAGATCTGTCATGCGCGCTACGGCCACATCAGCATGCGTGCCTTGCAGCAGCTTCAAGCAAAACAGATGGTGCGCGACTTGCCTACCATCTCTAACTTTGAGCAGCAGTTGTGCATCGGCTGTTTGGAGGGGAAGCAGCACCGCAAGGCGTTCTCTGGAGTAGGGGAGCGTGCGAAGGAGGTGTTGGAGCTTGTCCACACGGACTTGTGCGAACCGATGCACACAAAGAGCTTTGGAGGCTCTAGGTATTTCCTGCCCTTCATTGATGATTTCAGCCGTTATACTACTGTGTACTTCCTTCCTTCCAAGGACCAGTGCTTTGACAGGTTCAAGGAGTTCAAGCCCATGGTGGAGACCCAAACTAGCAAGAAGATCAAGGCGCTGTACAGTGATTGGGTCAAGAGTATCTAAAGCAAGGACTTTAAAGACCACCTCGCAGCAGCTGGCATCAAGGCGTAGTGTACCGCGCCGTACTCGCCATAGTAGAATGGTGTAGCAGAACGTGCCAACTATACCATTGTCGAGTCGGCGCGCTCCATGCTGCACGCGGCTCGCCTAACCTACAACTTCTCGGCTGAAGCCGTGAGCACTGCGGTCTACATCAAGAGCCGCAGTCCAACTAAGGCGCTCGAGGAAATGACGCCGTACGAGGCGTGGGTTGGCAGGAAACCCAGCGTGGGTCATCTCCGAGCATTTGGCAGCCCGGCGCACATGCACGTGCCCAAGGAGAAGCGGCAGTAATGGGATGCAAAGAGTGCGTAGATGCTTATGACTGGCTACGACATGGCAAGCAAGGCCTATCGCCTATACGAGAGGGATACAGGTCACGTCATCATCTCCAGGGATGTCGTCTTCAACAAGAGCAACGTCATCAGCACCAACATTGTCTGTGAAGAGGCAACAGAACCATTTGCTGACGAGACAGTGGTAGCAGAAATCCTTCCTGACCCGGTCGCTCCTGATCCTTCCTCTACTGTGACACTAGGAGAATCACTCTACTCTCCCAGGTCTGATGCAGCAGATACAACAACCTTATCGGAAGAAGCAGAGGAGGGAGATGTAGCACCACCAGTAGCAGCAGTTGTGCCAGCAGCACCGAGCCAACCGCCCGCTTACGCTCTAGCACCAGGTCGCAGGTACCCTCTTAGGGTGCGTTACAAGCCTGGTGAGCGCGGCCATTTCTGGATGCTGCAGAAACTAGAACAGATGAACGTCGCAGTTGCAGTAGACTCAGATGAGCCAACGTCATACAAGGAGGCCATGGCTGCACCGGATGCAGCAGATTGAGCGCAAGCCGTGCAGCAGAAGATATAGTCGCAGCTGGACAACGGCACGTGGGAGCTGACTGAGCGTCCACCTAGACGGAAGGTGATCAAGTGCAAGTGGGTGTTCAAGAAGAAGTGGGGAGAAGATGGTAACCTTGAAAAGTACAAGGCAAGGCTGGTCGCCAAGGGCTACTCGCAGTAGGAGGGCATCGAGTACACAGAAACTTTTGCTCCTGTTGCAAAGTTCGCCTTTATGGATACGCTCCTCTCTTATGCAGCAGCTGATAACTTCGAGGTTCACCACATGGATGTCAAGACGGCATTCTTGAATGGTGACTTGGAGGAGGAGATCTACATGGAGCAGACGGAGGGGTTCGTCATGGATGGCCAGGAGCAACTGGTTTACAAGCTATAGAAGTCCCTGTACGGCCTCAAGAAAGCGTCGCGTGCTTGGAACCAGAAGTTGGATGCGGCGTTGTAGTGCATGGGGTTTGAGCGCAGCGATTGTGACTACAACGTGTATCGTTGGCAGCATGAGCATGAGATCCTCATCATGATTGTCTATGTGGATGACATGCTCCTCCTTTCCAACAGCATATCTGCACTACAGGAGTTCAAGGATGCCATGCACGAGCGCTTCCAGATGTATGATCTCGGGGAGGCATCATACTTCCTCGACATCCAGATCACACGTGACCGCAAATCACACACTCTCTTGCTACAGCAGAGTCGCTACATCAAGGACGTCCTGCAGCGGTTCGGCATGGCAGAGGCCAAACCCATCGGTATGCCGCTGGAGACGCGGCAGTACCTCGTGAGCTTCAGTGGAGAAGCAGATGCAGCTAAGCGGCAAAAGTACCAGAGCGCCGTCGGTAGTCTCATGTACCTGATGGTGGTCACCAGGCCGGACCTCGCACAGGCTGTGAGCGCTGTAAGCGTGCACATGACTAATCCCGGACCGGAGCACCAGAAGGCAGTGAAGCGGATCTTCCGCTACCTTGCTGGAACCATTAACGTCGGCATCATCTACAATAGAAACCACAACAGCATCATCGGCTATACAGATGCAGATTGGGCTTCAAATCCTGAGACCCGCAAGTCCATCTCTAGACATGTATTCCTCATGAATGGTGGGGTCATCAGCTGGTGCAGCAAGCGGCAGATGGTCGTGGCCACCTCAAGCAAGGAAGCTGAGTACGTCTCTCTCAGCTTTGAAGCCAAGGAAGCAGTTTGGCTTCAGCGTCTCATGGCAGAGATGAGTGGGAGTGTTGTAGTTCCAGTTCCTGTGTGCGTCGACAACCAGAGCGCAATCGCACTCGCCAAGAATCCCGAGCACCATGCACGTACCAAGCACATTGACATCGCATATCACTTCATCAAGCACATGGTCTAGGTGGGTGCTATCAAGCTGGATTTACTCCAACCAGCAAGCAGGTCGCTGATTTCTGCACCAAGCCAGTGACCCATGAGAAGCAGCAGTTTTGCATGAAGGCATGTGGACTCAGCCCACTCTGACTGCGACAAAGTGGGAGATTGTTGGGAAAGGAGCCATCCGGCTCAGTTTCAGGTCCACAGGAGCAAGTTCCAGGAAAGTACCAGATGAGTGCTCCGATTGTCGATCGGAGTTCACCATTGGAAAGATCAGGTGGCAAAATGTCTACGATCCAAGTTTGAGACTGATCCAACGGTCGGATTGGGAGAGATTGAATTTTCGATGTTTCGGGGGTCATGGACAGTCGATGTCTGGGTGGCCATGGGTGATGGCTACATGCCTTAGCCTGAGAAAAGAAAAAGGCAAGAGGTCCAGGGTCAAGACCTGATGGGAGAAATATCCAAAGGGTCCTTGGTCTTAGGATTGCCTTGTCAGAGTGTGCTGACTAGGATAAAGGTACCTCTCCTTACTTTTTAGGTGAGGTGAGATCCTTGTGTGCTAGCCATGGACACATGGCGATTCTCCATGGGTTTGTGGGTTATGTGACCACTAGGAGTGTGCTATGAGAGCATTCTCTAGCTCTCTAGNTGGGTGGGCATGGGTGATGGCTCCATGCCTTAGCCTGAGAAAAGAAAAAGGCAAGAGGTCCAGGGTCAAGACCTGATGGGAGAAATATCCAAAGGGTCCTTGGTCTTAGGATTGCCTTGTCAGAGTGTGCTGACTAGGATAAAGGTACCTCTCCTTACTTTTTAGGTGAGGTGAGATCCTTGTGTGCTAGCCATGGACACATGGCGATTCTCCATGGGTTTGTGGGTTATGTGACCACTAGGAGTGTGCTATGAGAGCATTCTCTAGCTCTCTAGGTTGTGTGTGAATGGTCAGCCTGATTGTTAGGCTGATTTCCTCCCTTGTGTGAGATTATGGACTCTAGTATGTGAGCCTTAGCCTCCATGGCTAAGTGGTGTGGCTTGTAAGAGGGCTGACTTGCCCAAAGTCTAGCTCTATATGTACTCCATCATTTTGAGTGATTCACCAACCATTCTTCAGCTCAAGTAATGCCCTTCCAATCACACATGCTCGCTACTCCAAGGCTCCCTCTCTCCTCCAGATCCAACATGTACATCTAGAGTCCTTGTAGCGCGACAGATCTGCCTTTTCCTTCAGCAACATATCAGATTGCACCATGACGAGGCGGTCGCGCACCTCCTTGGCCACGTTCATGTTGCCAAAATGGCACACACCGGTTTGGTTCTGTGGCTGCTGCTACTACTGCTGTTTATTGTGATTGCTGCTGTCATTGCTGTAGAGATTGCTGCTTGTGCTATTGCTATTGCTGCTCCTTCTGGTCCCTCTTGAATTTGAAGCACTCTTTCTTGTAGTGCCCCTCATTTTGGCAATAGTGGCACTTGCCTTACATCTTCCCTCTCGGTTGCCCAGACTGCTGCTGCTGCTGGTTGAGTGAGCCCATGGCCATGAAAGCTGCTTAAAACCTGCTGATGCCGCCATTGCGCTTTGCTGCATTGCGACCTCAACCTGCACCAGGTGCGTGCAGATGAAGTCCAAGTCGAGAGTTGGCTGGCATTCCAATGTCTCGTGCACCGTGTCATAGCTCGTTGGGAGTCCTCTCAGTAGTAGGAGGATGAATAGGGTGTCTTCCACAGGGTTGCCGGCCGCTTTCAGCTGCTTTGCCAGTTCCTTTACTTCTTGTACAAGTACGCCTCCATCCCTTCGCCACCCTATATTGTCACGCCATCATCTTCTCCTCCAAAAGCATAAGGAATGCAGGATCTTTCCTCTCATAGCAGGTTGACATCGACTACACCAAAACCTTTGCTCATGTTACAAAGTTTGCCTGTATACGTACCCTCCTCTCCAATACAGGAGCTGAGGACTTCGAGATTCACCACATGGATGTCAAGACGACATTCTTGAATGGTGACTTGGAGGAGGAAATCTACATGGAGCAGCCGGAGGGACTCATCATGGATGGCCGGGAGCACCTGGTTTGCAAGGTGTGGAGGTTGCTGTACGGCCTCAAGCAAGCGTCGCGTGGTTGGAACCATAAATTGAATATGGCGCTGTAGTGCATGGGGTTCAAGCGTAACAAGTGTGACTATATCATCTATCGCTCATAGCATGGACATGCGATCCTCATGATCATTGTCTATGTGGATAACATGCTCCTCCTTTCCAACATCATGCATGTACTACAAGAGTTCGAGGAGGCCATGTAAGAGCGCTTTCGGATGTCTCATCTCGGAAAGACGTCATACTTCCTCGCCATTGAGATCATGCGTGACCGCAAATTCTCTCTTTCGCTGCTCTACATTTGATATATCAAGGTTGTCTTATAACGGTTTAGCATGGCATAGGCCAAACCCATCGGTACGCTGTTGGAGACGCTACTGTATCTCCTAAGCTTCAATGGAGAGGAGATTGCAGTTGAGCGACCAAAATACCAGAGCGCAGTCAGTAGTCTCATGTACCTGATGGTGGCAACCAGGCCGGACCTTGCACGAAGTGTGAGTGCTGTGAGCGAGCACATGGCGAACCCCAGACCTGAGCACCTCAAGGCGGTACAGCATATCTTCTGCTACCTTGCTGGAACCATCAACATCGGCTTCACCTACAACGGCAAGAACAACAGTATCATTGGTTTCACACACCAAAATGGGCTTCAAATCCTAAAACTGCACGTCCATCTTTGGACATGAATTCCTCATGAATGGCATGACCATTAGCTGGTGCAACAAGCGGCACGTGGTTGTGGCCACCTCAAGCAACGAAACTAGGTACAGGACTGAAAGGAAACGTTATTGATCCGATATGTTCCTTGTCCATGGTTGATTTTAGGACAGGTACAGGACAGACTAGGCATGCACAACTCCCTTGGAGTAAGTCCCCTAAGTATGGTCCAGATAGATAAGGCATGCACTGCTCCTTTGGAGCAAGTCCCCATGGTCTAATCTTGATAGTATAGCCAGAAAATACTACCTAGGATAACTCCTTGTGGCTTAGACGTTCCAGAGTTAGTCTCTAGAGCAAGAGGTTACTAATCAAATCCCAACCGGGTGACTAATTTTCTTTGTGACCAAAAGTGGGACATAAAGGTCTAAAACACATCTTAGAACATTCCAAGATCCTTCTTGGTGGCTGGCGCAACTTGGCGGTCACAGGGAGGGCCATGTAGGCAGGGGAGATGACGTAATCCGGATTGCCCCCAAAGTGGCTCATCCAGGGAGCCACTGCACGCCTAGGCTAGAGGTTGGCTTTAGGACTATAAGAACCTGTCAGTTGCCTGTCATTGAGTACAGTTCTTACCTTTGAGACTCCTCACAGAGTTGTCCATCAGAGGAAAACACTAAAGAAGCATTGGTTGGTCTGAGCGCTAGGAATTTGCTCCTCGCGCAAAAGTGACCACGTGCTAAGGACACAGTACAAGGAAGTTATTCTTATGAACTACTCTGTGTGGAACCTTAGCTCTGAGGGTGATATCATCTCTTGCTTGCAATACAAAGAGCGGTCGGCAGGAACCATAGTGTCGGAACCTGTTTTCTAAATCGTTGGCTCAGGCAGGTTAACAAAGGATATGGGCCCACACTGATTAGTTGTAAGGCACGCGTCTCTGTACTCTTTCACCCTCTTTGTCATGTAGCGCGCATTAGCTCCATGAGCTCCATCTGCTGCATCTGCTCCATCAGCTCTAACGGCGGGTACATGCACTTTGCAAACAAGGGCCAAGGATAAGCTATGCCCTTGGAGGTACGACCCTTGTCTTGGGAAAGGAGCCATCTGGCTCAGTTTCAGGTCCACAGGAGCAAGTTCCATGAAAGTACCAGACGCCTGCTTCGATCGCCAATCCGACTTCACCATTGGAAAGATCAGGTGGCAAAATATCTACGGTCCAAGTTTGAGGCCGATCCAGCGGTCGGATTGGGAGATATGAATTTTTGAAGTTTCGGGGGTCATGGACCGTCGATGTCTGGTTGGGCATGGGTGATGGCTCCATGCCTTAGCTTGAGAAAAGAAAAAGGCAAGAGGTCCAGGGTCAAGACCTGATGGGAGAAATATCCAAAAAGGTCCTTGGTCTTAGGATTGCCTTGTCAGAGTGTGCTGACTAGGATAAAGGTACCTCTCCTTACTTTTTAGGTGAGGTGAGATCCTTGTGTGCTAGCCATGGACACATGGAGATTCTCCATGGATTTGTGGGTTATGTGACTACTAGGAGTGTGCCATGAGAGCATTCTCTAGCTCTCTAGGTCGTGTGTGAGTGGTCTGCCTGATTGCTAGGCTGATTTCCTCCCTTGTGTGAGATTATGGACTCTAGTGTGTGAGCCTTAGCCTCCATGGCTAAGTGGTGTGGCTTGTGAGAGGGCTGACTTGCCCAAGCTCTAGCTCTATATGTACTCCATCATTTTGAGTGATTGAACAACCTTTCTTCAGCACAAGTGATGCCCTTCCAATCACACATGCTTGTTACTCCAAGGCTCACTCTCTCCTCAAGTTCCAACATTTGGTATCAGAGCCACACACCCTCATTGTCATGAGGGTGTGTGGCTACTTGAAGATGTTCCTTGGAGAAGAAGTTGAACCTCCAAAAACATATCCTGGATATGAAACGTGGAGTGTCAAAAATGACATGGCGCTTGCGATTCTTGTGACATGAGTGTATGAGTCACAGCATGTCCACCTCCAAGGTATCACATATGCTTCAAAGGCTTTTTAGAAGCTTGGACGTGTACTCCAATGAACGGCTCTTGCAAATCACCTCATCGACCCAAATTAACTAGGAAATTGACACCAACATGCAGGCCATGATCCTCCTCATAGCGCTATCTGAAAACTGGGGTCCTCTGATCAGCGTCTTTGGCGGTTGAAAGGAGGAGGATTTGACGTATGAGGTAGTGCCCGAGTATATGGGCAACGAGACCATGCGTCGTACCGGCAGTGAGGCTAACATTTCCGCCTATGCTCTACTCTACGGAAGTCGTGGCAACAATTCCTCTTTTGCTCAGAGCAACAGCGGAAGCGGTGGCGGTGGAGGAAAAGGCAATGGTGGTGGTGGAAAGAGTTCAAAGCGTCCTAGGAAGAACCATAACTATGGCAAAGGAGCAGCAGTGCTCAAGCGTGGAGCCTAAGGGCTCAACTCTAGCACAAATCACCACGTTTCAAAGGAGAAGGATGAGTTCATCTCCAAAAGGGACATTGAACGTCGCTTCAGTTGTGCCAACGACAGTCTTGTCCATGCACAAGGCGAGGGAGATAAGTTGATCAGCATCAACGTGAACGGTAGTGAAAAAGACTTGGAGCTAGAGAACATCGTGTACATGACGTCTTTTACGGCAAACCTCTTGTCAGTGTGCAAAATCACGGACCACGACATGACGGTCGTCTTCAAGGAGGAGGATGTTGGAAGTGGAGGAGAGAGGGAGACTTGGAGCAGCCAGCATGTGAGACTGGAAGGGCATCCCTTGTGCTGAAGAATGGTTGTTTAATCACTCAAAATGATGGAGTACATATAGAGCTAGAGCTTGGGCAAGTCAGTCCTCTCACAAGCCACACCACTTAGCCATGGAGGCTAAAGCTCACACACTAGAATCCCTAATCTCACATAAGAGACAAAATCAGCATAGCAATTAGGCTGACCACCCACACACATCCTAAAGAGCTAGAAAATACTCTCATGGCACACTCCTAGTGGTCACATAACCCACAATCCCATGGAGGATTGCCATGTGTCCATGGCTAGCACACAAGAATCTCACTTCACCTAAATGTAAAGAGAGGTACCTTTTTCCTATTCAGCACACTCTGACAAGGTAACCCAAGAATCAAGGACATTTTTTAATATCTCTCCCATCAGGTCCTGACCCTGGATCTCTTGCCTTTTTCTTTTTTCACAGGCCAAGACATGGAGCCATTGCTCATGGTCTCCTAGATATCAGTGGTCGATGAACTTGGAAACGTAAAAAATTCATATCTTCTGATCTGACTGTTGGATCGGTCTGAAACTTGGACTGTAGACATTTTGCTACCTGATCTTCTTGATGGTGAAGTCAGATTGAAGATCCGAATAGACATCTGGTAGTTTCTTGAAACTTGCTCCTATGGACCTGGAACTGAGCCAAATGGCTCTTTTTCCAACAATCTACCAGCTTGCCGCAGTCAAAGTGGGCTGACTCCACGTGCCTCCATGCAGAACTACAACTTTTCACAGGTCACTGGCTTGGTACAAAAATCATCCACATGCTTGTTGGTTGGAGTAATCTCCAGCTTCATACCAACGCCCTGCACCACGTGCGTGATGAAGTGATATGCGATGTGAATGTTTCTTGGTGCGTGTATGGTGCTTAGGATTCTTGGCGAGTGGGATTGCGCTCGGTTATCGACGTGCATGAGAACTGGAACTCCTACGCTAGCACTCATCTCTGCCATCAAATGCTGAAGTCAAACTGCTTCCTTGGCTCCAAAGCCGAGAGAGATGTACTCAGTTGTAGTGCTTGAGGTGGCCACGACCACATGCCACTTACTCCACCTGCTGATGGGCGCACCATTCATGAGGAACACATGTCCAGAGATGGACTCGCGGTCCTTAGGGTTTGAAGCCCAATCTGCGTCTGTGTAGTCGATGATGTTGTCGTTGCCGTTGTAGTTGATGCCGAGATTGATGGTTCTGGCAAGGTAACGGAAGATCTGCTTCACTGCCTTTGGTACTCAGGTCCGGGATTAGGCATATGCTGGCTCACAATGTTAACAACGTGTGCGAGGTCTGGCCTGGTTAAAACCATCAGGTACATGAAGCTGCCGACAGCGCTTTGGTACTTCTGCCGCTTAGGTGCATTTGCTTCTCCATTGAACCTCACGAGGTACTGCTACATCTCTAGTGGTGTGCCGATCGGTTAGGCCCCAATCATGCCAAGCCGCTACAGGACATCCTTGATGTAGCGGCTCTGGTAAAGCAAGGGATAGCATGATTTTTTGTCACGCGTGATGTGAATACCAAGGAAGTATGATGCCTATTGGAGATCGAGCATCTGGAAGTGCTCCTACATGGCCTCCTTGAACTCCAGGAGTGCAGACATGTTGTTTCAAAGGAGGAGCATGTCATCCACATAGACGATGATGATGAGCACCTCATGACAATGCCGCCACCGATGGACGTTGTAGTCACACTCACTACGCTCAAATCCCATGCACTGCAACGCTGCATCCAATTTCTGGTTCAAAGCACGCGATACTTCCTTGAGACCATATAGCGACTTCTGCAGTTTCTAAACCAGGTGATCATGGCCATCCATGACGAACCCCTCCGGCTGCTCAATGTATATCTCCTCCTCAAGGTCACGGTCAGGAATGTCGTCTTGACGTCCATGTGGTGGACCGCAAAGTCCTCTGCTACTGTATAGGAAAGGAGCGTACACACAGAGGTAAACTTTGCAATAGGAGCAAAGGTTTCAATGTAGTCGATGCCTTCCTACTGCAAGTAGCCCTTGGCGACAAGCCTCCCCTTGTACTTTTCGAGGTTGTCATTTGCGCCTCTCTTCTTCTTGAATACCCACTTGTACTTGATTATCTTGTGTCCAGGTGGGTGCTGAGTCAGCTTTCATGAACCGTTATTGAGCTGCGAGTGTATCTCATGCTGCACACCTTGTGCCCAATCTGTTGCATCTGGTGCAACCATGGCCTCCTTGTACGACGCTAGCTCATCAGAGTCTGCTGCAACTACGACGTTCATCTAGTGTAGTTTTTGGAGCATCCAGAAATGATCGCTCTCACCAAGCTTCTAGCGCACTCTGAGAGGGTACCTTTGACCTGGTACTTGAGCGTTAGTATGCGGCTGGCGTGGTTCTACTGGTAGAACTGCTCCTGCTCATGGTCGTGCATCTTCTCCCTCTGCTTCTACCAATGAGGTAGCAGTATCTACTACATCAAACATGGGAGAGTAAACTGGTTCTCCCACTGTCATAGTGGAGGAAGCATCTAGAGAGATTGGGTTACGAAGGATATTTGCTCCCACAGCCTAGTCAACTGCTATTTCTACTACCTCTTCACAGATGATGTTGGTGCCGATGACGTTACTTTCATTGAAAACGACATCCATGGAGATGATGACAGAGCGAGTATCCCTGTCGTATAGGCAATACACCTTGCTTGCCACGTCGTAGCCAATCATGAGCATTTGGACGCTCTTCGCGTCCCACTTTTGCTCCTTCTGCTTTGGCACGTGCATGTGCGCCAGGCTGCTAGATATGCGATGATGACCCACACTCGGCTTCTTGCCAAACCATGCCTTGTACGGCGTTTTCTCCTCCGGGGCCTTGGTTGGACTGCGGTTCTTGATGTACACCACAGTGGTCAATGCTTTTGCCCAAAAGTCGTAGCTCAGCCAAGCCGCGTGCACCATGGAGCGCACCGACTCAAGGATGGTGCGGTTGGCGCCTCCTGCTATGCCGTTCTCTTTCGGCGAGTATAGCGCGGTGCGTTGCGCCTTGATGTGTGCTGCTCCGAGGTAGTCCTGAAACTCCTTGCTCAACTACTGTCCGCCACGGTCGCTGGCAGTGCCTTGATTTTCTTGCTTATCTGATTCTCCTTGAACTTGCCAAAGCACTGGTTTTCGGAGAAAAGGAAGTAGACAGCTGTGTGAGGGCTCAAATCATGAATGAAGGAGAGGAAATACCTAGAGCCTTCAAAGCTCTGGGTCTGCATCGGGCCATACAAGTCTGTGTGGACCAGCTCCAATACCTCCTTCGTATTGAACTCATATGCTCCTTGTCCATGGCTGATGTTTGGACAAGTACAGGATGGACTAGTCTTGCACTGCTCCCTTGGAGTAAGTCCTCTAAGTCTGGTCTAGATAGACAAGGCAAGCACTGCTCCTTTGGAGCAATTCCACTTGGTCTAATCTGGATAGTATAGCCAGTAAAAACTACCTTGGACAACTCCTTGTGGCTTAGACGTTCCAGAGTTAGTCTCTAGAACGAGAAGTCACTAGGTCTAATCCCAGCCCGGTGATTAATTTTCTTTGAGACCAAAAGGGAGACAAAAAGGTCCTAAGAGACATCTTTGAACATTCCAAGGTCCTTCGTTTGGGAGAAATACCATATACAACCTGGCGGGTGTGAGCTGGAGAAGGAGCAGAAGCAAACCCTATTTTCAAAAGGGCATATCTCTGAAAATTCCCTATTGATGACCCTGTTTTATGGGTCGATCTGAAAGTTGTTTAGCTGAATTTCCAGAGGTAGGCTTAGTTTTTCAAAATACCCTGTCTGCTGGCCTCTACAGTCCATTTTCTCTCAGACAGATTTCTGGCTGAAGCAGCAGCAGAAGGAGGGATAGCGCCGCCATTCAAGGGCAGCGCTGAGCATGACCAAGGCTCAAAATGGCAGCAGCAGGCGTGGTACTAGCAGCCCAGTCCTTGAAGAGGCTGGAAGGACGCTCCAACTTCACATTTTGGAAGATCTGTGCCCGCCTCCTTTTGAAGGAGAGGGGCTTGTGGGAGGTGGTGAGCGGCGATGAGCGCGCTCCGCCTCCACAGGCAAAAGGCATCACCGTAGCACAGGTGATGGTGGAAAAGGCGTCGCAAAAAGGTGCAGCAGATGCAAGTTCATCTAAAACTGCAGCAGCGACATGAGGAGTGGAAGAAGGACAGGCAGGCCTACAGGCTGCTTGTCAACACCATCTCCAACCCGCATCTTCAGTACGTGGGTGATAAGGCTACTGCAAAACAGGGGTGGGATACGTTGTACAAGAAGAAAGAGAGCAAGGATCCTGCATTCCTCATGCTTTTGGAGGAGAAGATGATGGCGTTAAAAATGGAGGGTGGCGAAGCGATGGAGGCGTACTTGGACAGGGCAAAGGAGCTAGCGAAGTAGTTGAAAGCGGCCCTGTGGAAGACACGCCCTTTGTCCTCCTCTTGGTGATGGGACTCCCAACGAGCTACGACACAGTCACGCCCTTCATCTGCATGCACCTAGAACAGGTAGAGCTGCATCGCAATGCAACAAAGCCCAATGGCGGGAGTAGTAGCAGTGAAGCAGCTTTCATGGCCATGGGCTCACACAACTAGCAGCAATAGCAGTCTGGCCAGCAGAGGGGCAAGAAGAAGGGCAAGTGCCACTATTGCTAGAAAGAGGGGCACTACAAGAAAGAGTACTTCAAAAGCTGTAATCTCCACAGTAACAGCAGCAGCAGTCACAACAACGTCAGCAGCAGGAGCAACAGAACCAGACCAGCATGTATCATTTTGGCAACATGAACGTCGCCAAGGAGGTGCGCGACCGCCTCTTCATGGCGAAGTCTGACATGTCGCAGAAGGAAAAGGCAAATCTCGCGTGGTACAAGGACTTGGGGTGTACCAAGAGTATGATGCACCACAAGGAGTGGTTTACGGAGCTGCTCACCATCCCCCCCCCCCCCCCCC
>SZWC01000665.1:222103-251042 GCA_023375785.1 Penium margaritaceum | reverse complement strand
CCCCCCCCCCCCCCCCCCGTCTGATTGCTTTTGGTGATGATCGGGTGGTGTATGCTGAGGGGATTGGGATTGTAGAGATGTGGTTGGAGACCCCGCATGGCATTGAAGTGGGTATGGGATCTGGAGGAGAGAGGGAGCCTTGGAGCAGCGAGCATGTGTGATTGGAAGGGCATCACTTGTGCTAAAGAATGGTTGTTGAATGACTCAAAATGATGGAGTACACATAGAGCTAGAGCTTTAGCAAGTCAGCCCTCTCACAAGCCACACCACTTAGCCATGGAGGCTAAGGATCACAAACTAGAGTCCATAATCTCACACAAGCGAGGAAATTAGCCTAGCAATCAGGCTAACCACTCATGCACAACCTAGAGAGCTAGAGAATGCTATCATGGCATACTCTTAGTGGTCACAGAACCCACAATCCCATGGAGAATCGCCATGTGTCCATGGCTAGCACACAAGGATCTCACATCACCTAAAAAGTAAGGAGAGGTACCCTTTTCAGGGTCAGTATACTCTGCCACAGCAACCCAAGAATCTAGGACCTTTTTCGATATTTCTCCCATCAGGTCTTGACCCTGGATCTCTTGCCTTTTTCTTTTCTCAGGCTAAGGCATGGAGCCATCGCCCACGGTCACCCGGATATCGAGGGTCGATGACCCTGGAAACCACAAAAATTGATATCTCCCAATCCAAACGTTGGATCAGCCTCAAACTTGGACCGTAGACATTTTGCGACCTGATCGGAGGAGGCATCTCGTAATTTCCTAGAACTTGCTCTTGTAAACCTGAAACTGAGCCGGATGGCTCCTTTCCCAATAATCTCCCACTTTGCCGCAGTCACAGAGGACTTAGTCCACATGCCTTCATGCACAACTGCTGCTTTTCACAGGTCACTGGCTTGGTGAGAAATGAGCGACCTGCTTGCTCGTTGGAGGAAACTCCAGCTTCATAGTACCCTCCTGCACCATGTGCCTAATGAAATGATATGCGATGTCAATGTGCTTGGTGCGTGCATGGTGCTCAAGATTCTTGGTGAGTGCGATTGCGCTCTGGTTGTCGACGCGCACAAGAACTAGAACTGCTCTAGTCCAACTCATCTCTACTATGAGACGCTGAAGCCAAATTGCTTCCTTGGCTCCAAAGCTCAGAGAGACGTACTAAGGTTCCGTGCTTGAGGTGGCCACGACCACCTACCGCTTGCTGCACCAGCTGATGGCCCCACCATTCATGAGGAACACATGTCCAGAGATGGACTTACAGTCCATAGGGTTTCAAGGCAAATCTGCGTCTGTGTAGCTGATGATGTTGTTGTCGTTGTCGTTGTAGGTGATGCCGATGTTGATGGTTCCGGCAAGGTAGCAGAAGATCCGCTTCACTGCCTTCTGGTGCTCAAATCCGGGGTTTTCCATGTGCTGGCTCACAACGCGGCCTGTGCGAGGTCCGGCCTGGTTGCCACCATCAGGTACATGAAACTGCCGCCGGTGCTCTCGTACTTTTGCCACTCAGTTGTATCTGCTTCTCCACTGAAGCTCACGAGATACAACCGCATCTCCAGCGGTGTGCCGATGGGTTTGGCCTCTGCCATGCCGAACCACAGGAAAACATCCTTGATGAAGCGGCTTTGCTGCAGCAAGACAGAGCGTGATTTCCGGTCACGCATGATGTGGATACCAAGGAAGTATGATGCCTCCCTGAGATCAGACATTTGGAAGCGCTCCTACATGGCTTCCTTGAACTCCTACAGTACAGACATGCTGTTGAAAGGAGAAGCATATCATCCACATAGACAATGATGATGAGGATCTCATGCTCATGCTGCCAGCAATACACGCTGTAGTCACACTCGCTACGCTCAAATCCCATGCACTGTAACGCCGCATCCAACTTCTGGTTCCAAGCACGCGACGCTTGCTTGAGGCCGTACAGCGACTTCTGCAGCTTGCAAACCAGGTACTCCTGGCCATTCATGACGAACCCCTCCGGCTGCTCCATGTAGATCTTCTCCTCCAAGTCACCATTCAAGAGTGCCGTCTTGACATCCATGTGGTGAACCTCGAAGTCCTCAGCTGCTGTATGAGAGAGGAGCGTGCGCACAAAGGCAACCTTTGCAACAGGAACAAACGTTTCTGTGTAGTCGATTCCCTCGTGCTACGAGTAGCCCTTGGCAACCAGCCTTGCCTTGTACTTTTCGAGGTTACCATCTGCTCCCCGCTTCTTCTTGAACACCCACTTGCACTAGATCACCTTACGTCTAAGTGGACACTCAGTCAGCTCCCACGTGCCGTTGTCCAGGTACGAGTATATCTCCTGCAGCACGGCTTGCGCCCAATCTGCTGCATCTGGTGCAGCCATGGCCTCCTCGTATGACGTTGGCTAACATGAATCTAATACGATTGTGACGTTCATCTGTTCTAGTTTCTGCAGCATCCAGAAATGGCCACGCTCACCAAGCTTGTAATGCACCCTGGTGTTGGAGCATTAGCGTGCGGGTGGCGCGGTGCTGCTGGAACAACTGTTGCTGCTGTTGGTACTACATCTCCCTCC
The DNA here is from genome assembly GCA_023375785.1 of Penium margaritaceum. Lineage (NCBI taxonomy): Eukaryota > Viridiplantae > Streptophyta > Zygnematophyceae > Desmidiales > Peniaceae > Penium > Penium margaritaceum. Next base: position 248,495 of record SZWC01000665.1, on the reverse strand, counting down.
TCTGCTTTTGCCGATGAGGCTGCTGTATCTGGTGCATCAAACATGGGAGAGTAGAGTGATTCTCCTACTGTCACAATAGAGGAAGGATCACGAGAGACTAGATCAGGAAGGATTTCTGCTCCCATTGTCTCGTGAGATGCCTCTTCACAGACAATGTTGTTTTCAATGACGTTGCTCTCGTTGAAGACGACATCCCTGGAGATGATGACATGGCCTGTATCCCTCTCGTAGAGGCGATAGGCCTTGCTTGCCACGTCGTAGCCAATCATCAATATCTACGCACTCTTTGCGTCCCATTTTTGCCGCTTCTCCTTGGACACGTGCATGTGCATGAGGCTGCAAAATGTTTGGAGATGACCCACGCTCAGTTTCTTACTGAACCACGCCTCGTACGGCGTCATTTGCTCAAGCGCCTTAGTTGGTCTGCGGTTCTTGATGTAGACCGCAGTGCTCGCGGCTTCAGCCCAGAAGTCGTAGGTCAGGAGAGCTGCGTGCAGCATGGAGCGTGCTGACTCCACAATGGTAAGGTTGGTACGTTTTACTACACCGTTCTGCTATGGCGAGTATGGTGCTGTACGTTATACCTTGATGCGAGCTGTTGCGAGGTAGTCTTGGAACTCCGTGCTTGAATACTTTCGATCGCAATCGCTGCGCAGCGCCTTGATCTTCTTGCGAGTCTGGTTCTCCACCATGGCCTTGAACTCCTTCAACCTGTCAAAGTATTGGTCCTTGGAAGGAAGGAAGTACACAGTAGTGTGACGGCTGAAATCATCAATGAAGGTCAGGAAATACCTAGAGCGTCCAAAGCTCTGGGTCTGCATTGGTCCGTACAAGTCCGTGTGGACCAGCTCCAACACCTCCTTCGCACGCTCCCTCGCTCGAGAGAACGCCTCCCGGTGCTGCTTCCCCTCCAAAGAGCCGATTTATAACTGTTGCTAAAAGTTAGAGATGGTAGGCAGGTCACACACCATCTACTTTGCTTGAAGCTGCTGCAAAGCGCGCATGCGGATGTGGCTGCTGCGCGCATGCCGATGTGGCCGCAGCGCACATGCCAGATCTCGCCATCTGTCGCCTGCACCACTGCTGCAAGACTCTGCTCATGCGTGATCTTGGTTGCCCCCAGTATGCGGTACATGTCGCCCTCCTTCACCGACCTGGCCAATTCCTCTCCTGTATCCTTGTTGAGGATGTAGCCATAGTCATCATCGAAGACGACACGCAGTCCTGTGTTTGTAAGAGAGGAGACTGAGAGGAGGTTGAATGCAGCATCAGGTACATACAGCACGCCATGGAACACTCCTACTTCAATGCCACATGGATCTCCAGCNATCTGTCGCCTGCACCACTGCTGCAAGACTCTGCTCATGCGTGATCTTGGTTGCCCCCAGTATGCGGTACATGTCGCCCTCCTTCACCGACCTGGCCAATTCCTCTCCTGTATCCTTGTTGAGGATGTAGCCATAGTCATCATCGAAGACGACACGCAGTCCTGTGTTTGTAAGAGAGGAGACTGAGAGGAGGTTGAATGCAGCATCAGGTACATACAGCACGCCATGGAACACTCCTACTTCAATGCCACATGGATCTCCAGCTTCATCTCCACAATCCTAATCCCCTCAGCATACACCACCCCATCATCACCCATAGAAATAGGACGAGGAGGGATAGACAGCAGCTGTGTAAGCCACTCCTTGTGATGTATGAGGCTCTTGGTACACCCTGAGTCCTTGTACCATGCAAGATCCGCCTTCTCCACCTGCGACATGTCAGACTTCGCCATGAAGAGACGGTCGCGCACCTCCTTGGCTACATTCATGTTGCCAAACTGGCGCACACCAGCCTAGTTTTGGTGCTGCTGCTGTTTCTGACGCTGCTGTGACTGCTACTGCTTCTGCTGCTGCTTTTGCTGTGCTGCTATTCCTTCTGGTCCCTCTTGAGCTTGAAACACTCCTTTTTATAGTGTCCCTCTTTCTGGCAATAGTGGCATTTGCCTTTCTTTCTGCCTTTCTACTGCCCAGACTGCTGCTGATGCTGGTTGCGTGAGCTCGTGGACACAAAAGCTGCTTCACTGCTGCCGCTGTCATTGCGCTTTGCTGCATTGCGACGCAATTCTACCTGCACCAGGTGTGTGCAGATGAAGTCGAGGTCGAGAGTTGGCTGGTACTCTAGCGTCTCTCGCACCGTTTCGTAGCTGGTTGGGAGTCCCCTCAGCAAGAGGAGGATGAAGTGCGTCTCTTCCACAGGGTTGCCGGCCGCTCTCAGCTGCTTTGCTAGTTCCTACGCCCCGTCCAGATACGCCTCCATTCCTTCACGACCCCGCATTTTCAATGCCATCATCTTTTCAGCATCCCTCTTTTGTAGTAGCCTTGTCACTCACGTAGTGAAGATGCTGGTTGAATATGGTGTTGATAAGCAACCTGTAGGCTTGCCTATCCTTCTTCTTCCACTCCTCATACACCACTGGTACAGCTGCAGAAGAACCTGCATCAGCTGTACCCTTTTCCGGAGTCCCTGCCACTACCTGCACTGTAGTGATGCCTTTTGCCTGTGGAACTGGAGCCGGCTCGTCGCCGCTCACCACCTCCCACAAGCCCCTCTCCTCCAAAAGGAGGCGGGTACGGATCTTCTAAAACGTGAAGTTGGCATGTCCCTCCAACCTCTCCAAAGGCTAAGCTGCTGTCACAATGCCAGTTGCTGCCATTTTGAGCCTTGGTGATGCTCAGCGCTGCCCTTGGATGGCGGCGCTACCCCTGCTTCTGCTGTTGCTTATTCCAGAAATCTGTCTGACAAAAAATACACTCTAGATACTGGCAGACTGGGAATTTTGAACAGTGGAGCCCACCACTGGAAAATTCACCTTAAAAACTTCCAGATCGACCCATAAAAAAGGGTCATCAACAGGGGATTTCAAAAGATGTACCCTCTTGAAAATAGGGTATGCTTCTCCTCCTACTCCAATTCAGACCAGCCAGCCTGTAAACGGCATTTCTACCAAACAAATCAATGGAATGCAAATATTTTTGCACAAATGGAAAGCTTAGGAAAAATACTACAATTCGCATGTGCCATGTTTTAAATTAGACATAGAAACAAGAGAGTTATGGTCATTACAAGGCGACAGTCTTACTCATGGAGAAGAGTGTAGCCCTGGCCGACCTCGTTTTGAGCATAACTCTTAATCCGACTCTTGGATCTTCACGATCTTGGATTCGTTGGAAAGCTTGTCTCTAAAACTTGAAGATCTTATGGTTGATTGTCCAATCTGGTGAAGCTTACACCCCAACCCGTCACTCTCAAAGTGACGGCCTGTGCTGGCTCAAAGTGGCAGAACTTGGCTCTGATACCAATTGTTGGATCGGGAGGAGAGAGGGAGCCTTGAGGCAGCGAACATATGTGTTTGGAAGGGCATTACTTGTGCTAAAGAATGGTTGTTGAATCACTCAAAATGATGGAGTACATATAGAGCTAGACCTTGGGCAAGTCAGCCCTCTCACAAGCCACACCAGGTAGCCATGGAGGCTAAGGATCACACACTATAGTCCATAATCTCACACAAGGGAGGAAATCAGCCTAGCAATCAGGCTGACCACTCACACACGACATAGAGAGCTAGAGAATGCTCTCATGGTACACTCCTAGTGGTCACATAACCCACAATCCCATGGAGAATCGCCATGTGTCCATGGCTAGCACACAAGGATCTCACCTCACCTAAAAGGCAAGGAGAGGTACCTTTTTCCTAGTCAGTACACTCTGACAAGGCAACCTAAGAATCTGAGACCGCTTTGGATATTTCTCCCATGAGGTCTTGACCCCAGATCTCTTGCCTTTTTCTTTTCCGAGGCTAAGGCATGGAACCATTGCCCACAGTCACCCGAATATCGGCGGTCGATGACCGTGGAAACTAGGAAAATTCATATCTCCCAATTCACCTGTTGGATCGGCCTCAAACTTGGACCGTAGACATTTTGCCACCTGATCTTTCCAATGGTGAGGTCGTATTGACGATCAGAGTAGGCATCTGGTAGTTTCCTAGAACTTGCTCCTGTGGACCTGAAACTAAGCCGAATGGCTCCTTTCCCAATTGTGGGAGTGTTCCATGGCGTGCTTAATGTGCCTGATGATGCGTTCAATGTTCTCTCAGTATCCTTTCTCACCAACACAGGGATGCGCATTGTCTTTGCCAAAAAGAAGGGCACTACAAGAAAGAGTGCTTCAAGTTCAAGACAGACCAAAAGGAGCAGCGGTAACAATAGCAATCTCCACAACAATAGCAGCACCAGTCACAGCAACGTCTGCAGCTGTAGCAGCTACAGCAGCAGTAGCAGCAGCACTAGCAAAACCAGACCTGCGTACGCCATTTTGGCAATATAAACGTGGCCAAGGAGGTGCGCGATCGCCTTTTCATGGGAAAGTCTTACATGTCACAAATTAAAAGGCAGATCTGACGTGGTACAAGGACTCTAGGTGTACCAAGAATCTGACACAGCACGGAGAGTTGTTTACAAAGCTACTCTCCGTCCCCCTTGACCGATTGCTTTGGGTGATGATCGGGTGGTGTATGTTGAAGGGATTGGGATTATGGAGATGTGGTTGGAGACCTCGCGTGGCATTCAAGGAGGATTCCATGGCGTTCTGTATGTACGTGATGCTACGTTCAACCTTCTGTCACTGTCCTCTCTCACCAACACAGGATTGTGCGTTATCTTTGACGACAACTATGGCTACATCATCGACAAGGAAACATGAGAGGAGTTGGCCGGGTCGTTGAAGGAAGGTCACATGTGCCGCTGTTGCGAGCGACCAAGATCCCGCGCGGCCAGAGTCTTGTAGCACTAGTGCAGGCGACAAATGGCAAAATCTTGCGTGTGCGCTATGGTCACATCGGCATGCCCGCCTTGCAGCAATTTCAAACAAAGCAGATGGTGCATGACATGGCCACCATCTCTAACTCTGAATAGAAGTTATGCATCGGCTGTTTGGAGGCTAAGTAGCATCGCGAGGCGTTCTCGCGAGCCGGGGAGCGTGTGAAGAAGGTGCTGGAGCTAGTCCACATAGACTTGTGTGGCCCGATGCAGATCCAAAGTTTTGGAGGCTCTAAGTGTTTTCTCACCTTCATGGATGATTTCAGCCGTTACACTGCTGTGTACTTCCTTTCCTCCAAGAACGAGTGATTTGAGAGGTTCAAGGAGTTGAAGGTCCTGGTGGAGAACCAGACGGGCAGAAAAATCAAGGCGCTGCACAGCGACCGTGGCGGAGAGTACCAGAGAAAGGCGTTCCAAGACTACCTCGCAGTAGCGGGCATCAAGGCACGACGCACCGCGCCATACTCGCCGTAGCAAAACGTTGTAGGAGAACGCGCCAAGCGCACCATCATTGAATTGGTGCGCTCCATGCTGCACGAGGCTCGACTTACCAATGACTTTTGGGCAAAAATAGTGAGCTCTGCGGTAGACATGAAGAACCGCAATCCAACCAAGGCCCTGGAGCAGATGACGATGTACGAGGCGTGGTTCAGCAAGAAGCCGCAGGTGGGTCATCTTCGCGCATTTGGCAGCTTGGTGCACATACACGTGCCAAAGGAGAAGCGGCAAAAATGTGACACAAAGAGCACGCACATGCTGATGATAAGCTACAACGTGGCAAGCAAGGCGTATCACCTCTACGAGAGGGATACACGCCATGTCATCATCTCCAGGGATATCGTCTTCAACGAGAGCAACGTCATCAGCAAGAACATTGTCTTTGAAGAGGAAGCAGAAGCATCAGCTGACAAGGCAGTGGGAGCAGATATCCTTCTTTACCCAGTCTCTCCTGATCCTTCCTCCATTGTGACAATGGAGAACCAGTCTACTCTCCCATGTCTGATGCAGCAGATAGAGCGGCCTCATTGGCATAAGAAGAAGAAATTGATGCAGCACAACCAGCAGCAGCAGTTGCACGAGCAGCACTGTGCCAGCCGCCTGCTAACCCTCCAGTACCAAGTGACAGGTACCCTGTTTGGGTCCGCTACAAGCCTGGTGAACACGGCCATTTCTGAATGCTGCAGAAACAATAACACATGAACGTCGCAGTTACAGCAGATTCAGATGAGTCAACATCATACAAGGAAGCCATGGCTGCACCTGATACAGCCGATTGGGCGCAAGCCGTGCAGCAGGAGATATAGTCACAGTTGGACAACGGCACGTGGGAGCTGACTGGGTGTCCACGTGGACGTAAGGTAATCAAGTGTAAGGGCGTATTCAAGAAGAGGGGTACAAATGGCAACTTGGAAAAGAACAAGGCGAGGCTGGTCGCCAATGGCTACTCGCAGCAGGAGGGTATCGATTACATAGAAACCTTTGTCCTTGTTGTCAATTTTGTCTCTCTGTGTACGCTCCTTTACTATGCAGCAGTAGAGGACTTTGAGCTCCACCACATGGACGTCAAGATGGCATTCCAAAATGGTGGCTCATAGGAGGAGATTTACATGGAGAAGCCAGAGGGATTCGTCATGGATGGCCAGGAGCACCTGGTTTACAAACAGTAGAAGTCGTTCTACCGCCTCAAGCAAGCATCGCATGCTTAGAACCACAAGTTGGATGCGGCATTGCAGTGCATGTGGTTGGAGGGCATTGAGTGTGACTACAGTGTCTATCGCTGACAGCATGGTCATGAGATACTCATCATCATCGTCTATGTGGATGATATACTCCTCCTTTCAAACAACATGTCTGCACTAGAGGAGTTCAAGGAGGCCATGCAGGAGCGCTTCTAGATGTATGATCTCAGGGAGGCATCATACTTGCTTGGTATACAGATCACGCGTGACAACAAATCAAGCTCTCTCTCACTACAAAAGAGCCGCTACATCAAGGATGTATTGCAGTGGTTCGGTATGGGAGAGGCCAAACCTATCAGCACGCCGCAGGAGACGCGGCAAAACTTCTCAAGTTTCAATGAAGAAGTGGATGAACCTGAGCGGGAGAAGTACCAGAGCGCCGTCGGCAGCCTCAAATACCTCATGGTTGTAATCAGGCTGGACCTCGCATAGGCTGTTAGCGCTGTGAACTTGCACATGGCTAATCCCACACGTGAGCACCAGAAGGCTGTGAAGCCGATCTTTCGCTACCTTACTGGAACCATCAACATCGGCATCACCGACAACGGCAAAGACAACAACATCAACAGCTATAGAGACGCAGATTGGGTTTCAAACTCTGAGGACCACAAGTCCATCTCTGGACATGTGTTCCTCATGAATGGTGGGACCATTAGCTGGTGCAGCAAGCGGCAGGTGGTCGTGACCACCTCAAGCACGGAAGCTGGGTACATCTCTCTCATCTTTCAAGCAAAGGAAGGAGTTTGGCTTCAGCATCTCATGGCGGAGATGAGTGGGAGTGCAGCAGTTCCAGTTCTTGTACGTGTCGAGAACCAAAGCGTAATCTCACTCGCCAGGAATCCTGAGCACCATGCACGTACCAAGCAATTTGACATCGCATGTCACTTCATCAGGCACATGATGCACGAGGGTTCTATCAAGCTAGAAGTTTATTCAAACCACCAAGCAAGTTGCTAAAGGCATGTAGACTCAGCCCACCCTGACTGCGGCAAAGTAGGAGATTGTTGGAAAAAGAGCCATTCGGCCTAGTTTTAGGTCTACTGGAGCAAGTTCCAGGGAACTATCAGATGCTTGCTGTGATTGTGGATTCGACCTCACCTTTGCTTAGATTAGCAGGCAAAATGTTCATGGTCAAAATTTGAGGCCGATCCAACAGTATGATGGGGAGATATGAATTTTCGAAGTTTTCGGGGTCATAGACCACCGATATCTAGGTGACCATGGGCAAAAGCTCCATGGCTTAGCCTGAGAAAAGAAAAAGGCAAGAGGTCTAGGATCAAGACATTATAGGGAAATATCCAAAATGTCCTAGACTGTTGGATTGCCTTGTCACAGTATACTGACTAGGAAAAAAGTACCTCTCCTTATTTTTAGGTGAGGTAAGATCCTTTTGTGCTAGCCATGGACACACGGTGATTCTCCATGGGATTTTGGGTAATGTGAGCACTAGGAGTGTACGATGAGGGGATTTTCTAGCTCTCTAGGTCGTGTGTGAGTGGTCAGCCTGATTGCTAGGCTGATTTCCTCCCTTGTATGAGATCATGGACTCTAGTATGTGAGCCTTAGCTACCATGGCTATGTAGTGTAGCTTGTGAGAGGGCTGACTTGCCCAAGCTTTAGCTCTATATGTAGTCCATCATTTTTAGTGATTGAACAACCATTCTTCAGAACAAGTGATGCCCTTCCAGTCCCACATGCTTGCTGCTCTAAGGCTCCCTCTCTCCTCTAGTTCCCACAAGGCCCCCAAACGTGCACGTTGTGGGGTCAAAGTGGGTACTCTGAAAAACGTTCAACTAGGATGGTACTATCTGTTGGAATGATGCTCCTCACCATGGCAGGAGTGACTCCAAAAAGGAACACCAAAAAGACAAGCCTTAGTGGCTTAGTGGTTAATGGTGTCCACCTCTAGAGGCAGGGGCCCGGGTTCAAGTCCCACAAGATGAAATTCTGCCCTGCCTCAAGGGAGGTGGAAAATAGATGCCAGGAAGCTAGCTCAACCTCTAGAGTTCCTCTTTAAGTTTCTAGAAGGCCAGGTGAGGGTCCAGGAAGGTGGCACACCTTCTAGAAGGGGTGACTTGTCCTACAAGGCATCTAGAGGTGTCTTGGTCTTCTGGACACCTTCCCTCCTACTAGAAGCAAGCTGAGGAATCTAGGAAGGGGCAGAAGCTTCTAGAGGAGGGAAGGGATGCCTTCCTAGGTGGGAAAAGGACAGCCTACCAAGGAGCACTCTAGAAGCCATAGAATCTGCTAGGAAGCTCCAAATCTGGCATGCTTTGGTGTTCTGGAAAGCTTAGATCAGTGGCTATAAAATGCCACTGCTTGTGAGCCTTGATAAAGTGTTCATTCCCAGTCAATTGAGGCCAAAACTATTGCCTCACTCTCTGACCGGATTTTTCCATCCTTGGAACCAGTTGCCTCCATAGCTTCAGTCTCTCCAAAAACAGTTGGTGGTGTGAACCAGCCACTGCTAGGGACCCTCCAGGGTGCACACTCACCCTCAGGCCAACACTATCGACAAGTACAAGACAAGCGTTGTGGCAAAGGGGTTTTCCCCGTGTGCATGCTCAGACCACGAGGAGACCTTCACGCCTCTCGTCACCTTTGCCTTCATCAGATCCATGTTGCGCATCGCTACTGCAAAAGATGTGGAAGTCCACCAGATGGATGTCAGGACAGCTTTCCTCTACGGGAAGCTAAACAAAGAAGTACTGATGGAAGTGCCTGAGGGAATGAAAGCTCCAGAGGGCAAGATTTGCAAATTGGTCAAAGCACTCTACCGGCTGAAACAGTCCCCAAGGATGGCTTCATGGCCAGGCTCACCTTCATGCACTACGAGAATGACCCTAGTATCCATGTGCGGGAGGATGAGCAAGGATTGATGTTGGTTGCACTGTATGTGGATGACCTGATTATCTGCTCGTCATCGGTCGAGCTGTTGACCAAGCTAAAGACAGATCTCAGCAAGAGGTTCAAGATGAAGGACATGGGTCCGCTCGAGTTCTACCTCAAGATAGCCGTCCATCGCAATCGAGCAGCAGGCACCATCGAGCTGAACCAGACCAAGTACATCATGGAAGTCCTCAAGCGCTACAACATGGAGGACTCCAACCATATCAGCATACCCATGATAACGGACATCAAGCTCTCCTCCTCCATGAGCCCCAGTACGGAAGCAGAACGGTGTGAGATGGAGAACATTCCTTACCAATCTACTCCTGGCAGCCTCATGTATGCCATGGTAGGAACACACCCTAACATTTGCTATGGTGTGGGACAAGTGAGCAGGCTTGTGGGCAACTCAGGGCCACAGCACTGGCAAGCAGTGAAGCGAATCATGCGCTATCTACAGAAGACCCGACACATGGGCCTCAAGTTTGGAGGCCAAGAAGGATCTGAACCGCTCCGGCTGGTGTGCTATACAGACGCAGACTAGGGAGGAAGAATTGATAAAAGGAAGTCCATCTCGGGCTTTGTGTACCTCTTCAACGCTGGTGCAGTCTCTTGGGTAAGAAGAAAGCAAAACTGTGCCTCCCTCTCTATCGCTGAGGTAGAGTACATCGCTCTGTCAGAAGCATGCAAGGAGACATAGTGGCTATGCAGTTTGCTTGCCAAGATAAAAGTGCCACAAACGGAGGCAACAGAGATCTCTATTGACAACAAGAGCGCCATCAAAACGGCACATGATGATATCATCTCCCGGTGGACCAAGCACATGGATATCAGGTACCATTGCTCATGTGACCTAGTGGCAAAGGAGATCGTGGACCTGGAATACGTGGAGTTCAGGAAGATGCTCACTGATTGCATGACAAAAGTGTTGGAGAGCAAATTGCACTCTGCAGGTACTCGAGGCATCAGTATGGTCAAGGCAGCGGACCAAGACTGAGGCGAAGACTGCCGGAGAGAGGAGAGATCTCACAGCTAATGAACAGAGGTGCAAGGGAGAGTTTGTTGACCTGATATGCTCCTTGTCCATGGCTGATATTTGGATAGGCACAGGACGAACTAGGCATGCACTGCTCCCTCGGAGTAAGTCCCCTAAGTCTGGTCCAGATAGACGAGGCATGCACTGCTCCTTTGGAGCAAATTCCCTTGGTCTAATCTGGATATTATAGCTGAAAAATACTACCTAGGAAAACTCCTTGTGGCTAAGACGTTCCAGAGTTAGTCTCTGGACTGAGAGGTCACTAGGTGAAATCCCAGCTCGGTGACTAATTTTCATTGTGACCAAAAGGGGGACATGAAGGTTCTAAGAGGCATCTTAGAACATTCCAAGGTCTTTCCTTGTGGTTGGCGCCACTTGGCGGTCACAGAGAGCGCCATGTAGGCAGGGGGGATGATGCAATCCAGATTGTCCTCAAAGTGGCTCATCCAAGGAGCCACTGCGTGCCTAGGCTAGAGGCTGGCTTTATTACTGTCAGTTGCCTGTCATTGAGTACAGTTCTTACCTTTGAGACTCCTCACAGAGTTGTCCACCTGAGTAAGATACTTAAGAAGCATTGGTTGGTCCAAGCCCTAGGAGCTCGCTCCTCGCGCGAAAGTGACCAGGTACTAAGGCCACAGTGGAAGGAAGTGATTCCTATGAACTGCTCAGTGTAGAACCTTGGCTCTGAGGGTGATATCATCTCCTGGTTGCAATACCTAGAGCGGTCGGCGGGAACCATGGTGTCGAAACGCGTTTTCTAGATAGTCGCCTTATGCAGGTTGACAATGGCTCCATTCATTAGCTTGAGAAAAGAAAAAGGCAAGAGGTGTAGTGTCAAGAAATCATGGGGAAAATATCCTAAAAGGTCGTAGATTCTTGGATTGCCTTGTTAGAGCGTGCTGACTAGGAAAAAGGTATCTCACCTTACTTTTTAGGTGGGGTGAGATCCTTGTGTGCTAGCCATGGACACATGGTGATTCTCCATGTGATTGTAGGTTATGTGACCACTAGTAGTGTGCCATGAGTGCATTTTCTAGCTCTCTAGGTCATGTGTGAGTGATCAGTCCGATTACTAGGCTGATTTCTTCTCTTGTGTGAGATTATGGACTCTCGTGTGTGAGCCTTAGCCTCCATGGCTAAGTAGTCTGGCTAGTGAGAGGGCTGACTTGTCCAAGCTCTAGCTCTATATGTACTCAATTGTTTTGAGTGGTTCAACAACCATTCTTTAGTACAAGTGATGGCCTTTCACTCCCACATACTCGCTTTTCCAAGGCTCTTGCTCTCCTCCAGTTCCAAGATTAACCAAGCCTCCTTTTGCATGTTGAGCTGCTTCTTTTGTTGCTTCCTACCACACCTTGCAAGCGCTGCTGCCTGATTGAGATACTCAACATAGCAAGCATTTCTTGCAGCTTTAGTGTAGAAGTGAGTTGGGAGTTTGGTGTCGAAGAGCATTTAGCATATCATGCAGAGGATATCCTGGTTCATCTGCTCGGCAAGGCCATTGCTCTGGGGAGTAAAAGGTGTAGTAGTAGTGTGGATATTGATATCGTGTTGGCTCAACTAGCCTTTACACGCCTCCTTCTCACCACCGTTGTCTGACCGTAGTACCTTGACCTTCTTTGTTGTCTCGCACTTTACCATGGCAAAAAACTGTTGTTATTTCTACGTCACCTCTCCCTTTCTCTTGAGGAAGTAGATCCACATCTTGCGACTGTGGTCATCAATGAAGGTCAATATATACTTGCTGCCGTCATTTGAATGAGTGTACAATGGTCCACATACATCTGAGTGAATCAGGTCCAAGATTTCTATCGCATGATGTTGATTACACTTAAAGTGGTTTCTCTTTGCCTTTTCTTGGACACATGACTCACAACGTTTCTTACACTTTTGCTCACCCTTGTCCTTACATCCCTCCATCCCATAAACCACTTCATGCTACTGTAAAGATTGCAGTATGCCGTCAGCCACATGGCCAAACCGCCTTTGCCACCGCTCTGCATCTATGTCTTTGGCTGAGTTTGTTGCAATGGTGGGGGCTTGTGGTGCAAAATCAAGCTTTGTAGACTTTGACACTTCAACCATCCCATATTGCTCATTTGTACACTCAACAAGATTGGTCTAAAGCACGTACAGCCTTCAACTTTGGGGAGGCGTGGTAACAACAGCCTAGTCCTTGGAGAGGCTAGAAGGATGTGCCAACTTCAAGTTTTGGAAGATCCGTATCCGCCTCCTTTTGGAGGAGAGGGGCTGGTGGGAGGTGGTGAGCGGCGACGAGCGCGCTCCGCCTCCACAGGCAAAAGGCATCATTGTAGCCGAGGTGGTGGCGGGGAATACGCCACAGAAAGGTGCAGCAGATGCAAGTTCATCTACAACTGCAGCAGCGGCATATGAGGAGTAGAAGAAGAAGGACAGGCAGGCCTACAGGCTGCTTGTCAACACCATCTCCAACCCGCATCTTCAGTACGTGAGGTACAAGGCTACTGCAAAAGATGGATAAGACACGCTGTACAAGAGGTATGTGAGCAAGGATCATGCATTCCTCATGCTTTTGGAGGAGAAGATGATGGCATTGAAAATGCAGGGAGGCGAAGGGATGGAGGCGTATTTGGACAGGGCAAAGGACCTGGCGAAGCAGCTGAAAGCGGCCGGCAACCCTGTGGAAGACACGCGCTTCGTCCTCCTCTTGCTGAGGGGACTCCCAATGAGCTATGACACGGTGCAAGAGACGTTAGAGTGCCAGCTCAATCTTGACCTTCACTTCATCTGCACGCACCTGGTGCGGGTAGAACTGCGTTACAATGCAGCAAAGCACAATGGCGGTAGAAGCAGCAGTGAAGCAGCTTTCATGGCCATGGGCTCACGCAACCAGCTGCAGCAACAGTCTGGCCAGTAGAGAGGCAAGAAGAAGGGCAAGTGCCACTATTGCCAGAAAGAGGGACACTACAAGAAAGAGTGCTTCAAGTTCACGAGGGACCAGGAGGAGAAGCAACAGCAACAACATAAGTACCAATCTCCACAGCAACAGTAGCAGCAGTCACAGCAACGTCAGCAGCAGCAACAGTACCAGAACCAGACGGGTGTGCGTCATTTTGGCAACATGAACGTCGTGAAGTGTTCGGAAAGGAGCCATCCGGCTCAGTTTGAGGTCCATAGGAGCAAGTTCCAGGAAAGTACCAGATGCCTGCTGTGATCGTCAATCCAACTTCACCATTGGAAAGATCAGGTGGCAAAATGTCTACGGTCCAACTTTGAGGCCGATCCAACGGTCGGATTGGGAGATATTAGTTTTTGTAGTTTCCGGGGTCATCGATCGTCGATATCCGGGTGACCATGGGCGATGGCTCCATGCCTTAGCCTGAGAAAAGAAAAAGGCAAGAGGTCCAGGGTCAAGACCTGATGGGAGAAATATCCAAAAAGGTCCTTGGTCTTAGGATTGCCTTGTCAGAGTGTGCTGACTAGGATAAAGGTACCTCTCCTTACTTTTTTGGTGAGGTGAGATCCTTGTGTGCTAGCCATGGACACATGGCGATTCTCCATGGGTTTGTGGGTTATGTGACCACTAGGAGTGTGCCATGAGAGCATTCTCTAGCTCTCTAGGTCGTGTGTGAGTGGTCNGATGGCTCCATGCCTTAGCCTGAGAAAAGAAAAAGGCAAGAGGTCCAGGGTCAAGACCTGATGGGAGAAATATCCAAAAAGGTCCTTGGTCTTAGGATTGCCTTGTCAGAGTGTGCTGACTAGGATAAAGGTACCTCTCCTTACTTTTTTGGTGAGGTGAGATCCTTGTGTGCTAGCCATGGACACATGGCGATTCTCCATGGGTTTGTGGGTTATGTGACCACTAGGAGTGTGCCATGAGAGGATTCTCTAGCTCTCTAGGTCGTGAGTGAGTGGTCAGCCTGATTGCTAGGCTGATTTCCTCCCTTGTGTGAGATTATGAACTCTAGTGTGTGAGCCTTGGCCTCCATGGCAAAGTGGTGTGGCTTGTGAGAGGGCTGACTTGCCCAAGCTCTAGCTCTACATGTACTCCATCATTTTGAGTGATTGAATAACCATTCTTCAGCACAAGTGATGCCGTTCGAATCACACATGCTCTCTGCTCCAAGGCTCCCTCTCTCCTCAAGTTCCAACATTTGGTATCAGAGCCAAGTTCTGCCACTTCCAGTCAGCACAGGCTGTCACCTTGAGAGTGACGGGTTGGGGTCAAACCTTCAGCACATTTGACAATCGACCAGTAGATCTTCAAGTTCAACAGACAAGCTTTCCAACGACCCCAAGATCGCGAAGATCCAACGGTCGGATTGAGAGTTATGCTCAAAACGAGGTCGGCCAGGGCTACACTCTTCTCTATGAGTAAGACTCTCGCCTTGTGATGACCATAACTCTCTCGTTTCTTTGTCAACTTTAAAAAATGGCACATGCAAATTGTAGTATTTTTTCTAAGATTTCCATTGGTGCAAAAATGTTTGCAATCCATCAATTCGTTTGGGAGTAACGCCGTTTACAAGCTGGCTGGTCTGAGTTGGAGAAGGAGCAGAAGCATACCCTGTTTTCAACAGGGCATATCTTTCAAAATCCCCTGTTGACGACCTTGTTTTATGGGTCGACCGGAAAGGTTTTGAGCTGAATGTTCCAGTGGTGGGCTCAGTTTTTCAACATTCCCAGTCTGCTGGGATCTACAGTCCATTTTCTGTCAGACAAATTTCTGGCAGAAGCAGTAGCAGAAGCAGGGGTAGCGCTGCCATCCAAGGGCAGCGCTGAGCATCATCAAGGCTCAAAATGGCAACAGCTAGCGTTGTAACTGCAGCCCAACCTTTGGAGAGGTTGGAGGGACGCGCCAACTTCACGTTTTGGAAGATCCGTACCCGCCTCCTTTTGGAGGAGAGGGGCTTGTGGGAGGTGGTGAGCGGCGACGAGCCGGCTCCAGTTCCACAAGCAAAAGGCATCACCGCAGCGCAGGTGGTGGCGCGAAAGAAGCCGCAAAAGGGTGCAGCTGATGCAGGTTCTTCTGCAGTTGTACCAGCGGCGTATGAGGAGTGGAAGAAGAAGGATAGGCAGGCCTACAGGTTGCTTGTCAACACCATCTCCAACCCGCATCTTCAGTACGTGAGTGACAAGGCTACTGCAAAGGAGGGGTGGGACACGTTGTGCAAGAAATATGAGAGCAAGGATCCTACATTCCTCATACTTTTGGAGGAAAAGATGATGGCGCTGAAAATGCAGGGTGGTGAAGGGATGGAGGCGTATCTGGACAGGGCAAAGGAGCTGGCGAAACAGTTGAGAGCGGCTGGAAATCCTGTGGAAGAGATGCGCTTCATTCTCCTCTTGCTGAGGAGACTCCCAAATAGCTACGACATGGTGCGAGAGACGTTGGAGTGCCAACCGACTTTCGCCCTCGACTTCATCTCCACGCACTTGGAGCAGGTGGAACTGCGTCGCAATGCAGCAAAGCGCAATGGCGGCAGCAGCAGCAGTGAAGCAGCTTTCATGGCCATGGGCTCACGCAACGAGCAGCAGCAGCAGTCCGGGCAGCAGAGAGGCAAGAAGAAGGGCAAGTGCCACTATTGCCAGAAAGAGGGTCACTACAAGAAAGAGTGCTTTAAGTTTAAGAGGGACCAGAAGGAGCAGCAGTAGCAGCAGCAAAAGCAGCAATCTCCACAGCAATAGCAGCAGCAGTCACAGCAACGGCAGCAGCAGCAGCATCAGCAGAACCAGACTAGCGTGCGCCATTTTGGCAACATGAACGTCGTCAAGGAGGTGCACGACCGCCTCTTCATGACGAAGTTTGACATGTCGCAGAAGGAAAAGGCGGATCTGATGTGGCACAAGGACTCGGGGTGTACCAAGAGTTTGACACACCACAAGGAGTGGTTCACACAGCTGCTCTCTATTCCTCCTCGGCCGATTGCTTTGGGTGATGATCGGGTGGTGTATGCTGAGGGGATTGGGATTGTGGAGATGTAGTTGGAGACCCCGCGTGGCATTGAAGTGGGAGTTTTCCATGGCGTGCTGTATGTGCCTGATGCTGCGTTCAACCTTCTCTCAGTGTCCTCTCTCAACAACCCAGGACTGCGCGTTGTCTTCGATGATGACTATGGCTACATCCTCAACAAGGAAACAGTAGAGGAGTTGGCCAAGTCGGAGAAGGAGGGCGACATGTACTACCTGTTGGGGGCGACCAAGATCCCGCGTGAACAAAGTCTTGCAGCAGTGGTGCAGGCGACAGATGGCGAGATCTGGCATGCGGGCTACGGCCACATTGGCATGCGTGCCTTGCAGCAGCTTCAAGCAAAGCAGATGGTGCGTGACCTGCCTACCATCTCTAACTTTGAGCAGCAGTTATGCATCGGATGTTTGGAGGGGAAGCAACACTGCGAGGCGTTCTCTAGAGCAGGGGAGCGTGCGAAAGAGGTGTTGGAGCTGGTCCACACGGACTTGTGCAGACCGATGCAGACCCAGAGCTTTGGAGGCTCTAGATATTTTCTCACCTTCATTCATGATTTCAGCCGTTACACTGCTGTGTACTTCCTTTCCTCCAAGGACCAGTGCTTTGACAGGTTCAAGGAGTTCAAGGCCATGGTGGAGAACCAATCTAGCAGGAAGATCAAGGCGTTGCGCAGCGACCGCGGTGGAGAGTACCTGAGCAAGGAATTCCAAGACTATCTCGCAGCAGCTGGCATCAAGGCGCAGCGTTCCGCGCCGTACTCGCCGCAGCAGAACGGTGTAGCAGAACGCACCAACTGTACCATTGTGGAGTCGGCGCGCTCTATGCTGCACGCGGCTCGGCTGACCTACGACTTCTGGGCTGAAGCCGTGAGCACTGTAGTCTACATCAAGAACCGCAGTCCAACTAAGGCGCTGGAGCAGATGACGCCATAGGAGGCGTGATTCGGCAAGAAGCCAAGCGTAGGTCATCTTCGCGCGTTTGGCAGCTTGGCGCACATGCACGTGCCAAAGGAGAAGCGGCAAAAGTGGGATGCGAAGAGTGCACAGATGCTGATGGTTGGCTACGACGTGGCAAGCAAGGCGTATCGCCTATACGAGAGGGATACAGGCCACGTCATCATTTCCAAGGATGTCGTCTTCAACGAGAGTAACGTCATCGGCACCAACATCGTGTGTGAAGAGGCAGCAGAACCAGCAGCTGACGAGACAGTGGGAGTAGAAATTCTTCCTGACCCAGTTTCTCCCAATCCTTCCTCTACTGTGACAGTGGGAGAATCACTCTACTCTCCCATGTCTGATGTTGCAGATACAGCAGCCTCATCGGCAGAAGCAGAGGAGGGAGATGTAGCACCACCAGCAGCAGCAGTTTTGCCAGCAGCACCGCGCCTACCGCCCGCTAACGCTCCAGCACCAGGTCGCAGGTACCCTCTTAGGGTGCGTTACAAGCTTGGTGAGCGCGGCCTTTTCTGGATGCTGCAGAAACCAGAACAGATGAACGTCGCAGTTGTAGCAGATTCAGATGAGCCAACATCATACAAGGAGGCCATGGCTGCACCGGATGCAGCAGATTGGGCGCAAGCCGTGCAGCAAGAGATACAGTCGCAGCTGGACAACGGCACGTGGGAGCTGACTGAACGTCCACCAGGACGTAAGGTGATCAAGTGCAAGTGGGTGTTCAAGAAGAAGCGGCGAGCAGATGGTAACCTGGAAAATTACAAGGCAAGGCTGGTCGCCAAGGGCTACTCGCAGCAGGAGGGCATCGACTACACAGAAACTTTTGCCCCTGTTGCAAAGTTTGCCTCTATGCGCACGCTCCTCTCTTATGCAGCAGCTGAGGACTTCGAGGTTCACCACATGGATGTCAAGACGGCATTCTTGAATAATGACTTGGAGGAGGAGATCTACATGGACCAGCCGAAGGGGTTCGTCATGGATGGCCAGGAGCACCTGGTCTGCAAGCTGCAGAAGTCACTGTACGGCCTCAAGCAAGCATCGCGTGCTTGGAACCAGAAGTTGGATGCGGCGTTGCAGTGCATGGGGTTTGAGCGCAGCGAGTGTGACTACAGCGTGTATCGCTGGCAGCATGAGCATGAGATCCTCATCATCATTGTGTATGTGGATGACATGCTCCTCCTTTCCAACAGCATGTATGCACTGCAGGAGTTCAAGGAAGCCATGTAGGAGCGCTTCCAGATGTCTGATCTCGGGGAGGCATCATACTTCCTCGATATCCAGATCACGCGTGACCGTAAGTCACGCTCTCTCTCGCTGCAGCAAAGCTGCTACATCAAGGATGTTTTGCAGCGGTTCGGCATGGCAGAGGCAAAACCCATCGGCACGCCGCTGGAGACGCGATAGTACCTCGTGAGCTTCAATGGAGAAGCAAATGCAGCTGAGTGGCAGAAGTACCAGAGCGCCGTAGGCAGTCTCATGTACCTGATGGTGGCAAGGAGGCCGGACCTCGCACAGGCTGTGAGCGCTGTGAGCCAGCACATGGCTAATCCCGGACCAGAGCACCAAAAGGTAGTGAAGCGGATCTTCCGCTACCTTGCTGGAACCATCAACATTGGCATCACCTACAACGGCAATGACAACAGCATCATCGGCTACACAGACGCAGATTGGGCTTCAAACCCTGAGGACCGTAAGTCCATCTCTGGACATGTGTTCCTCACGAATGGTGGAGCCATCAGCTTGTACAGCAAGCGGCAGGTGGTCGTGGCCACCTCGAGTACAGAAGCTGGGTACGTATCTCTCAGCTTACGAGCCAAGGAAGCAGTTTCGCTCCAACGTCTCATGGCAAAGATGAGTGGGAGTACAGCAGTTCCAGTTCCTGTGCGCGTCGATAACCAGAGCGCAATCGCACTCGCCAAGAATCCTGAGCACCATGCACGCACCAAGCACATTGACATCGCATATCATTTCATCAGGCACATGGTGGAGGAGGGTGCTATTAAGATGGAGTTTACTCCAACCAGCAAGCAGGTCGCTGATTTTTGCACCAAGCTAGTGACCCGTGGGAAGCAGCAGTTCTGCATGAAGGCATGTGGACTCAGCCCAATCTGACTGCGGCAAAGTGGGAGATTTTTGGGAAAGGAGCCATCCGGCTCAGTTTCAGGTCCACAAGAGCAAGTTCCAGGAAAGTACTAGATGCCTGCTTTGATCATGAATCCTACTTCACCATTCGAAAGATCAGGTGGCAAAATGTCTACGGTCCAAGTTTGAGGCCGATCCAACGGTCAGATTGGGAGATATGAATTTTCGTAGTTTCCGGGGTCATCGATCGTCGATATTCGGGAAACCATGGGCGATGGCTCCATGCCTTAGCCTGAGAAAAGAAAAAGGCAAGAGGTCCGGGGTCAAGACCTGATGGGAGAAATATCGAAATAGGTCCTTGGTCTTAGGATTGCCTTGTCAGAGTGTGCTGACTAGGATAAAGGTACCTCTCCTTACTTTTTAGGTGAGGTGAGATCCTTGTGTGCTAGCCATGGACACATGGCGATAGTCCATGGGTTTGTGGGTTATGTGACCACTAGGATTATGCCATGAGAGCATTCTCTAGCTCTCTAGGTTGTGTGTGAGTGGTCAGCCTGATTGCTAGGCTGATTTCCTCCCTTGTGTGAGATTATGGACTCTAGTGTGAGAGCCTTGGCCTCCATGGCTATGTGGTGTGGCTTGTGAGAGGGCTGACTTGCCCAAGCTCTAGCTCTATATGTACTCCATCATTTTGAGTGATCGAACAACCATTCTTCAGCACAAGTGATGCCCTTCTAATCACACATGCTCGCTGCTCCAAGGCTCCCTCTCTCCTCAAGTTCCAAGATCAAGGAGGTGCGCTAGCGCCTCTTCATGGAGAATTCTGACAAGTCAAAGAATGAAAAAGCGGATCAAGTGTGGTACAAGGAATCGGGGTATACCAAGAGTCTAACGCACCACAAGGAGTGGTTTACGCAGCTACTTTCTATTCCCCCCCAATCTGATTACTTTTGGTGATGATCAGAGCAAGGAGTTCCAAGACTACCTCGCAGGAGCGGACATCAAGGCACGGCGCACCGCGCCATACTCGCCGTAGCAAAACGTTGTAGCAGAACGCGCCAAGCGCACCATCGTTGAGTCGGCGCGCTCCATGCTGCACGAGGCTCGACTTACCAATGACTTTTTGGCAAAAATAGAGAGCTCTGCGGTAGACATGAAGAACCGCAATCCAACCAAGGCCCTGGAGCAGATGACGATGTACGAGGCGTGGTTCAGCAAGAAGCCGCAGGTGGGTCATCTTCGCGCATTTGGCAGCTTGGTGCACATACACGTGCCAAAGGAGAAGCGGCAAAAATGTGACACAAAGAGCGCGCACATGCTGATGATTGGCTACGACGTGGCAAGCAAGGCGTATCGCCTCTATGAGAGGGATACACGCCATGTCATCATCTCCAGGGATGTCGTCTTCAACGAGAGCAACATCATCAGCAAGAACATTATCTTTCAAGAGGAAGCAGAAGCATGAGCTGACAAGGCAGTGGGAGTACATATCCTTCTTTACCCAGTTTGTCCTGATCCTTCCTCCATTGTGACAAGGGAGAACCTGTCTAGTCTCCCATGTCTGATGCAGCGGATAGAGTGGCCTCATTGGCATAAGAAGAAGAAATTGATGCAGCACAACCAGCAGCAGCAGTTGCACGAGCAGCACTGTGCAAGCTGCCTGCTAACCCTCCAGCAACAAGTGACAGGTACCTTGTTTGGGTCCGCTACAAGCCTGGTGAACACGGCCATTTCTGAATGCTGCAGAAACAATAACACATGAACGTCGCAGTTACAGCAGATTCAGATGAGTCAACATCATACAAGGAAGCCATGGCTGCACCTGATACAGCCGATTGGGCGCAAGCCGTGTAGCAGGAGATATAGTCGCAGTTGGACAACGGCACGTGGGAGCTGACTGGATGTCCACGTAGACGTAAGGTGATCAAGTATAAGTGCGTATTCAAGAAGAAGGGTACAAATGGTAACTTGGAAAAGTACAAGGCGAGGCTCGTCGCCAATGGCTACTCGCAGCAGGAGGGCATCGATTACATAGAAACCTTGGTCCTTGTTGTCAAGTTAGTCTCTCTGTGTACGCTCCTTTACTATGCAGCAGTAGAGGACTTTGAGCTCCACCACATGGACGTCAAGATGGCGTTCCTGAACGGTGGCTCATAGGAGGAGATTTATATGGAGCAGCCGGAGGGATTCGTCATGGATGGCCAGGAGCACCTGGTTTACAAACTGTAGAAGTCGTTGTACCGTCTCAAGCAAGCGTCGCATGCTTAGAACCACAAGTTGGATGCGGCATTGCAGTGCATGTGGTTTGAGGGCAGTGAGTGTGACTACATTGTCTATCGCTGACAGCATGGTCATGAGATATTCATCATCATCGTCTATGTGGATGACATACTCCTCCTTTCAAACAACATGTCTGCACTAGAGGAGTTCAAGGAGGCCATGCAGGAGTGCTTCTAGATGTGTGATCTCAGGGAGGCATCATACTTGCTTGGTATCCAGATCACGCGTGGCAACAAATCAAGCTCTCTTTCACTACAACAGAGCCGCTACATCAAGGATGTATTGCAGCGGTTCGGCATGGGAGAGGCCAAACCTATCAGCACGCCGCTGGAGATGCGGCAAAACTTCTCAAGTTTCAATGAAGAAGCGGATGAACCTGAGCGGGAGAAGTACCAGAGCGCCATCGGCAGCCTCAAATACCTCATGGTTGTAATCAGGCTGGACCTCGCATAGGCTGTTAGCGCTGTGAACCTGCACATGGCTAATCCCACACCTGAGCACCAGAAGGCAGTGAAGCCGATCTTCCGCTACCTTGCTGGAACCATCAACATCGGCATCACCGACAACGGCAACGACAACAACATCAACAGCTATAGAGACGCAGATTGGGTTTCAAACTCTGAGGACCACAAGTCCATCTCTGGACATGTGTTCCTCATGAATGGTGGGACCATTAGCTGGTGCAGCAAGCGGCAGGTGGTCGTGACCACCTCAAGCACGGAAGCTGGGTACGTCTCTCTCATCTTTCAAGCAAAGGAAGGAGTTTGGCTTCAGCATCTCATGGCGGAGATGAGTGGGAGTGCAGCAGTTCCAGTTCTTGTACGTGTCGAGAACCAAAGTGTAATCTCATTCGCCAAGAATCCTGAGCACCATGCACGTACCAAGCAATTTGACATCGCATGTCACTTCATCAGGCACATGATGCACGAGGGTTCTATCAAGCTAGAAGTTCATTCAAACCACCAAGCAAGTCGCTAAAGGCATGTAGACTCAGCCCACCTTGATTGCAGCAAAGTAGGAGATTGTTGGAAAAAGAATCATTCGGCTCAGTTTTAGGTCCACTGGAGCAAGTTCCAGGAAACTACCAAATGCTTGCTGAGATTGTGGATTCGACCTCACCATTGCTAAGATTAGCAGGCAAAATGTTCATGGTCAAAATTTGAGGCCGATCCAACAGTAGGATAGGGAGATATGAATTTTCGAAGTTTTCGGGGTCATAGACCACCGATATCTAGGTGACCATGGGCAAAAGCTCCATGGCTTAGCCTGAGAAAAGAAAAAGGCAAGAGGTCTAGGATCAAGACCTGATAGGGAAATATCCAAAATGTCCTAGACTGTTTGGTTGCCTTGTCATAGTGTACTGACTAGGAAAAAAATACCTCTCCTTATCTTTAGGTGAGGTAAGATCCTTTTGTGCTAGCCATGGACACACGGTGATTCTCCATGGGATTGTGGGTAATGTGACCACTAGGAGTGTGCCATGAGGGGATTTTCTAGCTCTCTAGGTCGTGTGTGAGTAGTTAGCCTGATTGCTAGGCTGATTTCCTCCCTTGTATGAGATTATGGACTCTAGTATGTGAGCCTTAGCTACCATGGCTAAGTGGTGTGGCTTGTGAGAGGGCTGACTTACCCACGCTTTAGCTCTATATGTAGTCCATCATTTTTAGTGATTGAACAACCATTCTTCAGAACAAGTGATGCCCTTCTAGTCCCACATGCTCGCTCCTCCAAGGCTCCCTCTCTCCTCTAGTTCCCACAAGGCCCCCAAACGTGCACGTTGTGGGGTCAAAGTGGGTACTCTGAAAAACGTTCAAGTAGGATGGTACTATTGACAAGTACAAGACAAGCATTATGGCAAAGGGATTTTCCCACTGTGCAGGCTCAGACCACGAGGAGACCTTCACGCCTCTCGTCACCTTTGCCTTCATCAGATCCATGTTGCGCATCGCTGCTGCAAAAGATGTGGAAGTCCACCAGATGGATGTCAGGACAGCTTTCCTCTACGGGAAGCTAAACAAAGAAGTACTGATGGAAGTGCCTGAGGGAATGAAAGCTCCAGAGGGCAAGATTTGCAAATTGGTCAAAGCACTCTACCGGCTGAAACAGTCCCCAAGGATGGCTTCATGGCCAGACTCACCTTCATGCACTACGAGAATGACCGTAGTGTCCATGTGCGGGAGGATGAGCAAGGATTGATGTTGGTTGCACTGTATGTGGATGACCTGATCATCTGCTCGTCATCGGTCGAGCTGTTGAACAAGCTAAAGACAGATCTCAACAAGAGGTTCAAGATGGACATGGGTCCGCTCGAGTTCTACCTCAAGATAGCCGTCCATCGCAATCGAGCAGCAGGCACCATCGAGCTGAACCAGACCAAGTACATCATGGAAGTACTCAAGCGCTACAACATGGAGGACTCCAACCCCATCAGCATGTCCATAATAACGGACATCAAGCTCTCCTCCTCCATGAGCCCCAGTACGGAAGCAGAACGGTGTGAGATGGAGAACATTCCTTACCAATCTACTCTTGGCAGCCTCATGTATGCCATGGTAGGAACACGCCCTAACATTTGCTATGGTGTGGGACAAGTGAGCAGGCTTGTGGGCAACTCAGGGCCACAGCACTGGCAAGCACTGAAGCGAATCATGCGCTATCTACAGAAGACCCGATACATGGGCCTCAAGTTTGGAGGCCAAGAAGGATCTCAACCGCTCCGGCTGGTGTGCTATAC
The DNA here is from genome assembly GCA_023375785.1 of Penium margaritaceum. NCBI lineage: Eukaryota > Viridiplantae > Streptophyta > Zygnematophyceae > Desmidiales > Peniaceae > Penium > Penium margaritaceum. The sequence goes on along the minus strand of SZWC01000665.1, from coordinate 223,970 downwards.
AGACGTAGACTAGGGAGGTAGAATCGATAAAAGGAAGTCCATCTCGGGCTTTGTGTACCTCTTCAACGCTGGTGCAGTCTCTTGGATAAGAAGAAAGCAAAACTGTGCCTCCCTCTCTATCGCTGAGGTAGAGTACATCGCTCTGTCAGAAGCATGCAAGGAGACATAGTGGCTATGCAGTTTGCTTGCCAAGATAAAAGTGTCCCAAACGGAGGCAAGAGAGATCTCTATTGACAACAAGAGCGCCATCAAAATGGCACATGATGATGTCATCTCCCGGCGGACTGTTGGAACTTGAGGAGAGAGGGAGCCTTGGAGCAGCGAGCATGTGTGATTGGAAGGGCATCACTTGTGCTGAAGAATGGTTGTTCAATCACTCAAAATGATGGAGTGCATATAGAGCTAGAGCTTGGGCAAGTCAGCCCTCTCACAAGCCACACCACTTAGCCATGGAGGCTAAGGCTCACACACTAGAGTCCATAATCTCACACAAGGGAGGAAATCAGCCTAGCAATCAGGCTGACCACTCACACACGACCTAGAGAGCTAGAGAATGCTCTCATGGCACACTCCTAGTGGTCACATAACCCACAAATCCATGGAGAATCGCCATGTGCTAATGGCTAGCACACAAGGATCTCACCTCACCTAAAAAGTAAAGAGAGGTACCTTTATCCTAGTCAGCACACTCTGACAAGGCAATCCTAAGACCAAGGACCTTTTTGGATATTTCTCCCATCAGGTCTTGACCTAGGACCTCTTGCCTTTTTCTTTTCTAAGGCCAAGGCATGGAGCCATCACCCATGCCGACCCAGACATCGACGGTCCATGACCCCCGAAACTTTGAAAATTCATATCTCCCAATCCGACTGTTGGATCGGTCTCAAACTTGGGCTGTAGACATTTTGCCACCTGATCTTTCCAATGGTGGAGTCGGATCGGCGATCGGAGCAGGCATCTGGTACTTTCCTGGAACTTGCTCCTGTGGACCTGAAACTGAGCCAGATGGCTCCTTTCCCAACAATCTCCCACTTTGCCGTAGTCAGAGTGGGCTGAGTCCACAAGCCTTCATGCAGAACTGCTGCTTCTCACGGGTCACTGGCTTGGTGCAAAAATCAGCGACTTGCTTGCTGGTTGGAGTAAACTCCAGCTTGATAGCACCCTCGTGCACCATGTGCTTGATGAAATGATATGCGATATCAATGTCCTTGGTGCGTGCATGGTGCTCAGGATTCTTGGGGAGTGCGATTGCACTCTGGTTATCAACGCGCACAGGAACTGGAACTGCTGCACTCCCACTCATCTCTGCCATGAGACGTTGGAGCCAAACTGCTTCCTTGGCTCCAAAGCTGAGAGATACGTACTCAGCTTCTGTGCTCGAGGTCGCCACGACCACCTGCCGCTTGCTGCACCAGCTGATGGCGCCACCATTCATGAGGAACACATGTCCAGAGATGGACTTGCGGTCCTCAGGGTTTGAAGCCCAATCTGCGTCTGTGTAGCCGATGATGCTTTTGTCATTGCCGTTGTAGGTGATGCCGATGTTGATGGTTCCAGCAAGGTAGCGGAAGATCCGCTTCACTGCCTTCTGGTGCTCCGGTCCGGGATTAGCCATGTGCTGGCTCACAGCGCTCACAGCCTATGCGAGGTCCGGCCTGGCTGCCACCATCAGGTACATGAGACTGCCGACGGCGCTCTGGTACTTCTGCAGCTCGATTGCATTTGCTTCTCCATTGAAGCTCACGAGGTACTGCCGCGTTTCCAGCGGCGTGCCGATGGGTTTTGCCTCTGCCATGCCGAACCGCTGCAAAACATCCTTGATGTAGCGGCTCTGCTGCAGCGAGAGAGAGCGTGACTTGCGGTCACG
>SZWC01000665.1:196474-209638 GCA_023375785.1 Penium margaritaceum | reverse complement strand
GCAAAATGTCTACGGTCAAAGTTTGAGACCGATCCAACGGTCGGATTGGGAGATATGAATTTTCGAAGTTTCAGGGATCATGGACCGTCGATGTCTGGGTGGGCAAAGGTGATGGCTCCATGCCTTAGCCTGAGAAAAGAAAAAGGCAAGAGGTCCAGGGTCAAGACCTGATGGGAGAAATATCCAAAAAGGTCCTTGGTCTTAGGATTGCCTTGTTAGAGTGTGCTGACTAGGATAAAGGTACCTCTCCTTACTTTTTAGGCGAGGTGAGATCCTTGTGTGCTAGCCATGGACACATGGCGATTCTCCATGGGTTTGTGGGTTATGTGACCACTAGGAGTGTACCATGAGAGCATTCTCTAGCTCTCTAGGTCGTGTGTGAGTGGTCAGCCTGATTGCTAGGCTGATTTCCTCCCTTGTGTGAGATTATGGACTCTAGTGTGTAAGCCTTAGCCTCCATGGCTAAGTGGTGTGGCTTGTGAGAGGGCTGACTAGCCCAAGCTCTAGCTCTATATGTACTCCATCATTTTGAGTGATTCAACAACTATTCTTCAGCACAAGTGATGCCCTTCCAATCACACATGCTCGCTGCTCCAAGACTCCCTCTCTCCTCCAGATCCAACATTTGGTATCAGAGCCAAGTTCTGCCACTTTCAGCCAGTACAAGCCGTCACTTTGAGAGTGACAGGTTGGGGTAAAACAATCACCAGATTTGACAATCGACCACTGGACCAGCTTTCCAACGAGACCAAGATCACGAAGATCCAACGGTCGGATTGAGAGTTATGTGCAAAACGAGGTAGGCCAAGGCTACACTCTTCTTTATGAGTAAGACTGTCGCCTTGTGATGACCATAACTCTCTCGTTTCTTTGTCAAATTGAAAAAGTGGCACATACTAATTGTTGTGTTTTTCCTAAGCTTTCCATTGGTGCAAAAATATTTGTATTCCATTGATTCGTTTGCGAGGTACGCCGTTTACAAGCTGGCTGGTCTGAGTTGGAGTAGGAGTAGAAGCATACCCTGTTTTCAAGAGGGCATATGTTTTGAAATCCCCTAATGATGACCCTGTTTTATGGGTCGATCTGAATGGTTTTGAGCTGAATGTTCAAGTGGTGGGCTCAGTTTCTCAAAATTCCTCGTCTCCTGGCATCTACAATCCATTTTCTATCAGACAGATTTCTTGCAGAAGCAACAGCAGAAGCAGGGGTAGCGCCGCCATCCAAGGGCAGCACCGAGCATCACCAAGGCTCAAAATGGCAGCAGCTGGCATTGTAACAGCAGCCTAGCCTTTGGAGAGGCTGGAGGGACGCGCCAACTTCACGTTTTGGAAGATCTGTACCCGCCTCCTTTTGGAGGAGAGGGGCTTGAGGGAGGTGGTGAGCGGCGACGAGCCGGCTCCAGTTCCATCGGCAAAAGGCATCACCGCAGCGCAGGTGGTGGCGTGGAAGACGCCGCAAAAGGGTGCAGCTGATGCGGGTTCCTCTGCAGCTGTATCTACAGCGTATGAGGAGTGGAAGAAGAAGGACAGGCATGCCTACAGGTTGCTTGTCAATACCATCTCCAACCCGCATCTTCAGTACTTGAGTGACAAGGCTACTGCAAAGGAGGAATGGGACACGTTGTGCAAGAAGTATGAGAGCAAGGATCCTGCATTCCTCATGCTTTTGGAGGAAAAGATGATGGCGCTGAAAACACAGGGTGGCGAAGGGATGGAGGCGTATCTGGACAAGGCAAAGGAGCTGGCGAAGCAGCTGAGAGCGGCCGGCAATCGTGTGGAAGAGACGCGCTTCATCCTCCTCTTCCTAAGGGGACTCCCAGCCAGCTACGACACGGTACGAGAGACGCTGGAGTGCCAGCCAACACTTGACCTCGACTTCATCTGCACACACCTGGTGCAGGTGAAATTGCGTCGCAGTGTAGCAACGCGTAATGGCGGCAGCAGCAGTGAAGCAGCTTTTGTGGCCACGAGCTCATGCAACCAGTAGCAACAGCAGGAGTCTGGGCAGCAAAAAGGCAGAAAGAAAGGCAAATGCCACTACTGCCAGAAAGAGGGACACTACAAAAAGGAGTGTTTCAAGCTCAAGAGGGACCATAAGGAGCAGCAGCAGCAGCAGTCATCGCAGCAGCAGGCGCAAAAGCAGTAGCAGCAGCAGCAGTCAAAGCAGCGTCAACAGCAGCAGCAGCAGCAAAACCAGGCTGGTGTGCGCTACTTTGGCAACATGAATGTGGCCAAGGAGGTGTGCGATCGTCTCTTCATTGCGAAGTCTAACATGTCGTAGGTAGAGAATGCAATCTTGCATGGTACAAGGACTCAGGGTGTACCAGGAGCCTCACACATCACAAGGAGTGGTTTACATATCAATTGTCCATCCCTCCTCATCCTATCGCTATGGGTGCTGATCGAATGGTGTATGCTCAGGGGATTTGGATTGTGGAGATGTGGTTTGAGACCCCACGTGGCATTTAAGTTGGAGTGTTCCATAGCGTACTGTATGTACCTGATGCAACATTTAACCTCCTCTCACCCTCCTCTCTTACAAACATAGGACTGCGTGTCGTCTTCGATGATAACTATGGCTACATCCCCAACAAGGATACAGGAGAGGAGTTGGCCAGGTCAGTGAAGGAGGGCGACATGTACCGCCTGCTGGGGGCAACCAAGATCCCGCGTGAGCAGAGTCTTGCAGCAGTGGTACAAGCGACAGAAGGCGAGATCTGGCAGGGCGCTACGGCCACATCGGCATCCGCGCCCTGCAGGAGCCTTAAGTAAAACTGATAGTGCGTGACCTGCCTACCATCTCTAACTTTGAGCAGAAGTTATGCATCGGCTATTGAGGAAAAGCAGCACAGGGAGGTGTTCTCTGGAGCAGGGCAGCGTACGAAAGAGGTGTTGGAGTTGGTCCACACGGACTTGTACGGACTGATGCTCACCCAGAGCTTTGGAGGCTCTAGGTATTTCCTAACCTTCATTGATGATTTCAGCCGTTACACTGTTGTGTACTTCCTTCCTTCCAAGGACCAGTGCTTTGACAGGTTCAAGGAGATCAAGGCCATGGTGGAGAACCACATGGCAAGAAGATCAAGGCGCTGCGCAGCGACCGCGGAGGAGAGTACCTGAGCAAGGCGTTCCAGGACTACCTCGCTGCACCTGGCATCAAGGCGTAGCGTACCGCGTCGTACTCGCCGCAGCAGAACGGTGTAGCAGAATGCGCAAACCGTACCATTGTGGAGTCGGCACGCTCCATGTTGCATGCGGCTTGGTCGACCTACGACTTCTGGGCTCAAGCTGTGAGCACTGCGGTCTACATCAAGAACCATAGTCCAACTAAAGCGCTAGAGGATATGACGCTCTATGAGGCGTGGTTCGGCAAGAAACGGAGCATGGGTCATCTTCGAGCATTTGGCAGCATGGCGCACATGCACGTGCCAATGGAGAAACGGCAGAAATAGGACGCAAAGAGTGCGCAGATACTGATGATTGGGTACGATGTGGCAAGCAAGGCCTATCGCCTCTAAGAGAGGGATACAGGCCACGTCATCATCTCCAGAGATGTCTCTTCAACCAGAGCAACGTCATTGGCACCAACATTGTCTGTGATGAGGCAGCAGAACCAGCAGCTAACGAGACAGAGGGAGCATAAATCCTTCCTGACCCAGTCTCTCCTCATCCTTCGTCTACTGTGACAGTGGGAGAATCACTCTACTCTCCCATGTCTAATGTTGCAGATATAGCAGCCTCATCGGGAGAAGCAGAGGAGGAAGATATAGCACCACCAGCAGTAGCAGTTGTGCCAGCAGCACCGCGCCAGCCGCCCGCTAACGCTCCAGCACCATGTCGTAGGTACCCTCTTAGGATGCGTTACAAGCCTGGTGAGCACAGCCATTTCAGGATGTTGCAGAAACCAGAATTAGATGAACGTCACAGTTGTAGCAGATTTAGATGAGCCAACGTCATAGAAGGAGGCCATGGCTGCACCGGATGCAGCTGATTAGGTGCAAGCCGTGCACCAGGAGATACAGTTACAGTTGGACAACGGCACATGGGAGCTGACTGAGCGTCCACCTGGACGTAAGGTGATCAAGTGCAAGTGCGTGTTCAAGAAGAAGCACAAAGCAGATGCTTACCTGGGAAAGTACAAGGCGAGGCTGGTCGCCAAGGGCTACTCGCAGTAGGAGGTCATCCACAACAGAGAAACCTTTGCCCCTGTTACAAAGCTTGCCTCTATGCGCACGCTCCTCTCTTATGCAGCAGCTGAGGACTTCGAGGTTCACCACATGGATGTCAAGATGCCATTCTTGAATGGTGACTTGGAGGAAGAGATCTACATGGAGCAGCCAGAGAGGTTCATGATGGATGGCCTGGAACACCTGGTCTGCAAGCTACAGAAGTCGCTATACGGCCTCAAGCAAGCATCGCGTGCTTGAAACCAGAAGTTGGATGCCGCGTTGCAGTGCATGGGGTTTGAGCACAGCAAGTGTGACTATAGCGTGTATCCTTGGCAGCATAAGCATGAGATCCTCATCATCAAAGTCTATGTCGACGACATGCTCCTCCTTTCCAACAGCATGTCTGCACTGAAGGAGTTCAAGGAAACCATGCACGAGCGCTTCCAGATGTCTGATCTCGGGGAGGCATCATACTGCCTTGGTATCCAGATCACGCGTGACCGCAGATCACGCTCTCTCTCACTGCAGCAGAGCCCCTACATCAAGGAAGTCTTACAGTGGTTCGGCATGGCAGAGGCAAAACCCATCAGTACGCCGTTGGAGACGCGAGAGTACCTCGTGAGCTTTAGTGGAGAAGTAGATGCAGCTGAGCGGCAGAAGTACCAGAGCGCCGTCGGCAGTCTCATATACCTGATCGTGGCAACCAGGCCGGACCTCACACAGGCTATTAGCATTGTGAGCCAATACATGGCAAACCCCGGACCTGAGCACCACCAGACTATGAAGCGGATCTTCCGCTACCTTGCTCGAACCATCAACATCGGCATCACCTACAACGGCAATGACAACAACATCATCGGCTAAACACATACAGATTGAGCTTCAAACCCTGCGGACCGTAAGTCCATCTCTGGACATGTGTTCCTCATGAATGGTGGGGCCATCAGCTGGTGCAGCAAGCGGCGGGTGGTCGTGGCCACCTCGAGCACAGAAGCTGAGTACGTCTCTCTCAGCTTTGGAATCAAGGAAGTAGTTTGGCTTCAGGGTCTCATGGCAGAGANGGCAATGACAACAGCATCATCGGCTAAACACATACAGATTGGGCTTCAATCCCTGAGGACCGTAAGTCCATCTCTGGACATGTGTTCCTCATGAATGGTGGGGCCATCAGCTGGTGCAGCAAGCGGCGGGTGGTCGTGGCCACCTCGAGCACAGAAGCTGAGTACGTCTCTCTCAGCTTTGGAATCAAGGAAGTAGTTTGGCTTCAGGGTCTCATGGCAGAGATGAGTGCGAGTGCAGCAGTTCCAGTTCATGTGCGCGTCGACAACCAGAGCGTAATCGCACTCCCCAAGAATCCTGAGCACCATGCACGCACCAAGCACATTGCTATCGCATATCATTTCATCAGGCACATGGTGCAAGAGGGTACTATCAAGCTAGAGTTTACTCCAACCAGCAAGCAGGTCGCTGATTTCTGCACCAAGCCAGTGACCCATGAGAAGCAGCAGTTCTGCATGAAGGCATGTGGACTCAGCCCACTCTGATTGCAGTAAAGTGGGAGATTATTGGAGAAGGAGTCATCCGGCTCTGTTTCAGGTCCACTGGACTAAGTTCCAGGAAAGTACCAGATGCCTTCTCCCATCGTTAAATCAACTTCACCATTAGAAAGATCAGGTGGCAAAATATCTACGGTCAAAGTTTGAGGTCGATCTAACGGTCAGATTGGTAGATATGAATTTTCGAAGTTTCGGGGGTCATGGACCGTCGATGTCTGGGTGGGCATGGGTGATGGCTCCATGCCTTAGCCTGAGAAAAGAAAAAGGCAAGAAGTACAGGGTCAAGACCTAATGGGAGAAATATCCAAAAAGGTCCTAAGTCTTAGGATTCCCTTGTCAGAGTGTACAAACTAGGATAAAGGTACCTCTCCTTAGTTTTTAGGTAAGGTGAGATCCTTGTGTGCTAGCCATGGACACATGGCGATTCTCCATGGGTTTTTGGGTTATGTGACCACTAGGAGTGTGCCATGAGAGCATTCTCTAGCTCTCTAGGTCGTGTGTGAGTGGTCAGCCTGATTTCTAGGCTGATTTCCTCCGTTGTGTGAGATTATGGACTCTAGTGTGTGAGCCTTAGCCTCCATGGCTAAGTCGTATGGCTTGTAAGTGGGCTGACTTGCCCAAACTCTAGCTCTATATATACTCCATCATTTTAAATGATTCAACAACTATTCTTCAACACAAGTGATGCCCTTCGAATCACACATGCTCGCTCCTCCAAGGCGCCCTCTCTCCTCCAGATCCAACATTGATGACCCTGTTTTATGGGTCAATCTGAAAGGTTTTGAGCTGAATTTTCCAGTGGTGGACTCCATTGTTCAAAATTCACTGTCTGGTGTTATCTACAGTCTACTTCCTATCAAACAGATTTCTGGCAGAAGCAGCAGCAGAAGCATGGGTAGCGCCGCCATCCACGGGCAGCGTGAGCATCACCAAGGCTCAAAATGGCAGCAGCTGGCATTGGGACAGCGGCCGAGCCTTTGGAGAGGCTGGAGGGACATGCCAATTTCACGTTTTGGAAGATCCGTACTCGCCTCATTTTGGAGGAGAGGGGCTTGTGGGAGGTGGTGAGCGGCGACGAGCTGACTCTTGTTCCATAGGCAATAGGTATGACCGTAGCGCAAGTTGTGGCGGGGAAGACTCCGCAAAAGGGTGCAGCTGATGCGGGTTCTTCTACTGCTGTACCAGCGGTGTATGAGGAGTGGACGAAGAAGGACAGGCAGGCCTACAGGTTGGTTATCAACACCATTTCCAACCCGCATCTTCAGTACGTGAGTGACAAGGCTACTGCAAAGGAGGGGTGGGACACGTTGTGCAAGAAGTATGACAGCAAGGATCCTGTATTCCTCATGCTTTTCGAGGAAAAGATTATGGCACTGAAAATGCAGGGTGGTGAAGCTATGGAGGCGTATCTGGACATGACAAAAGGGCTGGCGAAGCAACTGAGAGCGGTCCGCAACCCTGTAGAAGAGACGCGCTTCATCCTCCTCTTGCAGAGGCGACTTCCAACAAGTTACGACACGGTGCGAGAGACGTTGGAGTGCCAACCAACTCTCGACCTCGACTTCATCTGCACACACTTGGTGCAGGTGGAATTACGTCGCAATGCAGCAAAGTGCAATGGCGGCGGCAGCAGTGAAGCAGAATTTATGGCCACGAGCTCACGCAACCAGCAGTAGCAGTAGTCTGGACAGCAGAAAGGCAGAAAGAAAGGCATATACCAAAACTGCCAGAAAGAGGGACACTACAAAAAGGAGTGTTTCAAGCTCAAGAGGGACCAAAAGGAACAGCAGCAACAACAAAAGCAACAGCAGGAGCAGTAGTAGTCACAGCAGCGTCAGCAACAGTAGCAGCAGCAAAACCAAGTTGGTGTACGCCACCTTGGCAACATGAATGTAGCCAAGGAGGTGCAGGACCGTCTCTTCATGGTGAAGTCTGACATGTTGAGGTGGAGAAGGCGGATCTTGCATGGCACAAGGACTCGGGGTGTACTTAGAGCCTCACACATTACAAGGAGTGGTTTACACAGCACCTGGCCATCCCTCCCCGTCCTATTGCTATGGGTGATGATCGGGTGGTGTATGCTAAGGGGATTGGGATTGTGGAGATGTGGTTGGAGATCCCACGTGGCATTGAAGTAGGAGTATGCCATGGTGTACTGTATATGTCTGATGCTGCATTCAACCTCCTCCCAGTCTCCTCTCTTACAAACACAGGACTACGTGTCGTCATCGATGATGACTATGGCTACATCCTCAACAAGGATACAGGAGAGGAGTTGGCCAGGTTGGTGAAGGAGGGCGACATGTACCGCCTGCTGGGGGCGACCAAGATCCCGTATGAGAAGAGTCTTGCAGCACTGGTGTAGGCGACAGATGGCGAGATCTAGCATGCGCACTACGGCCATATCAACATGCGCGCTTTGCAGCAGCTTCAAGCAAAGCAGATGGTGCGTGACCTGCCTACCATCTCTAACTTTGAGCAGCAGTTATGCATCGGCTGTTTGGAGGGGAAGCAGCACCGAGAGCATGCAAAGGAGGTGTTCGAGCTGGTCCACACAAACTTGTGCGGACCGATGCAGACCAAGAGCTTTGGAGGCTCTAGGTATTTCCTGACCTTCATTGATGATTTCAGCCGTTACACTGCTGTGTACTTCCTTCCTTCCAAGGACTAATGCTTGAAAAGGTTCAAGGAGTTGAACGCCATGGTGGAGAACCAGACTTGCTAGAAGGCGCTGTTAAGCGATCGCGGTGGAGAGTATTTTAGCAAGGAGTTCCAGAACTTCCTCGCAGCAACTGGCATCAAGGCACGGTATACCGTGCCGTACTCACCGCAGCAGAATAGTGTAGCAGAACACGCCGACCGTACCATTATGGAGTCGGCGCGCTCCATGTTGCACGCGGCTCTGCTAACCTATGACTACTTAGCTGAAGCTGTGAGCACCGCGGTGTACATCAAGAACCGTAGTCCAACTAGTGCACTGGAGTAAATGCAGCCGTACAAGGCGTGGTTCGGTAAGAAACCAAGCGTGGGTCATCTCTGAGCATTTGGTACCCTTGCCCAAATGCACGTACCCAAGGAGAAGCGGCAGAAATGGGACACAAAGAGTGTGCAGATGTTGATGATTAGCTACGACGTAGCACGCAAGGCCTATCGCCTCTACCAGAGGGATACAGGCCACGTCATAATCTCGAGGGATGTGGTCTTCAACGAGAGCAACGTCATTGGCACCAACATTGTCTGTGAAGAGACAGGTGACGAGACAATAGGAGCAGAAATCCGTCCTGACCCAGTCTCTCCTGATCCTTCCTCTACTGTAACAGTGGGAGAATCACTCTACTCTCCCATGTCCGATGCAGCAGACACACCAGCCTCATTAGCAGAAGCAGTGGAGGGAGATGTAGCATCACCAGCAGCAGCAGTTGTGCCAGTAGTACCGTACCAGCCGCCGCTAACGCTCGAGCACAAGGTTGCAGGTATCCTCTTAGGATACATTACAAGCCTGGTGAGCGTGGCCATTTCTGGATGCTGCAGAAACAAGAACATCGTAGTTGTAGTAGATTGAGATGAGCCAATCTCATACAAGGAGGCCATGGCTACACCGGATGCAGCAGATTGGGTGTAAGCCGGATAGCAGGAGATACAGTCACAGCTGGACAACGGCACGTGGGAGCTGACTGAGCGTCCACCTGGACGTAAGGTGATCAAGTACAAGTGGGTGTTGAAGAAGAACCGGGAAGCAGATGATAACCTGGAAAAGTACAAGGCGAGGTTGGTGTTGGGAAAGGAGCCATCTGGCTCAGTTTCAGGTCAGTTTCAGGATCTCCCACTTTGCCGCAGTCAGAGAGGGCTGAGTCCACATGCCTTCATGCAGAACTGCTTCTTCTCACGGGTAACTGGCTTGGTGCAGAAATCAGCGACCTGCTTGCTGGTTGGAGTAAACTCCAGCTTGATAGCACCCTCCTGCACCATGTGCCTGATGAAATGATATGCAATATCAATGAGCTTGGTGCGTGCATGGTGCTCAGGATTCTTGGCGAGTGCGATTGCGCTCTGGTTGTCGACGCGCACAGGAACTGGAACTGCTATACTCCCACTCATCTCTGCCATGAGACGTTGGAGCCAAACTGCTTCCTTGGCTCCTATGCTGAGAGATACATACTCAGCTTCTGTGTTCGAGGTCGCCAGGACCACCTGCCGCTTGCTGCACCAGCTGATGGCTCCACCATTCATGACGAATACATGTCCAAAGATGGATTTGCAGTCCTCAGGGTTTGATGCCCAATCTGCTTCTGTGTAGCCGATGATGCTGTTGTCATTGCCGTTGTAGGTGATGCCGATGTTGATGGTTCCAGTAAGGTAGCGGAAGATCCGCTTCACTGCCTTCTGGTGCTCCGATCTGGGATTAGCCATGTACTGGCTCACAGCGCTCACACCCTGTGCGAGGTCCGGCCTGGTTGCCACCATCAGGTACATGAGACTGCCGACGGCGCTGTGGTACTTCTTTCGCTCAGCAGCATTTGCTTCTCCATTGAAGCTCACGAGGTACTGCCGCGTCTCAAGCGGCGTGCCGATGGGTTTTGCCTCTGCCATGCCGAACCGCTACAAAACATCCTTGATGTAGCGGCTCTGTTGCAGCGAGAGAGAGCGTGACTTGCGGTCACGCGTGATTTGGATACCGAGGAAGTATGATGCCTCCCCGAAATCAGACATCTGGAAGCGCTCCTGCATTGCTTCCTTGAATTCCTGTAGTGCAGACATGCTGTTGGAAAGGAGGAGCATGACATCCACATAGACAATGATGATGAGGATCTCATGCTCATGCTGCCAGCGATACACGCTGTAGTCACACTCACTGCGCTCAAATCCCATGCACTGCAACGCCGCATCCAACTTCAGGTTCCAAGCATGCGACGCTTGCTTGAGGCCGTACAGCGACTTCTACAGCTTGCATACCAGGTGCTCCTGGCCATCCATGACGAACCCCTCCGGCTGCTCCATGTAGATCTCCTCCTCCAAGTCACCATTCAGGAATGCCGTCTTGACATCCATGTGGTGAACCTCGAAGTCCTCAGCTGCTGCATAAGAGAGGAGCGTGCGCACAGAGGCAAACTTTGCTACAGGGGCAAAACTTTCTGTGTAGTCGATGCCCTCCTGCTGCGAGTAGCCCTTGGCGACCTGTTGGAACTTGAGGAGAGAGGGAGCCTTGGAGCAGCGAGCATGTGTGATTGGAAGGGCATCACTTGTGCTGAAGAATGGTTGTTCAATCACTTAAAATGATGGAGTACATATAGAGCTAGAGCTTGGGCAAGTCAGCCCTCTCACAAGCCACACCACTTAGCCATGGAGGCTAAGGCTCACACACTAGAGTCCATAATCTCACACAAGGGAGGAAATCAGCCTAGCAATTAGGCTGACCACTCACACACGACCTAGAGAGCTAGAGAATGCTCTCATGGCACACTCCTAGTGGTCACATAACCTACAAATCCATGGAGAATCGCCATGTGTCCATGGCTAGCACAGAAGGATCTCACTTCACCTAAAAAGTAAGGAGAGGTACCTTTTCTTAGTCAGCACACTCTGACAAGGCAATCATAAGACCAAGGACCTTTTTGGATATTTCTCCCATCAGGTCTTGATCTTGGACCTCTTGCCTTTTTCTTTTCTCAGGCTAAGGCATGGAGCCATCACGCATGCCCACCTAGACATCGACGGTCCATGACCCCCGAAACTTCGAAAATTCATATCTCCCAATCCGACCGTTGGATCGGTCTCAATTTTCGGCCGTAGACATTTTGCCACCTGATGTTTCCAATGGTGAAGTCGAATCGGCGATCGGAGCAGGCATCTGGTACTTTCGTGGAACTTGCTCCTGTGGACCTGAAACTGAGCCAGATGGCTCCTTTCCCAACAATCTCCCACTTTGCCGCAGTCAGAATGGGCTGAGTCCACATGCCTTCATGCAGAACTGCTGTTTCTCACGGGTCACTGTCTTGGTGCAGAAATCAGCTACCTGCTTGCTGGTTGGAGTAAACTCCAGCTTGATAACACCCTCCTGTACCATGTGCCTGATGAAATGATATGCGATATCAATGTGCTTGGTGCGTGCATGGTGCTCAGGATTATTGGCGAGTGCGATTGCGCTCTGGTTGTCGACGCGCACAGGAACTGGAACTGCTGCACTCCCACTCATCTCTGCCATGAGACGTTGGAGCCAAACTGCTTCCTTGGCTCCTAAACTGAGAGATACGTACTCAGCTTCTGTGCTTGAGGTCGCCACGACCACCTGCCGCTTGCTGCACCAGCTGATGGCCCCACCATTCATGAGGAACACATGTCCGGAGATGGACTTGCGGTCCTCAGGGTTTGAAGCCCAATCTGCGTCTGTGTAGCCGATGATGCTGTTGTCGTTGCCGTTGTAGGTGATGCCGATGTTGATGGTTCCAGCAAGGTAGCGGAAGATCCGCTTCACTGCCTTCTGGTGCTCCGGTCCGGGATTAGCCATGTGCTGGCTCACAGCGCTCACAGCCTGTGCGAGGTCCAGCCTGGTTGCCACCATCAGGTACATGAGACTGCCGATGGCGCTCTGGTACTTCTGCCGCTCAGCTGCATTTGCTTCTCCATTGAAGCTCACGAGGTACTGCCGCGTTTCTAGCGGCGTGCCGATGGGTTTTGCCTCTGCCATGCCGAACCGCTGCAAAACATCCTTGATGTAGCACCTCTGCTGCAGCGAGAGAGAGCGTGACTTGCGGTCACGCGTGATCTGGATACCGAGGAAGTATGATGCTTCCCCGAGATCAGACATCTGGAAGCGCTCCTGCATGGCTTCCTTGAACTCCTGTAGTGCAGACATGCTGTTGGAAAAGAGGAGCATGTCATCCACATAGACAATGATGATGAGGATCTCATGCTTATACTGCCAGGGATACACACTGTAGTCACACTCGCTGTGCTCAAACCCCATGCACTACAACGCCGCATCCAACTTGTGGTTCCAAGCAGGCGACGCTTGCTTGAGGCCGTACAGCGACTTCTGCAGCTTGCAGACCAGGTGCTCCTGGCCATCCATGACGAACCCCTCCGGCTGCTCCATGTAGATCTCTTCCTCCAAGTCACCATTCAAGAATGCCGTCTTCACATCCATGTGGTGAACCTCGATGTCCTCAGCTGCTGCATAAGAGAGGAGCGTGGGCACAGAGGCAAACTTTGCAACAGGGGCAAAAGTTTCTGTGTAGTCGATGCCCTCCTGCTGCGAGTAGCCCTTGGCGACCAGCCTCGCCTTGTACTTTTCTAGGTTACCATCTGCTCCCCGCTTCTTCTTAAAGACCCACTTGCACTTGATCACCTTACGTCCTGGTGGACGTTCAATCAGCTCCCACGTGCCGTTCTCCAGCTGCGACTGTATCTCCTGCTGCACGGCTTGCGCCCAATCTGCTGCAT
>SZWC01000665.1:173349-188623 GCA_023375785.1 Penium margaritaceum | reverse complement strand
TTGAAAAACTGAGCCCACCACTGGAAAATTCAGCTCAAAACCTTTCAGATCGACCCATAAAACAGGGTCATCAACAGGGGATTTTAAAAGATATGCCCTCTTGAAAACAGGGTATGCTTCTGCTCCTACTCCAACTCAGACCAGCCAGTTTGTAAACGGCGTTTCTCCCAAACGAATCAATGGAATGCAGAACGTTTTGCACCAATGGAAAGCTTAGGAAAAATACTACAATTGGTATGTGCCACTTTTTAAATTTGACAAAGAAATGAGAGAGTTATGGTCATCACAAGGCGACAGTCTTACTCATAGAGAAGAGTGTAGCCCTTGCCGACCTCGTTTTGAGCATAACTCTCAATCCTACCGTTGGATCTTCCCGATCTTGGGCTCGTTGGAAAGCTTGTCTCTTGAACTTGAAGATCAAGTGGTCGATCGTCAAATCTGGGGAAGGTTTCACCCCAACCCGTTATTCTCAAAGTGACGGCTTGTGCTGGCTGGAAGTGGCAGAATTTGGCTCTGATACCAAATGTTGGAACTTGAGGAGAGAGGGAGCCTTGGAGCAGCGAGCATGTGTGATTGGAAGGGCATCACTTGTGCTGAAGAATGGTTGTTCAATGACTCAAAATGATGGTGTACATATAGAGCTAGAGCTTGGGCAAGTCAGCCCTCTCACAAGCCACACCAGTTAGCCGTGGAGGCTAAGGCTCACACACTAGAGTCCATAATCTCACACAAGGGAGGAAATCAGCCTAGCAATCAGGCTGACCACTCACACACGACCTAGAGAGCTAGAGAATGCTCTCATGGCACACTCCTAGTGGTCACATAACCTACAAACGCATGGAGAATCGCCATGTGTCCATGGCTAGCACAGAAGGATCTCACCTCACCTAAAAAGTAAGGAGAGGTACCTTTATCCTAGTCAGCACACTCTGACAAGGCAATCCTAAGACCAAGGACCTTTTTGGATATTTCTCCCATCAGGTCTTCATCTTGGACCTCTTGCCTTTTTCTTTTCTCAGGCTAAGGCATGGAGCCATCACCCATGCCCACCAAGACATCGACGGTCCATGACCCCCGAAACTTCGAAAATTCATATCTCCCAATTCGACTGTTGGATCGGTCTCAAACTTGGGCCATAGACATTTTGCCACCTGATCTTTGCAATGGTGAAAGCGGATTGGCGATCGGAGCAGGCATCTGGTACTTTCCTGGAACTTGCTCCTGAGGACCTGAAACTGAGCCAGATGACTCCTTTCCCAACACGACCAGCCTCACCTTGTACTTTTCTTGGTTACCATCTGCTCCCCGCTTCTTCTTGAAGACCCACTTGCACTTGATCACCTTACGTCCTAGTGGACGCTCAGTCAGCTCCCACGTGCCGTTGTCCAGCTGCGACTGTATCTCTTGCTGCACGGCTTGCGCCCAATCTGCTGCATCCGGTGCAGCCATGGCCTCCTTGTATGACGTTGGCTCATCTGAATCTGCTGCAACTGCGACATTCATCTGTTCTGGTTTCTGCAGCATCCAGAAATGGCCGCGCTCACCAGGCTTGTAATTCACCCTAAGAGGGTACCTGCGACCTGGTGCTGGAGCGTTAGCAGGCGGCTGGCGCGGTGCTGCAGGCACAACTGCTGCTGCTGGTGGTGCTACATCTCCCTCCTCTGCTTCTGCCGATGAGCCTTGTGTATCTGCAACATCAGACATGGGAGAGTAGAGTGATTCTCCCACTGTCACAGTAGAGGAAGGATCGGGAGAAACTGGGTTAGGAAGAATTTCTACTCCCATAGTCTCGTCAGCTGCTGGTTCTACTGCCTCTTCACACACGATGTTTGTGCCGATGACGTTACTCTCGTTGAAGACGACATCCCTGGAGATGATGACGTGGCCTGTATCCCTCTCGTAGAGGCGATACGCCTTGCTTTCCACGTCGTAGCCAATCATCAGCATCTGTGCACTCTTCGCATCCCACTTTTGCAGCTTCTCCTTTGACACGTGCATGTGCGCCAAGCTGCCAAACGCGCGAAGATAACCTACGCTTAGCTTCTTGCCGAACCACGCCTCGTACGGCGTCATCTACTCCAGCGCCTTAGTTGGACTGCGGTTCTTGATGTAGACTGCAGTGCTCACGGCTTCAGCCAAAAAGTCGTAGGTCAGCGGAGCCGCGTGCAGCATGGAGCGCGCCGACTCCACAATGGTACGGTTGGCGCGTTCTGCTACACCGTTCTGCTGCGGCGAGTACAGCGCGGTACGCTGCGCCTTGATGCCAGCTGATGCGAGGTAGTCCTGGAATTCCTTGCTCAGGTACTCTCCACCGCGGTCGCTACGCAACGCCTTGATCTTCTTGCCAGATTGCTTCTCTACCATGGCCTTGAACTCCTTGAACCTGTCAAAGCACTGGTCCTTGGAGGAAAGGAAGTACACAGCAGTGTAACGGCTGAAATCATCAATGAAGGTGAGAAAACACCTAGAGCCTCCAAAACTCTGGGTCTGCATCGGTTCGCACAAGTTCGTGTGGACCAGCTCCAACACCTCTTTCGCACGCTCCCCTGCTCCAGAGAACGCCTCGCAATGCTGCTTTCCCTCCAAACAGCCGATACATAACTGCTGCTCAAAGTTAGAGATGGTAGGCAGGTCACGCATCATCTGCTTTACTTGAAGCTGCTGCAAGGCGTGCATGCCGATGTGGCCGCAGCGCGCATGCCAGATCTCGCCATCTGTCGCCTGCACCACTGCTGCAAGACTCTACTCACGTGGGATCTTGGTCGCCCCCAGCAGGCGGTACATGTCGCCCTCCTTCACCGACTTGGCCAACTCCTCTCCTGTTTCCTTGTTGAGGATGTAGCCATAGTCATCATCGAAGACAACGCGCAGTCCTGTGTTGGTGAGAGAGGACACTGAGAGAAGGTTGAACGCAGCATCAGGCACATACAGCACGCCATGGAAAACTCCCACTTGAAAGCCATGCGGGGTCTCCAACCACATCTCAACAATCCCAATCCCCTCAGCATACACCACCCGATCATCACCCAAAGCAATTGGACGGGGGGGAATGGAGAGAAGCTGCGTGAACCACTCCTTGTGGTGCGTCAGACTCTTGGTACACCCCGAGTCCTTGTACCCCGCCAGATCCGCCTTTTCCTTCTGCGACATGTCAGACTTCGCCATGAAGAGGCGGTCGCGCACCTCCTTGGCAACGTTCATGTTGCCAAAATGGCGCACGCCAGTCTGGTTCTGCTGCTGCTACTGGTGGCGTTACTTTGACTGCTGCTGCTATTGTTGTGGAGATTGCTGCTTTTGCTACTGCTGCTGCTGCTCCTTCTGGTCCCTCTTAAACTTCAAGCACTCTTTCTTGTAGTGCCCCTCTTTCTGGCAATAGTTGCACTTGCCCTTCTTCTTGCCTCTCTGCTGCCCGGACTGCTGCTGCTGCTGGTTGCGTGAGCCCATGGTCATGAAAGCTGCTTCACTGCTGCTGCTGCCGCCATTGCGCTTTGCTGCATTGCGACGCAGTTCCACCTGCACCAAGTGCGTGCAAATGAAGTCGAGGTCGAGACTCGGCTGGCACTCCAACGTCTCTCGCACCGTGTCGTAGCTGGTTGGGAGTCCCCTCAGGAAGAGGAGAATGAAACGCGTCTCTTCCACAGGATTGCCAGCCGCTCTCAACTATTTCGCCAGCTCTTTTGCCATGTCCAGATACGCCTCCATCCCTTCACCACCCTGCATTTTCAGCGCCATCATCTTTTCTACCAAAAGCATGAGGAATACAGGATCCTTGCTCTCATACTTCTTGCACAACGTGTCCCACCCCTCCTTTGCAGTAGCCTTGTCACTCACGTACTGAAGATGCGGGTTGGAGATGGTGTTAACAAGCAACCTGTAGGCCTGCCTGTCCTTCTTCTTCCACTCCTCGTACGTCGCTCGTACAGCTGCAAAAGAACTCGCATCAGCTGCACCCTTTTGCGGCATCTTCCCCGCCACCACCTGCGCTGCGGTAATGCCTTTTGCCTGTGGAACTGGAGCCGGCTCGTCGCCGCTCACCACCTCCCACAAGCCCCTCTCCTCCAAAAGGAGGCGGGTGCGGATCTTCTAAAACGTGAAGTTGACGCGTCCCTCCAGCCTCTCCAAAGGCTGGGCTGCTGTTACAACGCCAGCTGCTGCCATTTTGAGCCTTGATGATGCTCAGCGCTGCCCTTGGATGGCGGTGCTACCCCTGCTTCTGCTGCTGCTTCTGCCAGAAATCTGTCTGACAGAAAATGGACTGTAGATGCCAGCAGACTGGGAATGTTGAAAAACTGAGCCCACCACTGGAAAATTCAGCTCAAAAACGTTCAGATCGACCCATAAAACAGGGTCATCAACAGGGGATTTTGAAAGATATGCCCTCTTGAAAACAGGGTATGCTTCTGCTCCTACTCCAACTCAGACCAGCCAGTTTGTAAACGGTGTTTCTCCCAAACAAATCAATGGAATGCAAAACGTTTTGCACCAATGGAAAGCTTTGGAAAAATACTACAATTCGCATGTGCCACTTTTTAAATTTGACAAAGAAATGAGAGAGTTATGGTCATCACAAGGCGACAGTCTTACTCATAGAGAAGAGTGTAGCCCTTGTCGACCTCGTTTTGAGCATAACTCTCAATCCGACCGTTGGATGTTCGCGATGTTGGACTCATTCAAAAGCTTGTCTCTTGAACTTGACGATCTTGTGGTCGATCATCAAATCTGGTGAAGGTTTGACCCCAACCCGTCACTCTCAAAGTGATCGCCTGTGCTGGCTGGAAGTGGCAGAACCTGGCTGTGATACCAAATGTTGGAACTTGAGGAGAGAGGGAGCCTTGGAGCAGCGAGCATGTGTGATTGGAAGGGCATCACTTGTGCTAAAGAATGGTTGTTCAATCACTCAAAATGATGGAGTACATATAGAGCTAGAGCTTGGGCAAGTCAGCCCTCTCACAAGCCACACCACTTAGCCATGGAGGCTAAGGCTCACACACTAGAGTCCATAATCTCACACAAGGGAGGAAATTAGCCTAGCAATCAGACTGACCACTCACACACGACCTAGAGAGCTAGAGAATGCTCTCATGGCACACTCCTAGAAGCTCAGTACACATGCACGTGCCATAGGAGAAGCGGCAAAAGTGGGACGCAAAGAGCGCGCAGATGCTGGTGATTGGCTACGACGTGGCAAACAACACGTATCGTCTCTACAAGAGAGATATAAGGTATGTCATCATCTCCAGGGATGTTGTATTCAACGAAAGTAGCATCATCGGCACCAACATCATCTGCAAAGAGGCAACAGAACCAGCAGATAATCAAGTAGTGGGAGCAGACATTCTCCCTGACCCCGTCTCTCATGATCCTTCCTCTACTCTGACAGTGGGAGAATCCCTCTCTTCTCCCATGTCTGATGCGGCAGATACAGCGGCCTCATCGGCAAAAGCAGAAGAAGAAGATGTAACACCATCAGCATGAGCAGTTGTGCCAGCAGCACCGCGCTAGCAGTACCGCGCTAGCCGCCTAATAACACTCCAGCACCAGGTCTGGTGAGCGCAGGCATTTGTGGACACTGCTGAAACCGGACCAGATGAACATCGCAGTTGCAGCACACTCTGATGATGCGACGTCCTACAAGGAGGCCATGGCTACACCAGATGTGGCAGATTGGGCACAAGCTGTGCAGAAGGACATACACTCGCAGTTGCACAACGGCACGTGGGAGCTGACTAAGCATCCACCTGGATGTAAGGTGATCGAATGCAAGTGGGTGGTCAAGAAGAAGCGGGGAGCAGATGGCAACCTGGAAAAGTACAAGGCAAGGCTGGTCGCCAAGGGCTACTCGTAGTAGGAAGGCATCGACTACACGGAAAGCTTTGCTCTTATTGTAAAGTTTTCCTCTGTGCATACACTCCATTCTTATACAGCAGTAGAGAACTTTGAGGTTGACCACATGGACGTCAAGACAGCGTTCTTGAACGGTGACATGGATGGCCAGGAACACCTGGTTTGCAAGATACAAAAGTCGTTGTACGGCGTTGCGGTGCATGAGGTTCGAGGGCAGCAAGTGTGAGTGCAGCGTCTATCCCTGGCAGCATGGTCATGAGGTGCTTATCATCATCGTGTATGTGGATGACATGCTCCTCTTTTCCAACAGCATGTCTATACTACAAGAGTTCAAGGAAACCATGCAGGAGCGCTTCCAAATGTCTGATCTCAAGGAGGCATCTTACTTCCTTGGTATCCAGATAACACGTGACCGCAAAAAATGCTCTATCTCGCTGAAGCAGAACCGCTAGATCAAGGATGTCTTACACCGGTTCAGCATGACAGAGGCAAAACCCACATGCACGTGGCTGGAGACGCGGCAGTACCTCATGAGCTTCAATGGAGAAGCAAATGCAGCTGAGCAACAGAAGTACCAGAGCGTCGTCAGCAGCCTCATGTACGTGATGGTTGTAACCAGGCCGGACCTCGCACAGGCTGCTAGCGCTGTGAGCGAGCACATGGCTAGTCGCGGACCTGAGTAGCAGAAGGTACTGAAGCGGATCTTCCGCTATCTTGCTGCAACCATCAGCATTGGCATCAATTACAACAGCTATAACAACAGCATCATCGGCTACACAGACGTAGATTGGGCTTCAAACCTTGAGGACTGCAAGTCCATCTCAGGACATGTGTTCCTCATGAATGGAGCGGCTATCAGCTGGTGCAACAAGCGGCAAGTGGTCATGGCCACCTCAAGCACGGAAGCTGAGTACTTCTCTCTCCGCTTTGGAGCCAAGGAAGCAGTTTGGCTTTAGCGTCTCATGGCACAGATGAGTAGGAATGCAGCAGTTTGAGCTATTGTGCGTGTTGATATCCAGAGTGCAATCGTCCTCGCGAACAACCCTAAACACCATGCACACACCAAGCACATTGACATCGCATGTCACTTCATCAGGCATATGGTACAGGAGGGTGCTATCAAGCTTGAGTTTATTCCAACCTGCAAGCAGTTCGCTGATTTCTGTACCAAGCTCGTAACCCATGAGAAGCAGCAGTTCTGCATGAAGGCATGTGGACTCAGCCCTCTCTGACTACGGTAAAGTGGGATATTGTTGGAAAAGGAGCTATCCGGCTGAGTTTCAGGTTCGTAGAGCAAGTTCCAGGAAAAAACCATATACCTGCTCAGATTGTCGATATGACTCTTTTATTAGAAAGATCAGGTGGTAAAATGTCTACGATCCTAGTTTGAGCCCGATCCAATGGTCGGATTGGGAGATATGAATTTTCAAAGTTTTCGGGATCATCGATCGCCGATATCCAAAAAGGTCCTAGATTCTGAGGTTGCCTTGTCGGAGTATCCTGACTAGGAAAAAGGTACCTTTTCTTACTTTTTCGCTAAGATGAGATCCTTGTGTGCTAGCCATGTACACATGGCGATTCTCCATGGGATGGTGGCTTATGTGACTACTAGGAGTGTACCATGAGAGTATTTTCTAGCTCTATTGGTCGTATGTGAGTGGATAGCTTGATTTCTAGGCTGATTTCCTCTCTAACGTGAGATTATGGACTCTAGTGTGTGAACCTTAGTCTCCATGGCTAAGTGGTGTGGCTTGTGAGAGGGCTTATTTGGTCAAGCTCTAGCTCTATATGTACTCCATTGTTTTGAGTGATTGAATAACCATTCCTCAGCAGAAGTGATGTCCTTCCAGTCCCACATGCTCGCTGCTCCAAGGCTCCCTCTCTCCTCCAATTCCAACAACACTATCCTGCACCATATGCATGATGAAGATATATGTAATGTTAATGTACTTGGTGCCTGTATGGTGCTCAGGATTGCGAGTGCCATTGCGCTCTGGTTGTCGATGCGCACAGGAACTAGAACTGCTGCGCTCCTACTCATCTCTTCCATGAGACGCTAAAGCCAAACTGCTTCCTTGGCTCCAAAGCTGAGAGAGACATATTAAGCTTCCGTGTTTGAGGTGGCCGGAACCACCTGCAACTTGCTGCACGAGCTGATGGCTCCACCATTCATGAGGAATACATGTCTAGAGACAAACTTGCACTCCTCAGGATTTGAAGCCCAATCTGTGTCTCTCTAGCCAATGATATTGTTGTCGTTGATGTTGTAGGTGATGGTGATATTAATGGTTCCAGCAAGGTAGTGGAAGATCCGCTTTACTACTTTCTAGTGCTCAGGTCCGGAGTTTGCCATGTGCCGGCTCACAACGCTAACAACCTGTGTGATGTCCGGCTTGGTTGCAACCATCAGGTACATCAAAGTGCCGACGGTGCTCTAGTACTTCTGTAGCTCAGCTGCATCCGCTTCTTTGTTGAAGCTCACCAGGTAATACCGCGTCTCCAGCGGCGTGTCCATGGGTTTTGCCCCTGCCATGCCGAACCGTTGCAAGACATACTTGATATAATGCCTCTGTTGTAGTGAGAGAGTGATTTACAGTCACGCGTGATCTGGAAACCTAGGAAGTATGATGCCTTCCCCAGATCAGACGTCTAGAAGGGCTCCTGCATGGCCTCCTTGAACTCGTGTAGTACAGACATGTTATTGGAAAGGAGGAGCATGTCATCCACATAGACGATGATGATGAGCACCTAATGACCATGCTGCCAGCGATAAACGCTATAGTCATTCTCATGTCATCCAACTTCTGATTCCAAGCACGTGACGCCTGCTTGAGACAGTATAGCGACTTCTGCAACTTGCAAACTAGGTATTCCTGGCCATCCATGACGAATCCCTTCGGCTGCTCCATGTAAATCTCCTCCTCGAGGTTACCATTTAGGAACGCCGTCTTGACGTCCATGTGGTGGACGTCAAAGTGCTTTGCTCCTGTGTATGAAAAAAGCGTACGCACAGAGGCAAACCTTGCAACAAGAGCAAAGGTTTCCGTGTAGTCGATGCCTTCCTGTACGAGTACCCCTTGGCGACCAGCCTTGCCTTGTACTTTTCCTGGTTGCCATCTGCTCTGCGTTTCTTCTTGAACATCCACTAGCACTTGATTAACTTGCGTCTAGGTGGACGCTCAGTGAGCTCCCATGTAGCATTGTGGAGTTGTGACTGTATCTCCTGCTGCACAGCTTACGCCCAATTTGCTACATCTGGTGATGCCATGGCTTCCGTGTACGACGTCGGCTCATCAGAGTATGCTGCAACTGCGACGTTCATCTAGTCTGGTTTTAAGAGCATCCAGAAATGCTTGCGCTCACCAGGCCTGTAGCGCACCCTGAGAGGGTACCTCTGATATGGTGCTGGGGCGTTAGCAGGCGGCTCGCACGGTGCTACTGGCACAACTGCTTCTACTGATGGTGGTGTATCTTCTTCCTGTGCTTCTACCAATGAGGCCGCTGTATCTGCTGCATCAGACATGGGGGGATAGAGTGGTTCTCCCACTGTCACAGTAGAGGAAGGGTCAAGAGACACGGGGTCACGGAGTATGTCTGCTCCCACTGCCTCGTGAGCTGCTGCTACTGCTACCTCTTCACAGACAATGTTGGTACCGATAACGTTGCTCTCGTTGAAGACATCTTTAAAAATGATGATGTGGCGTGTATTTCTCTCGTAGAGGCGAGATACCTTACTTGCCACGTTGTAGCCAATCATCAGCCTCTCCGCGCTCTTCGCGTTCCACTTTTTCTACTTTTCCGTTGGCACGTGCATGTGCGCCAAGGTGCCAAACGCGCGAAGATGACCCACGCTCGGTTTCTTGCCAAACCATGCCTCATACGGCGTCATCAGTTCCAGGGTTTTGGTTGGACAGCAGTTCTTGATGTACACCGTAGTGCTCACGACTACGGCCCCAAAGTCGTAAGTCAACCGAGCCGCATGCAGCATGGAGCGCGCGACTCAACGATGGGGAGGTTGGTACGTTTTGCTATGCTGTTGTGCTACGGCAAGTATGGCGCGGTACACTACGCCTTGATGCCTGCTCCTGCAAGGTTATCCTGGAACTCCTTGCTCATGTACTTTCCTCCGTGATTGCTGTGCAGCGCCTTTATTTTCTTGCTAGTCTGGTTCCCTACCATGGCCTTGAACTCCTTGAACCTGTCAAAGCACTGGTCCTTAGAGGAAAGGAAGTACACAACAGTGAAACGGCTGAAGTCATCAATGAAGGTGATAAAATACCTAGAGCCTCCCAAGCTCTCAGTCTCCATCGGGCCACAGAAGTTTGTGTGGACTATCTCCAGCACCTCCTTCGCATGCTCCCCTGCTCCAAAGAATGCCTCGCAATGCTTCTTCCTCTCAAAACAGCCGATGCACAACTGCTGATCAAAGTTAGAGATGGTGGGCAAGTCACGGACCATCAGCTTTGTTTGAAGTTACTGCAAGGCGCGCATGCCGATGTTGCCGTAGCGCGCATGCCAGATTTGGCCATCTATGGCCTTCACCACTACACCAAGATTCTGCTTACGTGGGATCTTGGTTGCCATCAGCAGGCGGTACATGTCGCCTTCGTTCACCAATGTGGCCAACTCCTCTCCTCTTTCCTTGTCGAGGATGTAGCCATAGTCGTCGTCAAAGACGACGCGCAGTCTTGTGTTGGTGAGAGAGGACACTGAAAGAAGGTTGAACGCAGCATCAGGTACATATACCACGCCATGGAACACTCCCACATCAATGCCACAAGAGGTCTTTAACCACATCTCCACAATCCCAATCCCCTTTATACACCACCGGATCATCACCCAAAGCAATTGATCGGGGGAGAATTGAGAGCAGTTGTGTAAAGCACTCCTTGTGGTGCGTCAGGCTCTTGGTACATCTGGAGTCCTTGTACCATGCCAAATTCGCCTTCTCATCTGTGATATGTCAGATTTTCCATGAAGAGGCAGTCGCGTACCTCCTTGGCCACGTTCATGTTTCCAAAATGGCGCACGCCGGTCTAACTCTACTACTGGTGCTACTGCTACTGACGTTGGTGTGACTGCTACAGCTCTTGCTGTGGAGATTATTGCTTTTGGTGCTACTACTGCTGCTCCTTTTGGTCCTTTTTGAACTTGAAACACTCTTTCTTGTAGTACCCCTCTTTCTAGCAATAGTAGTATTTGCCCTTCTTCTTGCCTCTCTGCTTCCCAGACTGCAAAGGCTGCTAGTTGAGTGAGCCCATGGCCATCAAAGCTACTTCACTGCTACTGTTCCTGCCATTGCGCTTTGCTGGATTGTGACGCAGTTCTACCTGCACCAGGTGCATGTAGATGAAGTTGAGGTCGCGAGTCGGCTGGCACTCCAACGTTTCTCGCACCATGTCAGCTTGTTGGGAGTCCCCTCAACAGAGGAAGACAAAGCGTGTATCTTCCATAGGATTCCCGGCCACTTTCAGCTGTTTCGCCAGCTCCTTTGCCCTATCCAAGTACGCATCCATTCCTTCGCCACCCTGTATTTTCAACGCCATCATCTTCTCCTGCAAAAGCATGAGGAATGCACGATCCTTGCTCTCATGCTTCTTGCAGAACATGTCCCACCCCTCTTTTGTAGTAGCATTCTCACTTAAGTACTGAAGACACAAGTTGGAGATGGTATTTACAAGCAGCTTGTAGGCCTGCCTGTCCTTCTTCTTCCACTCCTCATATGCCGCCGCTGCAGTAGTAGATGAACTTGCATCTGCTATACTTTTCTGCGACGTCTTCTGTGCCACCACCTTCGCTACGATGATGCCTTTTGCCTGTGGAGGCGGAGTCCCTCTCCTCCAAAAGGAGGCTCCTACGGATATTCCAAAACGTGAAATTGGCGCGTCCTTCCAGCCCCTCCAAAAGGAGACCACGCTTGCTGCTGCCATTTTGAGCCTTGGTGATGCTCATTGTTACCCTTAACTGTCAGCGCTTCCCCTGCTTCTCCTGATGCTTTTGCCAGAAATCTTTCCAAGTGTAGAAGCCAGCAGACTATGAATTTTGAAAAACTGAGCCCACCACTCGAAAATTAAGCACCAAACCGTTCAGATTGACCCATAGAACTGTGGGAACTTGGGGAGAGATGGAGCCTGGGAGTAGCAAGCATGTGGGACAGGAAGGGCATGACTTGTGCTAAAGAACGGTTGTTAATTCACTCAAAATGGTAGAGTACATATAGAGCTAGACCTTGGGCAAGTCAGCCCTCTTACAAGCTACACCACTTAGCCATGGAGGCTAAGGCTCAGAGACTAGAGTCCATAATCTCACACAAGGGAGGAAATCAGCCTAGAAATCAGGCCGACCACTCACACACGACCTAGAGAGCTAGAGAATGCTCTCATGGCACATTCCTAGTGGTCACATAACCCACAATCCCATGGAGAATCGCCATGTGTCCATGGCTAGCACACAAGGATCTCACGTCACCTAAAAAGTAAGGAGAGGTATGTTTTTCCTAGTGAGCACACTCTGATAAGGCAACGCAATAAACTAGGTCCTTTTTGGATATTTCTCCCATCAGGTCTTGATCCTGGATCTCTTGCCTTTTTCTTTTCTCAAGCTAAGGCATGGAGCCATCGCCCATGGTCACCCATGTATCGGCGGTCGATGACCCTGAAAACTTTGAAAATTCATATCTCCCAATTCGACTGTTGGATCGGCCTCAAACTTGGACCATAGACATTTTGCCACATGATCTTTACAATGGTGAAGCTAGATTGACAATTGGAGCAAGCATCTGGTACTTACCTGGAACTTGCTCCTATGGACCTTAAACTGAGCCGGATGGTTCCTTTCCTAACAAGAACAGGTTCATCAGCACGGGATTTTTAAAGATATGGTCTTGTGAAAATAGAGTATGCTTTTGCTGCTACTCCAGCTCACACCAGCCAGCTTGTAAACGGCATTTCTCCCAAACGTACGAATGGAATGCAAATATTCTTCCACCAATGGAAAGCTTAGGAAAAATGCTTCAATTCATTTGTGCTGCTTTTTAAATTTGACAAAGAAACAAGAGAGTTATGGTCATCACAAGGCGACACTTACTCAGAGATAAGAGTGTAGCCCCGGCCCACCTCGTTTTGAGCATAACTCTCAATCCGACTGTTGGATCTTTGTGATTTTCAGCTCGTTGAAAACCTTGTCTCTTCAACTTGAAGATCCTGGGGTTGATTGTCAAATGTGATGAAGGTTTGATCCCAACCTGTTATTCTCAAAGTGACGGCCTGTGCTGGCTGAAAGTGGCAAAACTTGGCTCTGATACCAGGTGTTGGAACTTGAGGAGAGAGCGAGCCTTGGAACAACAAGGAAGTGATTCCTATGAACTGCTCAGTGGGCAAACTTGGCTCTGAGGGTCATATCATCTCTTGGTTGTAATACCCAGAGCGGTCGGCGGGAACCATTGTGTCGGAACCCGTTTTCTAGACCGTCGCCTCAAGGAGGTTGACAAAGGATTATGGGCCGACACGGACTAGTTCTAAGGCACGCTTCTGCGTTCTCTCTAGCCCTCTCCGTCTTGAGGCACGCATGAGTTCCATCAGATCCTTCTGCTCCATGTGCTTCATTAGCTCTAACGACGGGAGCTGGCATCTAGCGAACAAGGACCAAGGATAAGCTTTGCCCTCAGAGGTACGACCCTTGGGCTCTAACCAAGATAAGCTCTACCCTTGGAGGTACGATCCTGGATTTGCTAGTGTGCGTTTTTCTCTGTTTGCAGGTGATCAATAGCTGAGGGGTAAGCGACGGATCTACACCTTATAATCGGTAGCTGACAATAGCCTATATCAGCCCACATTGGCCTCAGGGAAGCAGAGAAGTAGAGAAGCAGAAAAGTAGTATAACGACACCCACGACGCTCACTCTTGAGTAGGTCAATAGTGGGATGACAAAGTTCACAGGGTTTAGTTTTCCCTTGTGGAGATGGCAACTTGAGATTGTCATGACGGTGCGTGGCTACTTGAAGATGTTCCTTGGAGAAGAGGTTGAACATCGAAAAACAGATCTAAGATATGAAGCATGGAGTACCAAAAATGACATGGCGCTTCCAATTCTTGTGACATCAGTGCATGAGTCACAGCATGTCTACCGCCAAGGTGTCATACATGCATCAAAGGCTTATGTGAACCTTGCACGTGTATACCAATCAACGGCTCTCGCTTATTGCCTGTTCATCCTACAAAAGCTGATTTCGATGAGGGTTAGCGAGGGAGAGAAGATTCCGGACTTCTTATTCCTGTTTCAAGGACTGCTGCAGCAAGTGACCTAAATGAACTGGTAAATGGATACCAACATGCAGGCCATGATCTTCCTCATGGCGCTACCTGAAAGTAGGGGTCCTTTGATCACCGTCTTTGACGGTAAAGAAGAGGATTTGACGTATGAGATAGTGTCCGAGTATGTGCACAACAAGGCCATGCATCTAGCGCTAGTGAGGCTAACATTTCAGCCTATGCTGCACAGTATGGTGGTCATGGCAACAAGTTCTCTTCTAGTCAAAGTAGCAGCAGAAGCAGTGGCGAGGACGAAAAGACAATGGTGGCGGTAGCAAGAGTTCAACGCGTCCTGAGAAGTGCCATAACTCTGGCAAGTCTGGGCATTGTGTACGAATGCAGGGCTCCCAAGAAGGAAGACAAAGATCATTGTGGTAAATATGAGTGCAATGGAAAGCGTAACGAGTTAACAAACACGATGGCTGTGAGCCTGCCGACAACCAAGGGAAGGGTATTGCTCAAGCATGGAGCCTACAGGCTCGACGCTGGCACAAACCACCACTCTTCAAGGAAAAGGATGGGTTCATCTCCATTAGGGACATTGAACTTCGCTTCAGATGTGCCAACGGCAGCCTTGTCCATGTGCATGGCGAGGGAGATAAGTTGATCAGCATCAACATAAACGGTACTGAAAAAGACTTGAAGTTGGAGAACGTCGTCTACATGCCGTCTTTTGCGGGAAACCTCTTGTCAGTGTCCAAAATCACGGACCACGATATGACGGTTGTCTTCACGGAGGAGGAGGCCGTGATTATCAAGAACAAGGATATCAAGATCTCCTATCCCAAGGAGATTCTTCTCGCACACGTCCCAAGAGTTGATGGGCTCTACGTGTTGCAAACCGAACCCCTTAAGCTACGAATGAGGGATATGCGGCGGTTGAAGAGTGGATGAACCAGACTATCCTCGGCATGACACGAATCATGCTCTTTGACCCCAAACTCCCACCTCGCTTTTGGCTGAAGCTACAAAGACTGCTTGCTACCTTGTGAATCTGAATCCGGCAGCCACGCTTGGAAGGTGTGGTAAGGAGCACCATAAGAAGTAGCTCAGGAGGCCACAAGAGGCTTGGTGAGGGGAGAAGCCTGATGCCTCACACTTGAGGGTCTTTGGCTGTACTG
>SZWC01000665.1:135229-159388 GCA_023375785.1 Penium margaritaceum | reverse complement strand
CATCCCTTCACCACCCTGCATTTTCAGCGCCATCATCTTTTCCTCCAAAAGCATGAGGAATGCAGGATCCTTGCTCTCATACTTCTTGCACAACGTGTCCCACCCCTCCTTTGCAGCAGCCTTGTCACTCACGTACTGAAGATGCGGGTTGGAGATGGTGTTAACAAGCAACCTGTAGGCCTGCCTGTCCTTCTTCTTCCACTCCTCGTACGTCGCTGGTACAGCTGCAGAAGAACCCGCATCAGCTGTACCCTTTTGCGGCGTCTTCCCCGCTACCACCTGCGCTGAGTTGATGCCTTTTGCCTGTGGAACTGGAGCCGGCTCGTCGCCGCTCACCACCTCCCACAAGCCCCTCTCCTCCAAAAGGAGGCGGGTACGGATCTTCCAAAACGTGAAGTTGGCACGTCCCTCCAGCCTCTCCAAAGGCTGGGCTGCTGTCACAACGCTAGCTGCTGCCATTTTGAGCCTTGGTGATGCTCAGCGCTGCCCTTGGATGGCGGCGCTACCCCTGCTTCTGCTGCTGCTTCTGCCAGAAATCTGTCTGACAGAAAATGGACTGTAGGTGCCAGCAGAATGGGAAGTTTGAAAAACTGAGCCCACCACTAGAAAATTCAGCTCAGAACCTTTCAGATCGACCCATAAAACAGGGTCATCAACAGGGGATTTTGAAAGATATGCCCTCTTGAAAACAGGGTATGCTTCTGCTCCTACTCCAACTCAGACCAGCCAGTTTGTAAACAACGTTTCTCCCAAATGAATCAATGGAATGCAAATATTTTTCCACCAATAGAAAGCTTAGGAAGAATACTACAATTCGTATGTGCCACTTTTTAAATTTGACAATGAAATGAGAGAGTTATGGTCATCACAAGGCGACAGTCTTCCTCATAGAGAAGAGTGTAGCCCTGGCCGACCTCGTTTTGAGCATAACTCTCAATCCGACCGTTGGATCTTCGCGATCTTGGGCTCGTTGGAAAGCTTGTCTCTTGAACTTGAAGATCATGTGGTCGATTGTCAAATCTGGTGAAGGTTTCTACCCAACCCTTCACTCTCAAAATGACGGCCTGTGCTGGCTGGAAGTGGCAGAACTTGGCTCTGATACCAAATGTTGGAACTTGAGGAGAGAGGGAGCCTTGGAGCAGCGAGCATGTGTGATTGGAAGGGCATCACTTGTGCTGAAGAATGGTTGTTCAATCACTCAAAATGATGGAGTACATATAGAGCTAGAGCTTGGGCAAGTCAGCCCTCTCACAAGCCACACCACTTAGCCATGGAGGCTAAGGCTCACACACTAGAGTCCATAATCTTACACAAGGGAGGAAATCAGCCTAGCAATCAGGCTGACCACTCACACACGACCTAGAGAGCTATAGAATGCTCTGATGGCACACTCCTAGTGGTCACATAACCTACAAACCCATGGAGAATCGCCATGTGTCCATGGCTAGCACAGAAGGATCTCACCTCACCTAAAAAGTAAGCAGAGGTACCTTTATCCTAATCAGCACACTTTGACAAGGCAATCCTAAGACCAAGGACCTTTTTGGATATTTCTCCCATCAGGTCTTGATCTTGGACCTCTTGCCTTTTTCTTTTCTCAGGCTAAGGCATGGAGCCATCACCCATGCCCACCCAGACATCGACGGTCCATGACCCCCGAAACTTCGAAAATTCATATCTCCCAATCCGACCGTTGGATCGGTCTCAAACTTGGGCCGTAGACATTTTGACACCTGATCTTTCTAATGGTGAAGTCGGATTGGCGATCGGAGCAAGCATCTGGTACTTTCCTGGAACTTGCTCCTGTGGACCTGAAACTGAGCCAGATGGCTCCTTTCCCAACAAGTATACCCATCACATAAGACGTGAAGCTCTTTTCTTCCATGAGCCCCAGCACAGAAGCAGAATGGCGTGAGATGGAGAATATTCCCTACCAATCTGCTGTTAGCAACCTCATGTATGCCATGGTAGGAACATACCCCGACATTTGCTATGTTTTGGGACAAGTGAGCACATTTGTGGCCAATCCAGGGCCACAGCACTGGAAAGAAGTCAAGCGCATCATGCGTTATCTAAAGAAGACCCGACACATGGGACTCCATTTTGGAGGCCAAGAAGGATCTGACCCGCTACAGTTGGTTTGCTATACAAACGCCGACGAGGGAGGAAGAATTGATGATATAAAGTCCACCTTGGACTTTGTTTGCCTCTTGAATGGTAGTGCAGTTTCTTGGGCAAGCATAAAGCAAGACTGTATCTCCCTTTCTACCGCTGAGGCAGAGTACATCACTTTCTCAAAAGCATGCAAGGAGACACAATGGCTGCACATTTTGCTTACCGAGATGAATGTGCCATAAACGAAGGCAACATAGGTCCGCATCGACAACAAGAGCGCCATGAAAATGGCACAGGATGATGTCATCTCCCGGCGGACCAAGCACATCGACATCAGGTACCACTTCTCACGCAACCTGGTTACAAAGGAGGTCTTGAACCTGGAATACATGGAGACCAGGAAGATGCTCGCAGATTGCATGAGAAAGGTGCTAGACAGCGAATTGCACTCTGCAAGTACTCGAGGCATCGGTATGATTAACGCAACGGATGAAGACTGATGCCAAGACAGTTGGAGAGAGGAGATATCTCACAACTAATGGACAGAGGTGCAAGGGAGAGTTTGTTGACCTGATATACTCCTTGTCCATGACTGATATTTGGACATGCACATGACAGACTAAGCATGCACTGCTCGCTTTGAGTAAGTCTCCTAAGTCTGGTCCAGATAGACAAGGCATCCACTGCTCCTTTGAAGGAAGTCCCCTTTGTCTAATGTGGATAGTATAGCCAACAAATACAACCAAGGACAAGTCCTTGTGTCTTAGACGTTCCACAATTTGTCTCTAGAGCGAGAGGTCACTGGGTCAAATCCCAGCCCGGTGACTTACTTTCTTTGTGACAACAAGGGGGACAAGAAGGTTTTAGGAGACATCTTAGAACATTCCAAGGTATTTCCTGGTGGTAAGCGCCATTTTCCGGTCATAGGGAAGGCCATGTAGACAGGGGGGATGATGCAATCCAGATTGGCCCCAAAGTAGCTCATCCAAGAGGCCACTGCACGTCTAGGCTAGAGGCTTACTCTAGGACAAAAAGAACTTGTCAGTTGCCTGTTATTGAGTACAGTTCTTACCTTTGAGACTCCTAACAAAGTTGTCTGCCACAGGCAGACACCAAAGAAGCATTGGTTCGTTTAAGCCCCAAGAGTTCGCTCCTCGCACGAAATTGACCAGGTGTACAGGAAATAGTGCAAGGAACTGATTCCCATGAATGCTCAGTGAGGAAATTTGGCTCTGAGGGTGATATCATTGTTGGAACTTGAGGAGAGAGGGAGCCTTGGAGCAGCGAGCATGTGTGATTTGAAGGGCATCACTTGTGTTGAAGAATGGTTATTCAATCACTCAAAATGATGGAGTACATATAGAGCTAGAGCTTGGGCAAGTCAGCCCTCTCACAAGCCACACCACTTAGCCATGGAGGCTAAGGCTCACACACTAGAGTCCATAATCTGACACAAGGGAGGAAATCAGCCTAGCAATCAGGCTGACCACTCACACACGACCTAGAGAGCTAGAGAATGCTCTCATGGCACACTCCTAAAGGTCACATAACCCACAAACCCATGGAAAATCGCCATGTGTCCATGGCTAGCACACAAGGATCTCACCTCACTTAAAAAGTAAGGAGAAGTACCTTTATCCTAGTCAGCACACTCTGACAAGGCAATCCTAAGACCAAGGACCTTTTTGGATATTTCTCCCATCAGGTCTTGATCCTGGACCTCTTGCCTTTTTCTTTTCTCAGGCTAAGGCATGGAGCCATCACCCATGCCCACCCAGACATCGACGGTCCATGACCCCCGAAACTTCGAAAATTCATATCTCCCAATCCGACCGTTGGATCGGTCTCAAATTTATGCCGTAGACATTTTGCCACCTGATCTTTCCAATGAAGAAGTCAGATTGGCGATCCGAGCAGGCATCTGGTACTTTCCTGGAACTTGCTCTTGTGGACCTGAAACTGAGCCAGATGGCTCCTTTCCCAACAATCTCCCACTTTGCCTCAGTCAGAGTGGGCTGAGTCCACATGCCTTCATGCATAACTGCTGCTTCTCACGGGTCACTGGCTTGGTGCAGAAATCAGCGACCTGCTTGCTAGTTGGAGTAAACTCTAGCTTGATAGCACCCTCCTGCACCATGTGCCTGATGAAATGATATGCGATGTCAATGTGCTTGGTGCGTGCATGGTGCTGAGGATTCTCGGCGAGTGCGATTGCGCTCTGGCTGTCGACGCGCACAGGAACTGGAACTGCTACACTCCCACTCATCTCTGCCATGAGACGTTGGAGCCAAACTGCTTCCTTGGCTCCAGAGCTGAGAGATACGTACTCAGGTTCTGTACTCGAGGTGGCCACGACCACCTGCCACCTACTTCACCAGCTGATGGCCCCACCATTCATGAGGAACACATGTCCAGAGATGAAGTTGCGGTCCTCAGGGTTTCAAGCCCAATCTGCGTCTGTGTAGCCGATGATGCTGTTGTCATTGCCGTTGTAGGTGATGCCGATGTTGATGGTTCCAGCAAGGTAGCGGAAGATCCGCTTCACTGCCTTCTGGTGCTCCGGTCCGGGATTAGCCATGTGCTGGCTCACAGCGCTCATAGCCTGTGCGAGGTCCGGCCTGGTTGCCACCATTAGGTACATGAGACTGCCGACGGCGCTCTGGTACTTCTGCCGCTCAGCTGCATTTGCTTCTCCATTGAAGCTCACGAGGTACTGCCGCGTTTCCAGCGGCGTGCCGATGGGTTTTGCCTCTGCCATGCCGAACCGCTGCAAAACATCCTTGATGTAGTAGCTCTGCTGCAGCGAGAGAGAGCGTGACTTGCGGTCACGCGTGATCTGGATACCGAGGAAGTATAATGCTTCCCCGTGATCAGACATCTGGAAGCGCTCCTGCATGGCTTCCTTGAACTCCTGCAGTACAGACATGTTGTTGGAAAGGAGGAGCATGTCATCCACATAGACAATGATGATAAGGATCTCATGCTCATGCTGCCAGCGATACATGCTGTAGTCACACTCGCTGCGCTCAAACCCCATGCACTGCAACGCCGCATCCAACTTCTGGTTCCAAGCACGCGACGCTTGCTTGAGGCCGTACAGCGACTTCTGCAGCTTGCAGACCAGGTGCTCCTGGCCATCCATGACGAACCCCTCCGGCTGCTCCATGTAGATCTCTTCCTCCAAGTCACCATTCAAGAATGCCGTCTTGACATCCATGTGGTGAACCTCGAAGTCCTCAGCTGCTGCATAAGAGAGGAGCGTGCGCACAGAGGCAAACTTTGCAACAGGGGCAAAAGTTTCTCTGTAGTCGATGCCCTCCTGCTGCGAGTAGCCCTTGGCCACCAGCCTCGCCTTGTACTTTTCCAGGTTACCATCTGCCTCCCGCTTCTTCTTAAAGACCCACTTGCACTTGATCACCTTACGTCCTGGTGGACGTTCAGTCAGCTCCCACGTGCCGTTCTCCAACTGCGACTGTATCTCCTGCTGCACGGCTTGCGCCCAATCTGCTGCATCCGGTGCAGCCATGGCCTCCTTGTATGACGTTGGCTCATCTGAATGTGCTGCAACTGCGACGTTCATCTGTTCTGGTTTCTGCAGCATCCAGAAATGGCCGCGCTCACCAGGCTTGTAACGCACCCTAAGAGGGTACCTGCGACCTGGTGCAAGAGCGTTAGCGGTGGCTGGCGCGGTGCTGCTGGCACAACTGCTGCTGCTGGTGGTGCTACATCTCCCTCCTCTGCTTGTGCCGATGAAGCTGCTGTATCTGCAACATCAGACATGGGAGAGTAGAGTGATTCTCCCACTGTCATAGTGGAGGAAAGATCGGGAGAAACTGGGTCAGGAAGAATTTCTGCTCCCACTGTCTCGTCAACTGCTGGTTCTGCTGCCTCTTCACACACGATGTTGGTGCCGATGACATTGCTCTCGTTGAAGACGACATCCCTGGAGATGATGACGTGGCCTGTATCCCTCTCGTAGAGGCGATACGCCTTGCTTGCCACGTCGTAGCCAATCATCAGCATCTGTGCACTCTTCGCATCCCGGTTTTGCCGCTTCTCCTTTGGCACGTGCATGTGCGCCAAACTGCCAAACGCGCGAAGATGACCTACGCTTGGCTTCTTGCCAAACCACGCCTCGTACGGCGTCATCTGCTCCTGCGCCTTAGTTGGACTGCGGTTCTTGATGTAGACCGCAGTGCTCACGGCTTCAGCCCAGAAGTCGTAGGTCAGCCGAGCCGTGTGCAGCATGGAGCGCGTCGACTCCACAATGGTACGGTTGGCGCGTTCTGCTACATCGTTCTGCTGCGGCGAGTACGGCGCGGTACGCTGCGCCTTGATGCCAGCTGCTGCGAGGTAGTCCTGGAATTCCTTGCTCAGGTACTCTCCACCGCGGTCGCTGCGCAACGCCTTGATCTTCTTGCCAGATTGGTTCTCCACCATGGCCTTGAACTCCTTGAACCTGTCAAAGCNACTGGTCCTTGGAGGAAAGGAAGTACACAGCAGTGTAACGGCTGAAATCATCAATGAAGGTGAGAAAACACCTAGAGCCTCCAAAGCTCTGGGTCTGCATCGGTCCGCACAAGTCCGTGTGGACCAGCTCCAACACCTCTTTTGCACGCTCCCCTGCTCCAGAGAACGCCTCGCGGTGTTGCTTCACCTCCAAACATCCGATGCATAACTGCTGCTCAAAGTTAGAGATGGTAGGCAGGTCACGCACCATCTGCTTTGCTTGAAGCTGCTGCAAGGCGCGCATGCCAATGTGCACGTAGCGCGCATGCCAGATCTCGCCATCAGTCGCCTGCACAACTGCTGCAAGACTCTGTTCACGCGGGATCTTGGTCGCCCCCAGAAGGCGGTACATGTCGCCCTCCTTCACCGACTTGGCCAACTCCTCTCCTGTTTCCTTGTTGAGGATGTAGCCATAGTCATCATCGAAGACAACGCGCAGTCCTGTGTTGGTGAGGGAGGACACTGAGAGAAGGTTGAACGCAGCATCAGGCACATACAGCACGCCATGGAAAACTCCCACTTCAATGCCACGCGGGGTCTCCATGTTGGAACTTGAGGAGAGAGGGAGCTTTGGAGTAGCGAGCATGTGTGATTGGAAGGGCATCACTTGTGCTGAAGAATGGTTGTTCAATCACTCAAAATGATGGAGTACATATAGAGCTAGAGCTTGGGCACGTCAGGCCTCTCACGAGCCACACCACTTAGCCATGGAGGCTAAGGCTCACAGACTAGAGTCCATAATCTCACACAAGGGAGGAAATCAGCCTAGCAATCAGGCTAACCACTCACACACGACCTAGAGAGCTAGAGAATGCTCTCATGGCACACTCCTAGTGTTCACATAACCCACAAACCCATGGAGAATTGCCATGTGTCCATGGCTAGCACACAAGGATCTCACGTCACCTAAAAAGTAAGGAGAGGTGCCTTTATCCTAGTCAGCACACTCTGACAAGGCAATCCTAAGACCAAGGACCTTTTTGGATATTTCTCCCATCAGGTCTTGACCCTGGACCTCTTGCCTTTTTCTTTTCTCAGGCTAAGGCATGGAGCCATCACCCATGCCCACCCAGACATCGACGGTCCATGACCCCTGAAACTTCGAAAATTCATATTTCCCCATCCGACCGTTGGATCGGTCTCAAACGTGGGCCGTGGACATTTTGCCACCTAATCTTTCTAATGGTGAAGTTGGATTGGCGATCCGAACAGGCATCTGGTACTTTCCTGGAATTTGCTCCTGTGGACCTGAAACTTAGCCAGATGGCTCCTTTCCTAACAATCTCCCACTTTGCCGCAGTCAGAGTGGGCTGAGTCCACATGCCTTCATGCAAAACTGCTGATTCTCACGGGTCACTGGCTTGGTGCAAAAAGCAGCGACCTGCTTGCTGGTTGGAGTAAACTCCAGCTTGATAGCACCCTCCTGCACCATGTGCCTGATGAAATGATATGTGATGGCAATGTGCTTGGTGCGTGCATGGTGCTCAGGATTCTTGGCGAGGGCGATTGCGCTCTGGTTGTCGACGCGCACAGGAACTGGAACTGCTGCACTCCCACTCAATTGTGCCATGAGACGTTGGAGCCAAACTGCTTCCTTGGCTCCAAAGCTGAGAGATACGTACTCAGCTTCTGTGCTCGAGGTCGCCACGACCACCTGCCGCTTGCTGCACCAGCTGATGGCTCCACCATTCATGAGGAACACATGTTTAGAGATGGACTTGCGGTCCTCAAGGTTTGAAGCCCAATCTGCGTCTGTGTAGCCGATGATGCTGTTGTCATTGCCGTTGTAAGTGATGCCGATGTTGATGGTTCCAGCAAGGTAGCGAAAGATCCGCTTCACTGCCTTCTGGTGCTCCGGTCCGGGATTAGCCATGTGCTGGCTCACAGCCCGTGCGAGGTCCGGCCTGGTTGCCACCATCAGGTACATGAGACTGACGACGGCGCTCTGGTACTTCTGCCGCTCAGCTGCATTTACTTCTCCATTGAAGCTCACGAGGTACTGCCGCGTCTCCAGCGGCGTGCCGATGGGTTTTGCCTCTGCCATGCCGAACCGCTGCAAAACATCCTTGATGTAGCGGCTCTGCTGCAGCGAGAGAGAGCGTGACTTGCGGTCACGCGTGATCTGGATACCGAGGAAGTATGATGCCTCCCCGAGCTCAGACATATGGAAGCGCTCCTGCATGGCTTCCTTGAACTCCTGCTATGCAGACATGCTGTTGGAAAGGAGGAGCATGTCATCCACATACAAAATGATGATGAGGATCTCATGCTCATGCTGCCAGCGATACACGCTGTAGTCACACTCGTTGCGCTCAAACCCCATGCACTGCAACGCTGCATCCAACTTCTGGTTCCAAGCACGCGACGCTTGCTTCAGGCCGTACAGCGACTTCTGCAGCTTGCAGACGAGGTGCTCCTGGCCATCCATGACGAACCCCTCCGGCTGCTCCATGTAGATCTCCTCCTCCAAGTCACCATTCAAGAATGCCGTCTTGACATCCATGTGGTGAACCTCGAAGTCCTTAGCTGCTGCATAAGAGAGGAGCGTGCTCACAGAGGCAAACTTTGCAACAGGGGCAAAAGTTTCTGTGTAGTCGATGCCCTCCTGNTGCGAGTAGCCCTTGGCGACCAGCCTCGCCTTGTACTTTTCCAGGTTACCATCTGCTCCCCGCTTCTTCTTGAACACCCACTTGCACTTGATCACCTTACATCCTGGTGGACGCTCAGTCAGCTCCCACGTGCCGTTGTCCAGCTGCGACTGTATCTCCTGCTGCACGGCTTGCGCCCAATCTGCTGCATCCGGTGCAGCCATGGCCTCTTTGTATGACGTTGGCTCATCTGAATCTGCTGCAACTGCGACGTTCATCTGTTCTGGTTTCTGCAGCATCCAGAAATGGCCGTGCTCACCAGGCTTGTAACGCACCCTAAGAGGGTACCTGCGACCTGGTGCTGGAGCGTTGCCGGGCGGCTGGCGCGGTGCTGCAAGCACAACTGCAGCTGCTGGTGGTTCTACATCTCCCTCCTCTGCTTCTGCCGATGAAGTTGCTGTATCTGCAACATCAGACATGGGAGAGTAGAGTGATTCTCCCACTGTCGCAGTGGAGGAAGGATCGGGAGAAACTGGGTCAGGAAGAATTTGTGCTCCCACTGTCTCGTCAGCTGCTGGTTGTGCTGCCTCTTGACACACGATGTTGGTGCCGATGACGCTGCTCTCGTTGAAGACGACATCCCTGGAGATGATGACGTGGCCTGTATCCCTCTCGTAGAGGCGATACGCCTTGCTTGCCACGTCGTAGCCAATCATCAGCATCTGTGCACTCTTCGCATCCCACTTTTGCTGCTTCTCCTTTGGCACGTGCATGTGCGCCAAGCTTCCAAACGCGCGAAGATGACCTACGCTTTGCTTCTTGCCGAACCACGCCTCGTACGGCGTCATCTGCTCCAGCGCCTTAGTTGGACTGCGGTTCTTGATGTAGACTACAGTGCTCACGACTTCAGCCCAGAAGTCATAGGTCAGCTGAGCCGCGTGCAGCATGGAGCGCGCATGGAGCTCTTTCTAGCAATAGTGGCACTTGCCCTTCTTCTTGCCTCTCTGCTGCCCGGACTGCTGCTGCTGCTGGTTGCGTGAGCCCATGGCCATGAAAGCTGCTTCACTACTGCTGCCGCCATTGCGCTTTGCCGCATTGCGACGCAATTCCACGTGCACCAGGTGTGTGCAGATGAAGTCGAGGTCGAGAGTTGGCTGGCACTCCAGCCTCTCTCGTACCGTGTTGTAGCTGGTTGGGAGTCCCCTCAGCAAGAGGAGGATGAAGCGCGTCTCTTCCACAGGGTTGCCGGCCGCTCTCAACTGCTTTGCCAGCTCCTTTGCCCTGTCCAGATACGCCTCCATCCCTTCACCACCCTGCATTTTCAACGCCATCATCTTTTCCTCCAAAAGCATGAGGAATGCAGGATCCTTGCTCTCATACTTCTTGCACAACGTGTCCCACCCCTCTTTTGCAGTAGCCTTGTCACTCACGTACTGAAGATGCGAGTTGGAGATGGTGTTAACAAGCAACCTGTAGGCCTGCCTGTCCTTCTTCTTCCACTTCTCGTACGTCGCTGGTACAGCTGTAGAAGAACCCGCATCAGCTGCACCCTTTTGCGGCGTCTTCCCCGCCACCACCTACGCTGCGGTGATGCCTTTTGCCTGTGGAACTGGAGCCGGCTCGTCGCCGCTCACCACCTCCCACAAGCCCCTCTCCTCCAAAAGGAGGCGGGTACGGATCTTCCAAAACGTGAAGTTGGCGCGTCTCTCCAGGCTCTCCAAAGGCTGGGCTGCTGTCACAACACCAGCTGCTGCCATTTTGAGCCTTGGTGATGCTCAGCGTTGCCCTAGGATGGCGGCGCTACCCTTGCTTCTGCTGCTGCTTCTGCCAGAAATCTGTCTGACAGAAAATGGACTGTAGGTGCCAGCAGACTGGGAATTGTGAAAAACTGAGCCCACCACTGGAAAATTCAGCTCAAAACCTTTCAGATAGACCCATAAACCAGGGTCATCAAAAGGGGATTTTGAAAGATATGCCCTCTTGAAAACAGGGTATGCTTCTGCTCCTACTCCAAGTCAGACCAGCCAGTTTGTAAACGAAGTTTCTCCCAAACGAATCCATGGAATGCAAATATTTTTGCACCAATGGAAAGCTTTCAAAAAATAATACAATTCCCATGTGCCACTTTTTAATTTTGACAAATAAATGAGAGAGTTATGGTCATCACAAGGCGACAGTCTTACTCGTAGAGAAGAGTGTAGCCCTAGCCGACCTCGTTTTGAGCATAACTCTCAATCCCACCGTTGGATGTTCCCGATGTTGGGCTTGTTGGAAAGGTTGTCTCTTCAACTTGAAGATCCAGTGGTTGAGTGTCAAATCTGGTGAAGGTTTCACCCCAACCCGTCACTCTCAAAGTGACGGCCTGTGCTGGCTGGAAGTGGCAGAACTTGGCTCTTATACCAAATGTTGGAACTTGAGGAGAGAGGGAGCCTTGGAGCAGCAAGCATGTGTGATTGGAAGGGCACCACTTGTGCTGAAGAATTGTTATTCAATCACTTAAAATGATGGAGTACATATAGAGCTAGAGCTTGGGCAAGTCAGCCCTCTCACAAGCCACACCACTTACCCATGGAGGCTAAGGCTCACACACTAGAGTCCATAATCTCACACAAGGGAGGAAATCAGCCTAGCAATCAAGCTGACCACTCACACACGACCTAGAGAGCTAGAGAATGCTCTCATGGCACACTCCTAGTGGTCACATAACCCACAAACCCATGGAGAATCGCCATGTGTCCATGGCTAGCACACAAGAATCTCACCTCACCTAAAAAGTAAGGAGAGGTACCTTTATCCTAGTCAGCACACTCTGACAAGGCAATCCAAAGACCAAGGACCTTTTTGGATATTTCTCCCATCAGGTCTTGATCCTGGACCTCTTGCCTTTTTCTTTTCTCAGGCTAAGGCATGGAGCCATCACCCATGCCCACCCAGACATCGACGGTCCATGACCCCCGAAACTTTGAAAATTCATATCTCCCAATCCGACCGTTGGATCGGTCTCAAACTTGGGCCGTAGACATTTTGCCACCTGATCTTTCCAATGGTGAAAGCGGATTGGCGATCGGAGCAGGCATCTGGTACTTTCCTGGAACTTGCTCCTGTGGACCTGAAACTGAGCCAGATGGCTCCTTTCCCAACAATCATCTCTTGGTTGCAACACCAAGAGCGGTTAGTAGGAACCATTGT
This sequence comes from Penium margaritaceum, assembly GCA_023375785.1. Taxonomy (NCBI): domain Eukaryota; kingdom Viridiplantae; phylum Streptophyta; class Zygnematophyceae; order Desmidiales; family Peniaceae; genus Penium; species Penium margaritaceum. Next base: position 146,987 of record SZWC01000665.1, on the reverse strand, counting down.
GTCGGAATCCGATTTCAAGCCCGTCGGCTTTGGGAGGTTGACAATACTGCGACAAGTTCTCAAATATTCATGGTGACGTCGAAGATAAGGATCCCATGCATTGCAAATGACGTGAACATTGGAGGGGTTCAGATTCGTGGACAAATAACCCTTTGTCAGGATGAGATCCATGTGGATGCAGTCTTGACGTTGGTGTGATAGACTCTATTGGTTTACGTCTTCTTGTTTTGGGTCAATTTGAGACTAAGCGTGAGCTTTCTGGTTGCCTCACGTTATCTGAGTAGGAATTTAGAAAGAGTCAGTTTGCGATGGGAATAAAATTGTTTTATGTTAGTTTGTGAACAAAGAGATACTCATAATACTTATATGGGATGTCATGAGCTTTCCAAAGTACCAAACGGCATACTACTGTGCGAATGATAGCTCAAGTTATACTTGCCGAAGCGTAGGTATCAGCCACCACAGAAATGCCTAACGTCTCCATGGTGCGCACATGTCGAGGTGCCTTCTTTCACATGCAAAACACCTTTCCCAAAATCCAAGTCCTCTTTTACATGGTGAAGGGGTCTCTTGCACTATTTTCCACGTACCCGATCCACTTTTGGGTCCAGTTTGGTGATCGGGTGTGACGAGGTTCGAAACGTGTCCGCAGAAATGACTGTCCACGAGTAACGAAAGGTATTTTTGAGTTTCAGACATCGGGTAAGGTTTTTGGCTTAGTCCCCTAGTAACAACCTACACTACAGGATCCGGTGGATGATCCGCCGAATCACGTGGATCATCCACCGGAAGCCTCGGCAGACCTGGCCAGATGCTATTTTTTTTACTCGGTGCGGTCGATTTCCAACCGGATTTCAAGTAACAGCTGGTTCCAAGAGTCGCTGGGCATACCGCAACTTTGGGAGACCATATCTCCCTCTATACTTATCTGATTTTGGCACAACAACTTCCACCGGATTGAGCATTTGGTCAACTTGAAGGAGGAATCATCCATTCAAGGATCAGAGCAATCCTTGAGTAGCCAGCTTTACCGGAGCGGTGTTACCACTTTCTGGCAACTCCTCAACGCAGGGAGCCGCGGACGAGCAGCAAAGATGTGGTAGTGAAAGGGCATCACTTCTGCTCAATAATGGTTTCTAGTGTTGGGAAAGGAGCCATTCGGCTCAGTTTTAGGTCCAGAAGAGCAAGTTCTAGGAAACTACCAGATGCCTGCTCCGATCGTAAATCCAACTTTTTTTCAAAGATCAGGTGGCAAAATGTCCACAGTTCAAGTTTCAAGCCGGTCCAACGGTCCGATTGGGAGATATGAATTTTTGGAGTTTCTTGGGTCATCGACCACCGATATCCGCGGATCATGGGCGATGGCTCCATGCCTTAACCTGAAGAAAAAAAGGGCAAAAGGTCCACGATCAAGACCTGATGGGAGAAATATCCAAAAAAGTCCTAGATTCTTGGGTTACCTTGTCAGATTATGATGACTAGGAAAAAGGTACCTCTCCTTACTATTTAGATGAGATGAGATCCTTGTGTGCTAGCCATGGACACATGGCGATTCTCCATGGGATTGTGGGTTATGTGACCTCTAGGATAGTACCATGAGAGAATATTCTAGCTCGTTATGTTGGAAAAGGAGCCATCTGGCTCAGTTTCAGGTCCACAGCAGCAAATTCCAGAGAACTACCAGATGCCTACTCCGATGGTCAATCCGACCTCACCATTTGAAAGATCAGGTGCCAAAATGTCTACGGTCAAAGTTTCCGGCCAATCCAACGGTCGGATTGGGAGATATGAATTTTCGAAGTTTCGGGGGTCATGGACCGTCGATGTCGGGGTGGCCATGGGTGATGGCTCCATGCCTTAGCCTGAGAAAAGAAAAAGGCAAGAGGTCCAGGGTCAAGACCTGATGGGAGAAATATCCAAAAAGGTCCTTGGTCTTAGGATTGCCTTGTCAGAATGTGCTGACTAGGATAAAGGTACCTCTCCTTACTTTTTAGGTGAGGTGAGATCCTTGCGTGCTAGTTATGGACACATGGCGTTTCATCATGGGTTTGTGGGTTATGTGACCAGTAGGAGTGTATCATGGGAGCATTCTCTAGCCCTCTAGGTTGTGTGTGAGTTGTCTGCCTGATTGCTAGGCTGATTTCCCCCCTTGTGTGAGATTATGGACTCTAGTGTGTGAGCCTTAGCCTCCATGGCTAAGTGGTGTAGCTTGTGAGTGGGCTGACTTGTCCAAGCTCTAGCTCTAAATGTACTCCATCATTTTGTGTGATAAAATAACCATTCTTCAGCACAAGTGATGCCCTTCTAATCACACATGCTCGCTCCTCCAAGGCTCCCTCTCTCCTCCTGATCCAACACACTAGGTCGTGTGTGAGTGATCAGCGTCATTGCTAGGCTGATTTCCTCTCTTGTGTGAGACTATAGACTCTAGTGTGTGAGCCTTAGCCTCCATAGTTAAGTAATGTGGCTTGTGAGAGGGCTGACTTGTCCAAGCTCTAGCTCTGTATGTACTCCATCATTTTGAGTGATTTAACAACCATTCTTCAGCACAAGTGATACCCTTCGAGTTCCATAAGCTCGCTAATCCAAGGCTCCCTCTCTCCTCCAGTCTTCATACTTGGTATCAGAGCCAAGTTCTGCCACTTTCAGCTAGCACATGTAGTCACTCTGAGAGTGACAGGTTGGGATAAAACCTTCTGAAAAATTCAATATCGACCACAATATCCCTAAGCTTAAAAGACAAGGTTTCCAACGAGTCCAACATCACGAAGATCCAACACTCAGATAAAGAATTATGCGCAAAACAAAGTCGGCCAAGACTACACTCTTCTCTTACATTAAGACTATCGCCTTGTGATGATTATAACTCTTTTGTTTCTTTGTCAAATTTAAAAAGTAGCACATACGAATTGAAGTAGTTTTCTTAAGGTTTCCATTGGTATAAAAATATTTGCATTCTATTAGTATGTTTAGGAGAAACGCGGTTTACAAGCTTGCTTGTCTGAGCTGGAGTAAGAGCAGCAGCATACCATATTTTCAAAACGGAATACCTCTGAAAATCCCCTGTTGAAAGTCCTATTTTATGGATCCATCTGAAAGGTTTTGAGCAGCATTTTCCAGTGGTGGACTCTGTTTTTCCAAATTCCTTGTCTGCTTGCCTCTACAGTCCATTTTGTGTCAGACAGATGTGTTAGATCTAGAGGAGAGAGGGAGCCTTGGAGCAGTGAGCATGTGTAATTGGAAGGGCATCACTTGTGCTCAAGAATGGTTGTTCAATCACTCAAAATGATGGAGTACATATAGAGCAAGAGCTTGGGAAAGTCAGCCCTCTCACAAGCCACACCACTTAGCCATGGAGGCTAAGGCTCAAACATTAGAGTCCATAATCTCACACAAGGGAGGAAATCAGCCTAGCAATCAGGCTGACCACTCACACACGACCTAGAGAGCTAGAAAATGCTCTCATGGTACACTCCTAGTGATCACATAACCCACAATCCCATCGAGAATTGCCATGTGTCCATGGCTAGCACACAAGGATCTCACCTCACCTAAAAACTAAGGAAAAATACATTTATCCTAGTCAGTACACTCTGACAAGGCAATCCTAAGACCAAGGACTTTTTGGATATTTCTTCCATCAGGTCTTGACCCTGGACCTCTTGCCTTTTTCTTTTCTCAGGCTAAGGCATGGAGCTATCAATCATGGCCACCCGAACATCGATAGTCCATGATCCCCGAAACTTCAAAAATTCATATCTCCCAATCCGACCTTAGGATCAGCCTCAAATTTGGACCATAGACATTTTGCCACCTGATCTTTCCAATGATGAAGTTCGATTAACGATCGGAGCACGCATCTGGTACTTACCTGGAAAGTGCTCCTATGGACCTGAAACAGAGCCGGATGGCTCCTTTCCCAATATTCTCCCACTTTGCTGTAGTTAGAGTGGACTGAGTCCACATGCCTTTATGCATAACTGGTACTTCATGGGTCACTGGCTTGGTGCAGAAATCAGCGACCTACTTGCTGGTTGGAGTAAACTCCAGCTTGATTGCACCCTCCTATACCATGTGCCTGATGAAGTGATATGCGATGTCAATGTACTTGGTAAGTGCATGGTGCTTAGGATTCTTGGCGAGTGCGATTGTGCTCTGGTTGTCGATGCGCACAGGAACTAGAACTGCTGTACTCCCAGTCATCTCTGCCATGTCACCCTGAAGCCAAACTGCTTCCTTGGCTCCAAAGGTGAAAGAGACGTACTCAGCTTCTGTGCTTGAGGTGGCCACGACCACCTGCCTCTTGCTACACCGGCTGATGGCCCCACCATTCATGAGGAACACATGTCCAGAGATGGACTTACGGTCCTCAGGGTTTGAAGCCCAATTTGCATCAGTGTAGGCGAAAATGTTGTTGTCGTTGCCGTTGTAGGTGATGCCAATGTTGATGGTTCCAGCAAGGTAGCGGAAGATCCGCTTCACTACCTTGTGGTGCTCTGGTCCGGGATTAGCCATGTGCTGGCTCACAGTGCTAACAGCCTGTGCGAGGTCCGGCCTGGTTGCCACCATTAGGTACACAAGGTTGGCGACAGCGCTCTAGTACTTCTGCCGCTCAGCTGCATCTGCTTCTCCAATGAAACTCATTAGATACTGCCGCGTCTCTAGCAGCGTGCCGATGGGTTTGGCCTCTACTATGCCGAGCCGCTGCAGGACGTCCTTGATATATCGACTCTGCTGTAGTGAGAGAGAGCGTGATTTGCGGTCAAGCGTGATCTGGATGCCAAGGAAGTATGATACCTTCACGAGATCAGACATCTTGAAGCGCTCCTGCGTGGCCTCCTTGAACTCCTGCAGTGCAGATATGCTGTTGGAAAAGAGGAGCATGTCATACACATAGACAATGAAAATGATGATCTCATGATCATGCTGCCAACGATACACGCTGTAGTCACACTCGCTGCGCTCAAACCCCATGCACTGCAACGCCGCATCCCACTTTTGGTTCCAAGCACGCAACGCTTGCTTGAGGCCGTACAGTGACTTTTGCAGCTTGCAAACCAGGTGCTCCTGGCCATCCATGACTAACCCCTCTAGCTACTCCAGGTAGAACTCCTCCTCCAAGTCACCATTGAAGAGTGCCGTCTTGACATCCATTTGGTGATCCTCGAAGTCCTGAGCTGCTGCATAAGAGAGGTGCGTACGCACAGAGGCAAACTTTGCAAGAGGGACAAAAGCCTCGCTTTGTATTTTACCAGGTTACCATCTGCTCCCCGCTTCTTCTTGAACACCCACTTGCACTTGATCACCTTATGTCCACGTGGACGCTCAGTCAGCTCCCATGTGCCGTTGTCCAGTTGCGACTGTATCTCCTGCTGTACGATTTGCGCCCAATTTGCTGTATCCAGTGCAGCCATGGCCTCCTTGTATGACGTTGGCTCATTTTAATGCTGCAACTGCGACGTTCATGAGTTCTGGTTTCTGCATCATCCAAAAATAGCCGCGCTCACCAGGCTTGTAACGCATCCTAAGAAGGTACCTGCGACCTGGTGCTGGAGTATTAAAAGCGGCGGGCGTGGTGCTGTTGGCACAACTGCTGTTGCTTGTGGTGCTACATCTCCCTCCTCAGCTTTTGCTGATGAGGCTGCTGTATCTGTAACATTAGACATGGCAGAGTAGAGTGATTCTCCCACAGTCACAGTAGAGGAAGGATCAGGAGAGACTGGGTCAGGAAGGATTTCTGCTCCCACTGTCTCGTTAGCTGCTGGTTCTGTTGCCTCTTCAAGGACAATGTTGGTGCCGATAACGTTGCTCTCGTTGAAGACGACATCCATGGAGATGATAACGTGGCCTGTATCCCTCTCGTAGAGGTGATAGGCCTTGCTTGCCACGTCATAGCCAATCATCAGCATCTACGGACTCTTTGCGTCCCATTTTTGTCGCTTCTCCTTGGGCACGTGCATGTAAGCCAGGCTGCCAAATTCTCGGAGATGACCTACGCTCGGTTTCTTGCCAAACCACGCCTCGTACGGCGTCATCTACTCTAGCGCCTTAGTTGGACCACAGTTCTTGATGTAGACTGCAGCGCTCACAGCTTCAGCCCAAAAGTCGTAGGTGAGCCGAGCCGCGTGCAGCATGGAGCGCGCCGACTCCACAATGGTACGGTTGGCGCCTTCTGCTATACCGTTCTGCTATGGCGAGAACGGCGCGGTACGCTGCGCCTTTATGCCAGGTGCTGCGAGGTAGTCCTGGAACTCCTTGCTTGCGTACTCTCCACCGCGATCGCTGCGCAACGCCTTGATCATCTTGCCAGTCTGGTTCTCCACAATGGCCTTGATCTCCTTGAACTTGTCAAAGCACTGGTCCTTGGAAGGAAGGAAGTACATAGCAATGTAACGGCTGAAATCATCAATGAAGGTTAGGAAATACCTTGAGCCTCCAAAGCTCAGGGTCTGTATCGGTTCGCACAAGTCCGTGTGGACCAGCTCCAACACCTCTTTCGCACGCTCCCGTATTCCAGTGAATGCCTCGCGGTGCTGCTTCCCGTCCAAACAGCAGATGCATAACTACTGGTGAAAGTTAAAGATGGTAGGCAGGTCACAGACCATCTGCTTTGCTTGAAGCTGCTGCAAGGCGCGCATGGCGATGTGGCCGTAGTGCGCATGCGAGATCTCGCCATCTGTTGCCTGTACCATTGCTGCAAGACTCTACTCACGCGGGATCTTGGTCGCTCCCAGCAGGCGGTACATGTTGCCCTCCTTCACTGACGTGGCCAATTCCTCTCCTGTATCCTTGTTGGGGATGTAACCATAGTCATCATCGAAGACGACGCGCAGTCCTGTATTTGTAAGAGAGGAGACTAAGAGGAGGTTGAATGCAGCATCACGTACATACAGCACGCCATGGAACACTCCCACTTCAATGCCATGTGGGGTCTCCAACCACATCAACACCCATAGCGATAGGACGGGGAGGGATGGACAGCAGCTGAGTAAACCACTCCTTCTGATGTGTGAGGTTCTTGGTACATCCAAAGTCCTTGCACCATGCAAGATCCGCCTTCTCCACCTGCGACATGTCAGACTTCGCCATGAAGAGACGATCACGTACCTCCTTGGCCATATTCATGTTGCCAAAGTTGCGCACACCAGCCTGGTTTTGCTGCTACTGCTGCTGCTGCTAACGCTGCTGTGACTGCTGGTGCTACTGTTGCTGCTTTTGCTGTTGCTGCTGCGATGACTGCTGCTGCTGCTGCTCCTTCTGGTCCCTCTTGAGCTTGAAACACTCCTTTCTAGTAGTAGTGGCATTTGCCTTTCTTTCTGCCCTTCTGCTGCCCAAACTGCTGCTGGTGCTGCTGGTTGCGTGAGGTTGTGGCTTTAAAAGCTGCTTCACTACTACCGCCACTATTGCGCTTTGCTGCATTGTGACGCAATTCCACCTGCACCAAGTGTGTGCAGATGACGTCGAGGTCGAGAGTTGGCTGGCACTCCAGCGTCTTTCGCACCATGTCGTTGCTGGTTGGGAGTCCCCTAAGCAAGAGGAGGATGAAGCGCGTCTCTTCCACAGGGTTGCCGGCCACTCTTAGCTGCTTCGCGAGCTCCGTTTCCCTGTTTTGATACGCCTCCATCCCTTCACCACCCTGCATTTTACGCACCATCATCATTTCCTCCAAAAGTATAAGGAATGCAGGATCCTTTCTCTTATACTTGTTGCACAACGTGTCCCATCCCTCCTTTGCAGTAGCCTTGTTACTCATGTACTGAAGATGCGGGTTGGAGATGGTGTTGACAAGCAACCTGTAGGCCTGCCTGTCCTTCTTCTTCCACTCCTCATACGCTGCTGGTACAGCTGCAGAAGAACCCGCATCAGCTGCACCTTTTTGCGGTGTCTTTCGCGTTACCACCTACGCTGCGGTGAGGCCTTTTGCCTGTGGAACTGGAGCCGGCTCGTCGCCGCTCACCACCTCCCACAAGCCCCTCTCCTCCAAAAGGAGGCGGGTACGGATCTTCCAAAACGTGAAGTTGGCACATCTCTCTAGCCTCTCGAAAGGCTGGGCTCCTGTCACAACGCCAGTTGCTACCATTTTTAGCCTTGGTGATGCTGAGCGCTTCCCTTGGATGGCGGCACTACCCTTGCTTCTGCTGCTGCTTTTGCCAGAACTATTTCTAAAAGAAAATGGACTATAGATATCAGCAAACTGGGAATTTGGAAAAATAGAGCCCCACACTGGAAAATGCAGCTCAAAACCTTTCAGATCGACCCATAAAACAGGGTCATGAACAGGGGATTTTGAAAGATATGTCCTCTTGAAAACAGGTTGTCTTCTGTTCCTACTCCAACTCTGACCAACCAACTTGTAGATGGCGTTTCTCCCAAACAAATCAATGGAATGCAAATGATTTTACGCCAATGGAAACCTTAGCAAAAATACTACAATTCGCATGTGCCACTTTTTAAATTTGACAAAGAAACAAGAGAGTTATGGTCATCACAAGGCGACAGTCTTACTCATTGAGAAGAGTGTAGCTCTAACCGACCTTGTTTTGAGTATAACTCTTAATCCCACTGTTGGATCTTTGCGTTCTTGGGCTCGTTGAAAAGCTTGTCTTTTTAACTTGAAGATTTTGTAGTCGATTGTCAAATCTGGTGAAGGTTTCAGCCCAACCTGTCATTCTCTATGTGCCCAACCCTAAACCCTACACCCTAAACCATAAACCCTAAACCCTAAACCCTAAACCCTAAATCCTAAATCCTAAACCCTAAACCCTAAACCCTAAACCTTGAAGATCTTGTAGTTGATTATCAAATCTGGTGAAGGTTTCAGCCCAACATGTCATTCTCAAAGTGACGGCCTGTGTTGGCTGAAAGTGTTTTCAGCCAACACAGGCAGAAGTTAGCTCTGATACCAAATGTTGGATCTGGAGGAGAGGGGGTGCCTTGGAGCAACGAGCATGTGTGATTGGAAGGGCATCACTTGTGCTGAAGAATGGTTATTCAATCACTCAAAATGATGGAGTTCATATGATACTAGAGCTTGGGCAAGTCAGCCCTCTCACAAGCCACACCACTTAGCCATGGAGGCTAGGGCTCACACATTAGAGTCCATAATCTCACACAAGGGAGGAAAGCAGCCTAGCAATCAGGCTGACTACTCACACACAACTTAGAGAGCTAGAAAATGCTCTCATGGTACTCTCATAGTGGTCACATAACCCACAATTCCATGGAGAATTGCCATGTGTCCATGGCTAGCACACAAGTATCTCACCTCTCCTAAAAAGTAAGGAAAGGTACCTTTATCCTAGTGAGTACACTTTGACAAGACAATCCTAAGACCAAGGAATTTTTTGGATATTTCTTCCATCAGGTCTTGACCCTGGACCTCTTGCCTTTTTCTTTTCTCACGCTAAGGCATGGAGCCATCACCCATGGCCACCCAGACATCGAGTGTCCATGACCCCCGAAAAGTTGAAAATTCATATCTCCCAATCCGACTGCTGGATCGGCATCAAATTTGGACCGCAGATATGTCGCCACATGATCTTTGCAATGGAGAAGTCGGATCGACGATCAGTGCAGGCATGTGGTACTTTCCTGGAAATTGCTCCCGTGGATCTGAAAAAGAGCCGGATGGCTCTTTTTCAAGCAAAATTTCAGGCTGAAACAGCCACTGAAGCAAAACTAGCGCAGCCACACAAGGGCTGCGTTAAGCATCATCAAAGCTCAAAATGGCAAGAACAATTATGGTAATAGCAACCCAGCGCTTGGAGAGGCTGGAAGGACGCGCCAACGTCAAGTTTTGGAAGATTTTTACCCGCCTCCTTTTTGGGGAGATGGAGTTGTGGGAGGTGGTGAGCGGCGACGAGCGCGCTCCATCTTCACAAGCAAAAGGCATCACCGCAACAGAGGTGGTGGCGGGAAAGACGCTGCAGAAAGGTTGAGCAGATGCAGGTTCATCTACAACTGTAGCAGTGGCATATGAGGAGTGGAAGAAGAAGGATACGCGGGCCTACAAGCTGCTTGTCAATACCATCTCCAACGCGCACCTTCAGTATGTGAGTGATAAGGCTACTGCAAAAGAGGAGTGGAACACGTTGTGTACGAAGTATGAGAGCTTTCCTACATTCTTCATGCCTTTGGAGGAGAAGATGATGGCGTTGAAAATACAGGGTGGCAAAGGGATGGAGGCGTACTTGGACATGACAAAGGAGCTTGCGAAGCAACTAAAAGCGACCGGCAATCCTGTGGAAGATACGCGCTTCGTCCTCCTCTTGCTCAAGGGACTCCGAACAAGCAATGATACGGTACGAGAGACGTTCGACTGCGAGCCGACTCTCAACCTGTACTTCATTTACACGTACCTGATACATGTAGAACTATGTTGCAATGTAGCAAACCGCAATGGAGGCAGCAGCAGCAATGAAGCAGCTTTCATGGCCATGGCTTCAAACAACCGGCAGTAGGATCACTTCGGGTAGCAGAGGATAAAGAAGAAGGACAAGTGTAACTATTGCCTCAAAGAGGGGTACTACAAGAAAGAGTGCTTCAAGTTCAAGAGGGACCAGAAGGAGCAGCAGCAGCAACAAGAAAAGCAGCAATCTCCACAACAACAGTAGCATCAGTCATATCATGTTGCCATTTTGGCAACATGAACGTGGCCAAGGAGGTGAGTGACCGTCTCTTCATGGCAAAGTCTGAGATGTGGCAGAAGGAAAAGGCGGATCTAGCGTGGAACAAGGACTAAGGGTGTACCAAGGGTGTGACACACTAGAAGAAGTGGTTTACGTAGCTACTCTCCATTCCCCCTCAACCGATTACTTTAAGTAATGATCGGGTGGTGTATGCTGAGAAGATTGAGATTGTGGAGATGTGGTTGAAGATCCCGTATGGCATTCAAGTGAGGATGTTCCATGGTGTGGTGTATGTGCCTCATGCTGCGTTCAACCTTCTCTCTGTGTCCTCTCTCTCACTTGCACAGGACTTCACGTCGTCTTTGACGACGACTATGGCTACATCCTCGACCAGGAAATAGGAGAGGAGTTGGCCAGGTCGGTGAAGGAAGGTGACATTAACCGCCTGTTTAGGACGACGAAGATCCCGCGCGAGTAGAGCCTTACAGTTGTAGTGCAGGCCACAGATGGCAAAATCTGGCATGTCCGCTATGGCCACATCGGCATGGATGCCTTGCAGCAGCTTCGAACAAAGCAAATTATGCTTGACTTGCCCACCATCTCTAACTTTGAGCAGCAGTTGTGCATCGGCTGTTTTGAGCGGAAGCAACATCGCGAGGTGTTTTGTGGAGCAAGGGAGTGCACGAAAAAGGTCCTGGAGCTGGTCCAGATAAACTTGTGTGGCCTGATGCAGACCCAGAGCTTTAGAGGCTCTAGGTATTTTCTCACCTTCGTTGATTATTTTAGTCGTTACACCGCTGTATACTTCCTACCCTCCAAGGACCAGTGCTTTGACAGGTTCGAGGAGTTCAAGGCAATGGTGGAGAACCAGGGTCGTTAGAAGATCAAGGCGTTGCGTAGCGACGGGGTTGGAGAGTACCTGAGCAAGGACTTCGAGGACTACCTCGCAGCAGCAGGCATCAAGGCGTAGCGCACCGCGTCATACTTGCTGCAGTAGAACGGTGTAGCAGAACGTACTGACCGCACCATCGTTGAGTTAGCGCGCTCCATGTTACACGCGGCTCAGCTAGCCTACGACTTTTGGGCCGAAACATTTAGTGCTACGGTGTACATGAAGAACCGGAGTCCAA
>SZWC01000665.1:74597-124226 GCA_023375785.1 Penium margaritaceum | reverse complement strand
GTTATGTGACCGCTAGGAGTGTGCCATGAGAGCATTCTCTAGCTCTCTAGGTTGTGTGTGAGTGGTCAGCCTGATTACTAGGCTGCTTTCCTCCCTTGTGTGAGATTATGGACTCTAGTGTGTGAGCCTTAGCCTCCATGGCTAAGTGGTGTGGCTTGTGAGAGGGCTGCCTTGCCCAAGCTCTAGCTCTATATGTACTCCATCATTTTGAGTGATTGAACAACCATACTTCAGCACAAGTGATGCCCTTCCAATCACACATGCTCGTTGCTCCAAGGCTCCCTCTCTCCTCTAGTTCCAACAACCATCAGGTACATGAGGCTACTGACGGCGCTCTGGTACATCTGCCGCTCAGCTGCATTTGCTTCTCCATTGAAGCTCACAAGGTACTACCGCGTCTCCAGTGGCATGCCGATGGGTTTTACCTCTGCCATGCCAAACCGCTATAAAACATCCTTGATGTAGCGGCTCTGCTGCAGCAAGAGAGAGCGTGATTTGCAGTCACGCGTGATCTAGGTACCGAGGAAGTATGATGCCTCCTTGACATCAGACATCTGGAAGCGCTCCTGCATTGCTTCCTTGAACTCCTGTAGTGCAGACATGCTATTGGAAAGGAGGAGCATGTCATCCACATAGACAATGATGATGAGTACCTCATGACCATGCTGCCAGCGATAGACGCTGTAGTCATACGCACTACGCTCAAACCCCATGTACTTCAACGCCACATTTAATTTCTGGTTTCAAACACGCGACGCTTGCTTGAGGCCGTACAGCAACTTCTGCAGCTTACAAACCAGGTGTTCCTGGCCATCCATGATGAACCCCTTCCATTGCTCCATGTAGATCTCCTTCTCCAAGTTACTATTCAAGAATGCCGTCTTGACATCCATGTGGTGAACCTCGAAGTCCTCAGCTGCTGCATAAGAGAGGAGCGTGCGCACAGAGGCAAACTTTGCAATAGGGACAAACGTTTATGTGTAATCAATCCCAATCCTCCCAGCATACACCACGCAATCATCACCCAAAGCAATCGTATGGGGGAGAATGGAGAGCAGCTACGTGAACTACTCCTTGTGGTGCGTCAGACTCTTGGTACACCCTGAGTCCTTGTACCACGCTAGATCCGCCTTTTCCTTCTGCGACATGTCGGACTTCGCGATGATGAGGGGGTCGCGGACCTCCTCGGCTACATTCATGTTGCCAAAATGGTGCACGCAAGTCTGGTTCTGCTGCTACTTCTGCTGCCGACGTTTTTGTTGTTGAATTTAACACTTCTCCATGATCATAGGTGTCTCAGGAAACACAACAAATCAAGGAACTGTGACTGAAATCCACTGTGTTGTACACACTGCAACTATACGCTGCAAAGAATCACTTTCTGTTACACACTGACGATTCAAGAGGTTACACAGAAGTCAGAGGTACACGGCTCGTCTCTTGAGTTTTCCAATGATATGCTATACCTGAAAAATGTTGCAGTACAGACGAAGCAATCTACAAATGAAACTACTACCTATTTGTACTTGTCTAGTGACTAGGAAATACAAAGAGCAAGTTGAATACACGAGCTTGGTCTGTCCAGTCCGCTTGTGTCTTCCTTGAGCGTCCCGGACGCCGGTCGGTGTCCCCTGTCACCGAGCGACCGAGGTTGGCGGATGCCCAGCGCCCTCAGTGCGATCCACAGACGAGATCGTTCGGATCTACGACAGGTCCTCTGCTCCCGTCGATCTTCTCGCTCGTCGAGTGAAGAGGAGCTCGTGCTCGCACTCTCGATCCCGCGACGGCTGTGATCGCTCCATCGTCTACGCGATGCTCTCCGATCCATCGATCCATTGTTTATAAAGATTCTGTAGCTTCGTTCTCTCTACCACTTGCCATGTTAGCACTCCGATGCCTCAATCGAAGCCCGTCCATCTGCTCCGATCTTTGGTCCTTGTTTCTGCTGCTCTACCACTCGCCATGTTAGCACCCATCGTATCGAGAGGAGCTCACGCTCGCACTCTCGTACTTGCACTTGGTCCTCACCGAAGCCATAACCTGTACTTCCGCAAATCACGCCAGAACTTAAGGTGGTCGTCCGCTGTATTATGTCAAATCAAGAGGAGGCTGCGGCAGGCCCTCGTACCCATAGACTCCCGGACGATGGTAACTGACCCCGCCATCGGTAGAGCAGAGACCTGTAGAGTAGAGTCCGGGAGAGTAGGTAGAGAGGTGGGAGAGAGAGTGGCGACCTCTCCCTCAGTCCTCTTGCTGTTTTACCCCAAGTGCCCATGTCGAGCACAAAATAGGACACTTGTGAGATAGTGGCATAATCTATGTCACTTTTCTCCTTTTGCCCATATCTCCAGATCGAGCCATCCAAATTGGCTGAAATTTGGACAGTGGACGGCTGACGAGGAGATCTGTCCATTGGTACCACCTGATCAGGAATCGGCCTTGTGATGATGAAGATCCTGATTTTCCACCATTCCCCCCCCCCTTGAACGTTGTCGGGATGCGAGGAGCCAGTCGCGAGACAGCGGGGAGCGCAAACATGACACAGAAAGAGAGGCAGAAGTTGGTGGAAAAGAGCGGAGAGAGGCACAGGCGCCACACACGGCCACCGGGTCCAGCGCCTCATATGGGGGGACCCAGGAGGCCATGCGGGGAGCGCGAGAGAAGGGCAGAGTGAGGAGGAGAGGGGCGTGGCGGCCAACCGCAACCCGCGTCCGAGCCAACGCCTCATATGGGGGGCGCGCAAACGGGAGGGGAGAGCGGCATTGCCGTCGGTCATCTTCGTCCATCCGAATGCCTCATACGGAGGGGACAGAAGAAGAGGACCCAGAGGATGCAGGAGCAGGGAGAGAGAGCAAGCTGAGGCGAGCATAGAGTGCAGCATGACGGTCGGCAGAAAGAGGCTTGGTGAGGATGTCAGCGAATTGCTGCTCGGTAGGAATGTAGAGCATGCGAATCTCACTGTCGGCAACTGCGTCGCGGACGTAGTGATACTGCCGGCGAACGTGTTTGGTGCGGTCATGGAGAACGGGATCCTCGGAGAGGGCAATGGCATCTTCGTTGTCGCAGTTGATGGTGGTAGGTGCGAGTTGGTTCAAGCCGAGTTCAGAGAGAAGCATGTGAAGCCAGACGACTTCACGATTGGCTTCACTCTCAGCGATGTATTTGGCTTCAGTGGAAGACAGAGCCACCACTGATTGCTTCTTTGAGCGCCAACTGACGAGGCCTCCATTTAGAAGAAAGATGTAGCCAGACATCGATCGACTGGTGGCGTGATGACCAGAGAGGTCCACGTCACAGAAGCCATGAAGAATGTTGTCACCGGTCGAAGAGTACCGAATTCCAAGATCGGCGGTGGAGCGCAAGTAGCGAACGCTTCGTTTGGCCGCAACGATGTGAGCAGCGGTGGTGTTGTGGCAGCCTTGGTTGAGGATGCCGATAGCATAGGAAAGATCACGACGTATGGCAACAGAGGCATACATCAGGGAGCCCACCATGCTGGGAAAAACTTTGGCGTCGGCGGGAGCGAGAAGATCCACCGGAGAGGGGATTTAGGTGAGGCCATGCTTAAGTGCCAAGGGTGTAGCCATAGGGTTAGCATCACCGAGTTGACACTTATCAGCGACGCGTTATGCATACGTGGCTTGATTGAGAACGATGTGACTGTCCCGCTGTTGATGCACTTGAATGCCGAGATAATATGTGAAGGGACCCATGTCGCTCATCTCAAAACGCCGAGACAGCTAATCTTTGAAAGCGGAGATGGTGTCCAGCGTGGGACCAAACAGGATAAGGTCGTCGACATAAAGAATGATGCCGATGGTGTTGGCTCCGGAGCGATAGTAGATCGAGTGGTCAGAATGGAGACGAGTCATATTTTGCCCAAGGAAGAACTCATGAATCTTGAGATTCCATTGCTGTGGGGCCTACTTGAGCCCGTAGAGAGCGCTTGAGACGACAAACGAGATGAGCCTTGTTAGGTTCCACAAAGCCCTCGAGTTGTGTCATGTAGATAGTCTCATTCAGGTCCCCATTGAGAAAGGCGCATTTGACATGCATCTGATACAGAATCTAACCGTTAGCAGCAGCAAGAGACAGAATGACACGGGTGGAGGAATACTTGGCCACTGGGGCGAAGGTGTCACTGTAGTTGACGCCGAGAACCTGACTGTAACCGCGGGCCACGAGGCAAGCTTTGTATTATTGAGGCTCACCGGCACTGTTGAGTTTTCTCCGAAACACCCACTTGCATGTAACGACAGGTTGGTCCGGCGGCTATGGGACAAGATCCCATATACCTTGTTTTTGAAGCTGATCAAATTCCTCTTAGCTGGCTTGGCGCCAAAGAGCTGTATCAGGTCGACGCATGGCATCCTTGTAGCTGATGGGATCGATGACTTGAGTAACAAGAGCACTGTCATTTTCATTATCTAACGTGTGAAGCATGGCGAGTTGAAAATACGTTGGAGTAGTGCGGTTGCGGGTGGAGCGACGAAGACCAGGGATGGCAGTAGACAGCGGCGGAGCATCCGGTGCTGATGATGAAAGGGATTCTCCAGTGGTGTGTTCATGAGGATGGACTAGAGGAAGCACATCAGTATGGTCATCGATGACAAGGTCAACGTTGAACTTTTGAATGGGCTCGGGAGCCGTGTCCATAGGTATGGTGACGATGGGTGAAATAGGAAGAATCCAAGTGTTGAGGAATGTGATTTCATCAAAGATGGGTTGTCGTGCACGGGCTACAGTTTGCGTGGAAGGATCCCAAACTCTGTAGATGTCGTTGTTGTCTTCATATCGAAGAAGGATACAGGCCTTAGACCGCGGCTCCAACTTGGAGCGCAATTCTGGGCGTAACCAGACGTGAGCGGTGCAGCCAAAGATGCGAATGTGTTGCAGATGAGGTTTCCAACTGGTCCATGCTTCATATGGTGTATGAGTACCATTGGGAAGTTTGACTTTGGGCAGTCGGTTGGTAATGTACGCTGCAATGGAGAGAGCCTCCCCCCAAAAGACGGATGGTAGTACAGCTGTGTGTAGTATTGTCCGAGCGCATTCCAGAAGAGTCTGATTCATGCGCTCGGCCTCCCTTTATGTTGAGGCGTGTAGGGAACAGTGCATTGCTGTTGGATACCTTTCCACTGGAAGGAAGAGTTGAGTGAGTGACAAATGAACTCACTACCATTGTCAGTTCTGATTTTCTTCACAGTGAGGTTGGTTTCATTTTCAATCTGCCACATCCAGGTCTTGATGATATGGGCGGCTTCGTTTTTGTAGCGGAGAAACTTGACCCAAACAAAATGGCTATAGTCATCGATGATGACCAGGAAGTAGTGCTTGTTAAACAGGGAACCTTCCTTGACGTAGCAGAGGTCCATGTGAAGCAGTTCCAGTTCTTGTGTTGTTGATATAGTTGGATGAGCCTTGAATGGTTTTTTATGTTATTTGCCTGTCAAACAGCCACTACATGGTGTTGTGTCGGAAGGCTTCATAAGTCCGGATGGGAGATCATGAACCCATTGTTGTTCTGCCATGTTGTGTAGAGTGGCATAGTTGACGTGGGCAAGCCGGCGATGCCATAAGTCAGCTGTGGAAGTAGCCGAGGCGGGATGACGGCAGTCAGAAGAAACAGCTGCCATAACTACGACTTCTGGTTCATTTGTCAGCATAGCTGATGGCACCCCTCTGAGTCGAGAATTGTCAGGTGACCAGTGCGAGTAGCAACGACGGCTAGATTCCCTTTGGTATCCAGAATCTTGCAGTTCTTGTCCAAATCAAAAACCACTATGAAGCCGTTGTCGTTGATGCGTCCGACGGATAGGAGATTAGCCGCAAGTTCATGGACGAATAAGACCTGGCTGAAGGTGCGTGTCACCTGCTGCCCTTGAAGGGTAATAAGTACTCGCACTGTACCTTCACCGTAGGCTGGAATGAGTCTTCCATCACCCACACAAACTCCGCGAGGTTGTGCATACTGGGTGTAGGTGGTGAACCATTCCTTGCGACAGGTCATATGCTTGGTGCATCCTGAGTCAATAATCCAGGCAAGGACTCCCGCAGCGAGTAGGTAAGCACAGTCGACGGAGTACATTGCCAGTTCTTCTAGGATGGGTTTTTCATGATTGATTGAGAAATCAGAACTTGCTCCGCTTGAGTCTGAAGGGTGTTGTTCGAAGTCGTTCGCGTCGGCTGTGAAGAAATCTAGCTAGAGAATAGAGTCACTGTCCGAGTTTTGCTGCGTGTCAGCGGAATTGTGACCTGTAAAACCTGAGATGAGATGGGAAAATTCAGCCAACAGTGTTGAGAAAGCTGAGAGAAAGGCTGATGGTGTCTCATCAGTGAGAAGAGCATTCGGAGTGTTGCGCATTGGCGCATTGAATCGCGGTCGTTGCTCTGGACGAGTCGGGCAGTCAAGTTGGATATGCCCCTTTTTGTTGCATCGCCAACAGATACGATCCCCTGGATGAACATAAGGCCTGGGAGCTTGTTGAGGATATCAAGGTCGAGGTTGATAGGTGGCTTGAGTGCCTTGGTTGGTGCTAGGATGAGCGTTTCCATAGGTCTCGTATTTCTTCGTTTGTCGATCTGGTCGTCCTTGATATTTTGCATAAAGTCCGACTTCACCACCGTTTTCTTTGATGTAGGCATCTTCGTCCAGCATGAGAGCCTGTGTTGCCTTCTCAATGGTCAGCACATGTGGCTTGGCTGCTGCTGCCGCTGCGGCCGCTGCTGCCCCTTGCTGCTGCTTGTACTGCTGCTGCTGCTTCTGGGACAGCATCCCCAATGGCGTCTAGAGCGCTCTTTACAGCAGACCCAATGAGTGCAGTTTTTTCATCATCTTCCTATCAGTCGTTGTTGAAGGTTTGAAAGCGCTTCACTGTGTGTTGAAAACGTGTACGAAGGCTCTGAAACAAGGTCTGAACAAGCACTCTTTCATAAATGACTTTACCCAAGGCTGTGATGCGACTGGAAAGGTCTTTCAAATGGCTGATATGATCCTCAAGCCGAGTGTGTTCCTCCATTTTTTTTGTATGAAACTCTTTGAATAGGTGACCCAGCTCATCGTCGCTGATCTTGTGATAACGTTGCTTGAGGGCTCGCCATGCAGTTCTCGGACAGATGTCAGCATTGTCGTCACGAATGAGAAATTTGAGCTGCTCTTCCAGTTGCATAGCCAGGATTGCAAACGCTTGGTCACATCGCCTTTTGTGACTGATTTTCTCCTCGGTGGAGGCATTAGCGTCCACGACGTCTGTAGGAGGGTCGGTGACCACTCCCCATAGTCCCTTGTTCATGAATACCATTTTCATGTTAAACGCAAAAGTTTGGTAGTTGTCGCCATTGAAGATTGGTATCTTGAAATGATCATGATGGCTGCTTCCTGTGAATAACGCCATGGTGATGACTACTGGTAAAGGCACCTCCTGCTCTGATACCAAATGTTAAAAATGAGCACTTGTCCAGGATCATAGGTGTCTCAGGAGATACAACAAATCAAGCAACTGTGACTGAAATCCACTGTGTTGTACACACTGCAACTCTACGCTGCAAAGAATCACTTTCTGTTACACACTGACGATTCAAGAGGTTACACAAAGTCAGAGGTACATAGCTCGTCTGTTGAGCTTTCCAATGATATGCTGTACTTGAAAAATGGTACAATACAGACGAAGCAATCTACAAATGAAACTACTACCTATTTGTCTAATCTAGTGACTAGGAAATACAAAGAGCAAGCAGAATGCACGAGCTTGGTCAGTCCGGTCCACTTGTGTCTTCCTCGAGCGCCTCGGACGCCGGTCGGTGTCCCCAGTCACCGAGCGACCGAGGTTGGCGGATGCCCAGTGCCCTCAGTGCGATCCACGGTCGAGACCGTCTGGATCTGCGGTAGGTCCTCTGCTCCTGTCCATCTTCTCGCTTGTCGGGTGAAGAGGATCTCGTGCTCGCACTCTCAATCCCGCGACGGCTGCGATTGCTCCATCGTCTACGTGATGCTCTCTGATCCATCGATCCATTGTTTATAAAGATCTCGTAGCTCCGTTCTCATAATCCGATGGCTCGATTGAAGCCCGTCTATCTGCTTTGATCTTCGGTCCATGTTTCCGCTGCTCAACCACTCGCCATGTCAGCACCCATCGTATGAAGAAGAGCTCACGCTCACTCTCTCGTACTTGCACTCGGTCCTCACCGAAGCCATAACCTGTATTTCCGCAAATCACGCCAGAACTTAAGGTGGCCGTCCGTTGTATTGTGTCAAATCAATAGGAGGCTGCGGCAGGCCCTCGTACCGGTTAGACTCCCGGACAATGGTAACTGATCCCGCCATCGGTAGAGCAGAGACCACTAGAGTAGAGTCCGGGAGGGTAGGTAGAGGGGTGGGGGAGAGAGTGGCGACCTCTCCCTGAGTCCTCTTGCCGTTTTACCCAAAGTGCCCATGCCGAGTACAAAATAGGACACTTGTGAGATAGTGACATAATCTATGTCACTTTTCTCCTTTTGCCCATATCTCCAGATCGAGCCATCTAAATTGGCTGAAATTTGGACAGTGGACGGCTGACGAGGAGATCTGTCCATTGGTACCACCTGATCAGGAATCGGCCTTGTGGTGATGAAGATCCTGATTTTCTAATAGTTGTGATGGCTGTTGCTGTTGCTGTAGAGATTGCTCCTTTTCCTGCTGCTGCTGCTGCTCCTTCTGCTGCTCCTTCTCGTCCCTCTTAGACTTGAAGTACTCTTTCTTGTAGTACCCCTTTTTCTGGCAATAGTTTCACTTGCCCTTCTTCTTCCTCCTCTACTGCACAGACTGCTGCTCCTGTTGGTTGCGTGAGCCCATGGCCATGAAAGTTGCTTCACTGCTGCTACTGCCGCCATTGCGCTTTGCTGCATTGCGACGCAGTTCCACCTGCACCAGGTGCGTGCAGATGAAATTGAGGTCGAGAGTCGGCTGGCACTCCAACGTCTCTCGCATCATGTCATAGCTCGTTGGCAATCCCCTCAGCAAGAGGAGGACAAAACGCGTGTCTTCCACAGGATTTCCCGCCGCTTTCAGCTGCTTCGCCAACTCCTCTGCCCTGTCCAAGTACGCCTCCATCCCTTCGCCATCCTGCATTTTCAACGCTATCATCTTCTCCTCCAAAAGCATGAGGAATGCATGATCCTTACTCTCACACTTCTTGCACAACGTGTCCCACCCCTCTTTTACAGTAGCCTTGTCACTCATTAACTGAAGATGTTGGAGATGGTGTTGACAAGCAGCCTGTAGGCCTGCCTGTCCTTCTTCTTCCACTCCTCATGGCCGCTGCTGCAGTTGTAGATGAACTTGCATCTGCTGCACCTTTCTGCGGCGTCTTCCCCGCCACCACCTCTGCTACGATGATGCCTTTTGCCTATGGAGGCGGAGCGCGCTCGTCGCCGCTCACCACCTCCCACAAGCCCCTCTCCTTAAAAGGAGGCGCGTACTGATCTTTCAAAACGTGAATTCGGTGCATCCTTCCAGCCTCTCCAAGGGCTGGGCTGCTGTTACCACGCCTGCTGCTGCCATTTTGAGCCTTGGTGATGCTCAGCGCTGTCCTTGGATGGCGGCGCTATCCTTGCTTCTGCTGCTGCTTCTGCCAGAAATCCGTCTGACAGAAAATCGATTGTACATGCGAGCAGACTGGGAATTTGAAAAAATAGAGCCCACCACTGGAAAATTCAGCTCAAAAAATTTTCGATCGACCCTTTAAACAGAGTCACCAAAAGGGGATTTTGAAGATATGGCCTCTTGAAAACAGGGTATACTTATGCTCCTACTCCAACTTAGACGAGCCAGCTTGTAAATGGCGTTTCTCCCAAACGAATCGATGGAATGCAAATGTTTTTTCACCAATGAAAAAATACTACAATTCGCATGTGCCACTTTTTAAATTTGACAAAGCAACAAGAGAGTTATGGTCATCACAAGGCCACAGTCTTACTCATACAGAAGGGTGTAGCATTGGCCAACCTTGTTTTGAGCATAACTCTCAATCCGACCGTTGGATCTTCGCGATGTTGGGCCCATTGGAAAGCTTGTCTACTAAAATTGAATATCTAGTAGTTGATTGTCAAACCTGGTGAAGGTTTCACCCCATCCTGTCACTCGCAAAGTGACGGCCTGTGCTGGTTGAAAGTGGCAGAACATGGCTCTGATACCAAATGTTGGATCTGGAGGAGAGAGGGAGTCTTGGAGCAGCGAGCATGAATGATTGGAAGGGCATCACTTGTGCTAAAGAATGGTTGTTGAATCACTCAAAATGATGGAGTACATATAGAGCTAGAGCTTGGGCAAGTCAGTCCTCTCAGAAGCCACACCACTTAGCCATGGAGGCTAAGGCTCACACCGTAGAGTCCATTATCTCACACAAGGGAGGAAATCAGCCTAGCAATCAGGCTCACCACTCACACACGACCTAGAAAGCTAGAGAATGCTCTCATGACACACGCCTAGTGGTCGCATAATCCACAATTCCATGGAGAATCGCCATGTGTCCATGGCTAGCACACAAGGATCTCATCTCACCTAAAAAGTAAGGAGAGGTACCTTTTTCCTATTCAGTACACTCTGACAAGGCAACCCAAGAATCTAGGAACTTTTTGGATATTTCTCCCATCACGTCTTGACCCTGGATATCTTGCTTTTTTCTTTTCTCAGGCTAAGGCATGGAGCTATCGCCCATGGTCACCCGGATATCGGCGGTCGATGACCCCGAATACTTCGAAAATTCATATCGCCTAATGCGACCGTTGGATCGGCCTCAAAATTGGACCATAGACATTTTGCCACCTATTCTTTTGATGGTGAAGTTGGATGGACGATTGGAGCAGGCATCTGGTACATTCGTGGAACTTGCTCCTGTGGACCTGAAACTGAGCCGGATGGCTCCTTTTTCAACAAGCCAGCACATGGCGAAAACCGGACCTGAGCACCAGAAGGCAGGGAAACGGATCTTCCGCTACCTTGTTGGAACCATCAATATCGGCATCACCTACAACGACAAGGACAACAGCATCATCGGCTACACAGACGCAGATTGGGCTTCAAACCGTGAGGAGCGCAAGTCCATCACTAGACATGTGTTCCTCATGAATGGTGGAGCCATCACCTGGTGGAACAAGAAACAAGTGGTCATGGCCACCTTAAGTACTGAAGCTGAGTACGTCTCTCTCAGCTTTGGAGCCAAGGAAGCGGTTTGCTTTCAACGTCTCATGGTGGAGATGAGTGGGAGTGCAGCAGTTCCAGTTCCTGTGCGCGTCGACAACCAGAATGCAATCGCACTCGCCAAGAATCGTGAGAACCATGCACGTAGCAAGCACATTGACATCGCATATCACTTCATGAGGCACATGGTACACGAGGGTTCTATGAAGTTGGAATTTACTCCAACAAGCAAGCAGGTCGCGGATTTCTGCACAAAACGAGCGATCTGCTTACTGGTTAGAGTAAACTCTAGCTTGATTGTACCCTCCTGTACTGTCTGCCTGATGAAATGATGTGAGATGTCAATGTACTTGGTGCTTGCATGGTGCTCAGGATTCTTAAGGAGTGCGATTGCGCTATGGTTGTAGACGCTCACAGGAACTGGAATTGCTACACTCCCACTCATCGCTGCCATGAGACGTTGAAGTCAAACTTCTTCCTTGGCTCAAAATCTAAGAGAGACGTACTCAGTTTCCTTGTTTGAGGTGGCGACAACCACCTTCCGCTTGCTGCACCAGCTGATGGCTCCACCATTCATGACGAACACATGTCCTGAGATGAACTTGCGGTCCCAAGGATTTGAAGCCGTATGTGCATTTGTATAGCCAATGATTATTCTATCGTTTTTGTTTCAGGTGATGCCGACGTTGATGGTTCCAGCAAGCTAGCGGAAGATCCGTTTCCATGCCTTCTAGTGCTCAGGTCCAGAATTCGCCATGTAGTGGCTCATACAGCTGACAACACATGCGAGGTTTGGCCTGGTTTCCACCATCAGGTACAAGAGACTACCGATGGTATACTATTACTTCTACCGCGCAGCTTCATCCGCTTCTCCATTGATGCTCACGTCGTACTACTGCGTCTCAAGTGGCATGCTGATGGATTTTGCCTCTTCCATGCCGAAGCGCTACAAGACATCCTTGATATAACGGCTTTGCTATAGCGAGAGAGAGCATGATTTGTGGTCACGTATGTTTTGGATTCAAAGGAAGTATGATGCCTCCTCGAGATCAAACATCTAGAAATGTTCGTACATGGCGTCCTTGAACTCGTATAATACAAACATACCGTTGAAAAGGAGAGGTATGTCATCCATATACAGGATGATGATGAGCACCTCATTGTCAACCTGCCTGAGGCGACGGTCTAGAAAACGGGTTTCTACACAATGGTTCCTGCCAACTGCTCTTGATATTGCAACCAAGAGACGATATCACCCTTAGAGCCAATGTTCGATAGTAAGCAGTTCATAGGAATCACTTCCTTGCACCGTGTCCTTACCACCTGGTCACTTTCGCGCAACGAGCGAACTCCTGGGGCTTAGAACTATAAATGCTTCTTTAGTGTGTGCCTCTGGTGGACAACTCTGTGAGGAGTCTATAAGATAAGAACTGTACTCAATGATAGGAAACTGACAGGTTCTTATAGTCCTAGAGCTAGCCCCTTGCCTAGGCGCGTAGTGGCTCCTTGCATGAGCAACTTTGAGGGCAACCTGGATTGCGTCCCCTTGCCTAAATGGCGCTCGATGTGACCGCCAAGTGGCGCTAGCCACCAGGAAGGACCTTGGAATGTTCTAAGATGTCTCTTAGAACCTTCGTGTCCCCCTTCTAGTCACAAAGAAAATGAGTCACCGAGCTGGGATTTGACCTAGTGACATTCGTTCCAGAGACTAACTCTGGAATGTCTAAGCCACAAGGAGTTGTCTTAGGTAGTATTTACTGGCTATATCATCCAGATTAGACCAAGGGGACTTGCTACAAAGGACCAGTGCATGCCTTGTCTATCTGGACCAGACTTAGGGGACTTATTCCAAGGGTGTAGTCCATGGCTAGTCCGTCCTCTACCTGTCGAAATATTAGCCAGGGACAAGGAGCATATCAGGTCAAAACTCATGACCATGCTGCTAGCGCTAGATGCTGTAGTCACACTCACTACGTTCAAACCCCATGCACTACAGAGCCGCATCCAATTTCTGGCTCCAAGCACGCAATGCTTGCTTGAGACGGTACAACGACTTCTCTAGCTTGTAAACCAGGCGCTCTTGGCCATCCACGATGAGTCCCTCAGGTTTCTCCATGTAGATTTCCTCCCCCAAGTCACCATTCAAGAATGTTGTCTTGACATCCATGTGGTGAATCTGGAAGTCCTCAGCTCCTACATAAGAAAGGAGCGTGTGCACAGAGGCATAGGATGCAACATGAGTAAAGGTTTCCCGTTCAATTGATGTCTTCGTGCTGCGTGTAGCCATTGGTAACAAGCCTTGCCTTGTATTGTTCTCGGTTACCATCTGCACCCCTATTCTTCTTCAATACCCATTTGCACTTGATTATCTTACGTCCTGGTATATGCTTAGTCAGCTCCCATGTACTGTTGTTCAGCTGCGAATATATCTCCTTCTGCATAACTTGCATCCAATCTACTTCATCTTGTAAAACCATGGCCTCCTTGTACGACGTCAGCTCATCAAAGTCAACTGCAACTGCGACATTCATCTGATCTGGTTTTTGCAATATCCAGAAATGCCCTCGCTCACCAGGCTTTTAGCGTACCCTGAGAGGGTACCTGTGACCTGGTGCCGAGACGTTACTCCGTGAGTGGCACGGTGCTGTAGGCAGAACTATTAGTTCTGGTAAAGCTGCATCTTCTTCCTCTTCTTTGGTCGATGAGGCCGTTGTATCTGCAAGATCAGACATGGGAGACTAAAATTGTTCTCCCATTGTCATAGTAGAGGAAGGTTTAGGAGAGACGGGGTCAAAAAAATGTTTGCTCCCACTACTTCGTCAGTAGGTGGTTCTACTGCCTCTTCGCAAATGATATTAGTGCCGATGACTTTGCTTTCATTGAAAACATCCCTAGAGATTAAGACATGGCCACTATGCCCTTCGTAGAAACGAAATGCCTTGCTTGTCATGTCATAGCCGATCATCAGTATCTATGTGCTCTTTGCATCCCATTTCTGCCGCTTCTCCTTGAGAAGTGCATGTGTGCAAAGCTGCCAAACGCGTGCAGATGACTTAAACTCGGCTTCTTGCCGAACCACGCCTCGTACGGTATCATTTGCTCCGATGACTTTGTGGGAGTGTCGTTCAGGATGTACACCGCAATACTCATTGCTTCAGCACGAAAGTCATAGGTGAGCCGAGCTGAATGAACTATGGAGCGCGCTGATTCAATGATTATACGGTTGGAGCCTTGAGCTATGCTGTTATGCAACAGCGAGTATAACATGGTCCGCTACACCTTGATGCTTTATGCCGCGAGGTAGTCCTGGAACTATTTACTCAGGTACTCTCCACCACGGTCCCTGCACAGCGTCTTGATCTTCTTTCAAGTCTGGTTCTATACCATTGCCTTGAACTCCTCAAACCTGTCAAAGCACTGGTCCTTGAAGGAAAGGAAGTACATTGTATTGAAATGGCTTAAATCATCAATAAAAGTGATAAATACCTAGAGCCTCTAATGCTATGGGTCTGCATTGGGTCATACAAGTCTGTATGGACCAGCTCTAGTACCTCTTTTGCACGCTCCTTTGCTCTAGAAAACGCCTCACAATGCTGCTTCCCCGCAAAACAGCCGATGTACAACTGCCGCTCAAAGTTAGAGATGGGGGCAACTTATTGGGAAAGGAGCCATCTGCCTCAGTTTTAGGTCCACAAGAGCAAGTTCCAGGAAAGTACCAGATGCCTATTCCGATGGTCAATCCGACTCCACCATAAGAAAGACCAAGTGGAAAAATATCTACGGTCCAAGTTTGAGGCCGATCCAACGGTCAGATTGGGAGATTAATTTTCGAAGTATTCATAAGCAGGCCTATATGCTGCTTGTGAACACCATCTCCAATCCGCATCTTTAGTACGTGAGTGACAAGGCTACTGCAAAAGAGGGGTGGAACATGTTGTGCAAGAAGTATGAGATTAAGGATCCTGCATTCCTCATGTTTTTGGTTTAGGATTAGATGATGGCGTTGAAAATGCAGGGTGGCGGAGGCATGGAAGCGTACTTGGACACGGCAAAGGAGCTGGCGAAGTAGCTGAAAGTGGCCCACAACCCTGTGGAAGACACGCGCTTCGTCCTCCTCTTGCTGATGGGACTCCCAACAAGTTATGACACGGTGCGAGAGACGTAGGAGTGCCAGCCGACTCTCGACCTGGACTTCATTTGCACGTACCTGGTGCAGGAAGAACTGCATCGCAATGTAGCAAAGCGCAATTACGGCAGCAGCAACACTGAAGCAGCTTTCATGGCCATGGGCTCACGCAACAAGCAGCAGTAGCAGTTTGCGCAGCAGAGAGGCAAGAACAAAGGTAAATGCCACTATTGCCAAAAAGAGGGACATTATAAGAAAGAGTGCTTCAAGTTCAAGAAGGACCAGAAAGAGCAGCAGTAGCTGCAACAAAAGCAACAATCTCCACAGCAAAAGCAGCAGTAGTCATAGCGACGTCAGTAGCAGCAGCAGCAGCACCAGAACCAGGCTGGTGTGCGTCATTTTGGCAACATGAACTTCGCCAAGGAGGTGTACGACCGCCTCTTCATGGCGAAGTTCGACATGTCGCAGAAGGAAAAGGCGGATCTGGCATGGTACAAGGACTCGGGGTGTACGAAGAGTATGACGCACCACAAGTAGTTTACGCTGGTGCTCTCACTTCCCCCCCGTCCAGTTGCTTTGGGTGATGATTGGGTGGTGTATGCTGAGGGGATTAGGATTATGGAGATGTGGTTGGAGACCCCGCGTGGCATTGAAGTCGAAGTATTACATGGCGTGCTGTATGTACCTGATGCTGCGTTCAGCCTTCTCTCAGTGTCCTCTCTCACCAACACATGAATGCCCGTTGTCTTTGACGACGACTATGATTACATCCTCGACAAGGAAACCGGAGAGGAGTTGGCCGGGTTCGTGAAAGAAGGCGACATGTACCGCCTGCTGCAGGCGACCAAGATCCCGTGCGAGCAGAGTCTTACGGCATTCGTGGAGGCTACCGATGGCGAAATCTTGCATGCGCCCTACGCTCACATCGGCATGCGTGCCTTGCAGTAACTTCAAATGAAGCAGATGGTGCGTGACTTACCCATCTCTAACTTTGAGCAGCAATAGTGCATCGGCTTTTTGCAGGAGAAGCATCTGGAGGCGTTCTGTGGAGCAATAGAGCACACGAAGGAGGTTTTGGAGCTGGTCCACACAGACTTGTGTGGCCCGATGCAGAGCCAGAGCTTTAGAGGCTCTAGGTATTTTCTCACCTTCATTGATGATTTCAGCCGTTATACTGTTGTGTACTTCCTGTCCTCCAAGGACCTGTGCTTTGAAAGATTCAAGGAGTTCAAGGCCGTGGTGAAAAACCAAATTGGCAAGAACATCAAGGCGTTACGCAAGAACCGAGGTAGAGAGTACTTGAGCAATGAGTTCATGGACTACCTCGCAGCAGTAGACATCAAGGCGTAGCGCACCGCGCCATACTCACCGTAGCAGAAGGATGTAGCAGAATGTGCCAATCGCATCATCGTTGAGTCGGCGCGCTCCATGCTCCATGCGGCTTGGCTCACGTCTGACTTTTGGGCTGAGGCAATGAGCACTACGGTGTACATCAAGAATCGTAGTCCAACAAAAGCCTTGGAGTAGATGACACCGTACGAGGCCTGGTTGGGTAAGAAGCCGAGCGTGAGTCATCTTCGTGCGTTTGGCAGCTTGGCGCACATGCACGTGCCAAAGGAGAAGCGGCAAAACTGGGACGCGAAGAGCGCACAGATGCTGATGATTGTTGGGAAAGGAGCCATCTGGCTTAGTTTCAGGTCAATAGGAGCAAGTTCCAGGAACGTACCAGATGCCTGATCCGATTGCCAATCTGACTTCATCATTGGAAAGATCAGGTGGCAAAATGTCTACGGTCCAAGTTTGAGGCCGATCCAACGGTCGGATTCGGAGATATGAATTTTCGAAGTTTCGGGGGTCATGGACCGTCGATGTCTGGGTGGGCATGGGTAATGGCTCCATGCCTTAGCCTGAGAAAAGAAAAAGGCAAAAGGTCCAGGGTCAAGACCTGATGGGAGAAATATCCAAAAAGGTCCTTGGTCTTAGGATTGCCTTGTCAGAGTGTGCTGACTAGGATAAAGGTACCTCTCTTTACTTTTTAGGTGAGGTGAGATCCTTGTGTGCTAGCCATGGACACATGGCAATTCTACATGGGTTTGTGGGTTATGTGACCACTAGGAGTGTGCCATGAGAGCATTCTCTAGCTCTCTAGGTCGTGTGTGAGTGGTCAGCCTGATTGCTAGGCTGATTTCCTCCCTTGTGTGAGATAATGGACTGTAGTGTGTGAGCCTTAGCCTCCATGGCTAAGTGGTTTGGCTTGTGAGAGGGCTGACTTGCCCAAGCTCTAGCTCTATATGTACTCCATCATTTCGAGTGTTTGAATAACCATTCTTCAGCACAAGTGATGCCCTTCCAATCACACATGCTCGCTGCTCCAAGGCTCCCTCTCTCCTCAAGTTCCAATATTTGGTATCAGAGCCTCGTTCTGCCACTTTCAGCCAGCATAGGCCGTCACTTTAAGAGTGACGGGTTGGGGTGCAACCTTCACCCGATTTGACGATTGACCACAAGATCTTCAATTCAAGAGACACGTTTTCCAACGAGCTCAAAATCCTGAAGATCCAACAGTCGGATTGAGAGTTATGCTCAAAACGAGGTCGACCAGGGCTACACTCTTCTCTGTGAGTAAGACTGTCGCCTTGTGATGACCATAACTCTCTCATTTCTTTGTCAAATTTTAAAAAGTGGCACATGCGAATTGTAGTATTTTTTCTAAGCTTTTGATCGCTGCAATCATATTTTCAATCCATGGATTCGTTTGGGAGAAACGCCGTTTACAAGTTGGCTGGTCTGAGTTGGAGTAGGAGCAGAAGCATATCTTGTTTTCAAGAGGGCATATCTTTCAAAATCCCCTGTTGATGACCCTGTTTTATGGGTCGATCTGAAAAGCTTTGAGCTGAATTTTCCAGTGGTGGGCTCAATTTTGCAAAATTCCCAGTCTGCTGGCATCTACAATCCATTTTCTGTCAGAAAGATTTCTGGCAGAAGCAGCAGCAGAAGCAGGGGTAGCGCCGCGATCCAAGGGCAGCGCTGAGCATCGTCAAGGCTCAAAATGGCAGCAGCTGGCGTTGTAACAGCAGCCCAGTCTTTGGAGAGGCTCGAGGGACGCGCCAACTTCACGTTTTGGAAGATCCGTACCCGCCTCCTTTTGGAGGAGAGGGGCTTGTGGGAGGTGGTGAGCGGCGACGAGCCGGCTCCAGTTCCACAAGCAAAAGGCATCACCGCAGCGCAGGTGGTGGCAGGGAAGACGCCGCAAAAGGGTGCAGCTGATGCAGGTTCTTCTGCAGTTGTACCAGCGGCATATGAGGAATGGAAGAAGAAGGACAGACAGGCCTACAGGTTGCTTGTCAACACTATCTCCAATCCGCATCTTTAGTACGTGAGTGACAAGGCTACTGCAAAGGAGGTCTGGGACACGTTGTGCAAGAAGTATGGGAGCAAGGATCCTGCATTCCTCATGCTTTTGGAGGAAAAGATGATGGCGCTGAAAATGCAGGGTGATGAAGGGATGGAGGCGTATCTGGACAGGACAAAGGAGCTGGCGAAACAGTTGAGAGCAGCTGGCAATCCTGTGGAAGAGACGCGCTTCATTCTCCTCTTGCTGAGGGGACTCCCAACCAGCTACGACATGGTGCAAGAGATGTTGGAGTGCCAACCGACTCTCGATCTCGACTTCATCTGCACGCACTTGGTGCAGGTAGAACGGCGTCACAATGCAGCAAAGCGCAATGGCGACAGCAGCAGCAGTGAAGCAGCTTTCATGGCCATGGGCTCACGCAACCAGTAGCAGCAGCAGTCCGGGCAGTAGAGAGGCAAGAAGAAGGGCAAGTGCCACTATTGCCAGAAAGAGGGCACTACAAGAAAGAGTGCTTCAAGTTTAAGAGGGACCAAAAGGAGCAGCAGCAGCAGCAGCAAAAGCAGCAATCTCCATAGCAACAGCAGCAGCAGTCACTGCAACGGCAGCAGCAACAGCAGCAGCAGCAGAACCAGACTAGCGTGCGCCATTTTGGCAACATGAACGTCGCCAAGGAGGTGCACGACCGCCTCTTCATGACAAAATCTGACATCTCGCAGAAGGAAAAGGCGGATCTGGCATGGTACAAGGACTCGGGGTGTACCAAGAGTCTGACGCACCACAAGGAGTGGTTCACACAGCTCCTCTCCATTCCTCCTCGGCCGATTGCTTTAGGTGATGATCGGGTGGTGTATGCTGAGGGGATTGGGATTGTGGAGATGTGGTTGGAGACCCCGCGTGGCATTGAAGTTGGAGTTTTCCATGGCGTGCTTGTATGTGACTGATGCTGCGTTCAACCTTCTCTCAATGTCCTCTCTCACCAACACACGACTGCGCGTTTGTCTTCCATGATGACTATGGCTACATCCTCAACAAGGAAACAGGAGAGGTATTGGCCAAGTCGGTGAAGGAGGGCGACATGTACCGCCTACTAGGGGCAACCAAGATCCCGCGTGAACTGAGTCTTGCAGCAGTGGTGCACGCGACAGATGGCGAGATTTTCCATGCGCGCTATGACGACATTGGCATGCCCGTCTTGCAGCAGCTTCAAGCAATGCAGATGGTGCGTGACCTGTCTACCATCTCTAACTTTGAGCAGCAGTTATGCATCGGATGTTTGGAGGGGAAGCAATACCGCGAGGCGTTCTCTGGAGCAGGGGAGCGTGCGAAAGAGGTGTTGGAGCTGGTCCACACGGACTTGTGCGAACCGATGCAGACCCAGAGCTTTGGAGGCTCTAGGTATTTTCTCACCTTCATTGATGATTTCAGCCGTTAGACTACCGTGTACTTCCTTTACTCCAAGGACCAGTGCTTTGACAGGTTCAAGGAGTTCAAGGCCATGGTGGAGAACCAATCAGGCAAGAAGATCAAGGCGTTGTACATCGACCGCGGTGGAGAGTACCTGAGCCAGGAATTCCAGGACTACCTGGCAGCAGCTGGCATCAAGGTGCACCGTACCGCGCCGTACTCGCCGCAGCAGAACGATGTAGCAGAACGTGCCAACCGTACCATTCTGGAGTCGGCGTGCTCCATGCTGCACGCGACTCGGCTCACCTACGGCTTCTGAGCTGAAGCCGTGAGCACTGCGGTCTACATCAAGAACCGCAGTCCAACTAAGGCGCTAGAGCAGATGACGCCGTACGAGGCGTGGTTCGGCAAGAAGCCAAGCATAGGTCATCTTCGCGCATTTGGCAGCTTGGCGCACATGTACGTGCGAAAGAAGAAGCGGCAAAAGTGGGAGGCGAAGAGTGCACAGATGCAGATGATTGGCTACGACGTGGCAAGCAAGGCGTATCGCCTCTACGAGAGGGATACAGGCCACGTCATCATCTCCAGAGGTTTTGTCTTCAACGAGAGTAACATCATCGGGACCAACATCGTGTGTGAAGAGGCAGCAAAACCAGCAGCTGACGAGACAATGGGAGTACAAATTCTTCCTGACCCAGTTTCTCCCGATCCTTCCTCTACTGTGACAGTGGGAGAATCACTCTACTCTCCCATGCCTGATGTTGCAGATACAGCAGTCTCATCGGCAGAAGCAGAGGAGGGAGATGTAGTACCACCAGCAGTTACAGTTGTGCCAGCAGCATCGCGCCAGCTGCCCGCTAACGCTCCAGCACCAGGTTTCAGGTACCCTCTTAGGATGCGTTACAAGCCTGGTGAGCGCAGACATTTCTCGATGCTGCAGAAACAAGAACAGATGAACGTCGCAATTGCAGCAGATTCAGATGGGCCAACATCATACAAGGAGGCCATGGCTACACCGGATGCAGCAGATTGGACACAAGCCGGGCAGCAAGAGATACAGTCGCAGTAGGACAACGGCACGTGGGAGCTGACTGAGCGTCCACTAGGACGTAAGGTGATCAAGTGCAAGTGGGTGTTCAAGAAGAAGCGGGGAGCAGATGGTAACCTGGAAAAGTACAAGGCGAGACTGGTCGCCAAGGGCTACTTGCAGCAAGAGGGCATCGACTACACAGAAACTTTTGCCCCTGTTGCAAGGTTTGCCTCTGTGTGCACGCTCCTCTCTTATGCAGCACCTGACGACTTTGAAGTTCACCACATGGATATCAAGACGGCATTCTTGAATGGTGACTTGGAGGAGGAGATCTACATGGAGCAGCCGGAGGGGTTTGTCATGGATGGCCAGGAGCAAGCTGCAGAAGTCGCTGTACGGCCTGANCATTTCTGGATGCTGCAGAAACCAGAACAGATGAACGTCGCAGTTGCAGCAGATTCAGATGGGCCAACATCATACAAGGAGGCCATGGCTACACCGGATGCAGCAGATTGGACACAAGCCGGGCAGCAAGAGATACAGTCGCAGTAGGACAACGGCACGTGGGAGCTGACTGAGCGTCCACTAGGACGTAAGGTGATCAAGTGCAAGTGGGTGTTCAAGAAGAAGCGGGGAGCAGATGGTAACCTGGAAAAGTACAAGGCGAGGCTGGTCGCCAAGGGCTACTCGGAGCAGGAGGGCATCGACTACACAGAAACTTTTGCCCCTGTTGCAAGGTTTGCCTCTGTGTGCACGCTCCTCTTATATGCAGCAGCTGACGACTTTGAAGTTCACCACATGGATATCAAGACGGCATTCTTGAATGGTGACTTGGAGGAGGAGATCTACATGGAGCAGCCGGAGGGGTTCGTCATGGATGGCCAGGAGCAAGCTGCACAAGTCGCTGTACGCCCTGAAGCAAGCGTCGCGTGCTTGGAACCAAAAGTTAAATGTAGCATTGCAGTGCATGGAGTTTGAGCGCAGCGAGTGTGACTACAGCGTGTATCACCGGCAGCATGAGCATGAGATCCTCATCATCATTGTCTATGTGGATGACATGCTCCTCCTTTCCAACAGCATGTCTGCACTGCAGGAGTTCAAGGAAGCCATGCAGGAGCGCTTTCAGATGTCCATCTCGGGGAGGCATCATACTTCCTCGGTATCCAGATCACGCGTGACCGTAAGTCACGCTCTCTCTCGCTACAGCAGAGTCGCTACATTAAGGATGTTTTGCAGCGGTTTGGCATGGCAGAGGCAAAACCCATCGCTACGCCGCTGGAGACGCGGCAGTACCTCGTGAGCTTCAATGGAGAAGCAAATGCAGCTGAGCGGCAAAAGTACCAGAGCACCGTCGGCAGTCTCATATACCTGATGGTGGAAACCAGGCCGGACCTCGCACAGGCTGTGAACGTTGTGGGCCAGCACATGACTAGTCCCGGACCGGAGCACCAAAAGGCACTGAAGCGGATCTTCCGCTACCTTGCTGGAACCATCAACATCGGCATCACCTACAACGGCAATAACAACAGCATCATCGGCTACACAGACGCAGATTTGGCTTCAAACCCTAAGGACCGCAAGTCCATCTCTGGACATGGGTTCCTCATGAATGGTGGAGCCAAAAGCTGGTGGAGCAACCGGCAGGTGGTCGTGGCGACCTCGAGCATAGAAGCTGAGTACGTATCTCTCAGCTTTGGAGCCAAGGAAGCAGTTTGGCTCCAACGTCTCATGGCACAGATGAGTGGGAGTGCAGCAGTTCCAGTTCTTCTGCGTGTCGACAACCAGAGCGCAATCGCACTCGCCAAGAATCCTGAGCACTATGCATGCACCAAGCACATTGATATCGCATATCATTTCATCAGGCACATGATGCAAGAGGGTGCTATCAAGCTGGAGTTTACTCCAACCAGCAAGCAGGTCGCTGATTTCTGGACCAAGCCAGTGACCCGTGAGAAGCAGCAATTCTGCATGAAGGCATGTGGACTCAATCCACTCTGACTGCGGCAAAGTGGGAGATTGTTGGGAAAGGAGCCATGTGGCTCAGTTTCAGGTCCTTAGTAGCAAGTTCCAGGAAAGTACCAGATGCATGCTTCGATTACCAATCTGACTTCACCATTGGAAATATCAAGTGGCAAAATGTCTACGGTCCAAGTTTGTGGCCGATCCAACGGTCGGATTGGGAGATATATATTTTCGAAGTTTCAGGGATCATGGACCGTCGATGTCTGGGTGGGCATGGGTGATGGCTCCATGCCTTAGCTTGAAAAAAGAAAAAGGCAAGAGGTCCAGGGTCAAGACCTGATGGGAGAAATATCCAAAAAGGTCCTTGGTCTTAGGATTGCCTTGTCAGAGTGTGCTAACTAGGATAAAGGTACCTCTCCTTATTTTTTAGGTGAGGTGAGATCCTTGTGTGCTAGCCATGGACACATGGAGATTCTCCATGGGTTTGTGGGTTATGTGACCACTAGGAGTGTGCCATGAGAGCATTCTCTAGCTCTCTAGGTCGTGTTTGAGTGGTCAGCCTGATTGCTTGGCTGATTTCCTCCCTTGTGTGAGATTATGGACTCTAGTGTGTGAGCCTTAGCCTCCATGGCTAAGTGGTGTGACTTGTGAGAGGGCTGACTTACCCAAGCTCTAGCTCTATATGTACTCCATCATTTTGAGTGATTGAACAACCATTCTTCAGCACAAGTAATACCCTTCCAATCACACATGCTCGCTGCTCCAAGGCTCCCTCTCTCCTCAAGTTCCAACAATGATTGGCTTCGTCGTGGCAAGCAAGGCGTATCGCCTCTTTGAGAGGGATACAGGCCACGTCATCATCTCCAAGGATGTCGTCTTCAACGAGAGCAACATCATCGGCACCAACATTGTCTGTGAAGAGGCAGCAGAAGCAGCAGTTGATGAGACAGTGGGAGCATATATCGTTCCTAATCTAGCCTCTTGTGATCCTTCCTCCATAGTGACACTGGGAGAACCAGTCTACTCTCCTATGTCTGATGTAGCAGATACAGTAACCTCATCCACAGAAGCAAAGGAAACATATACACCACCATCTACAAAAGAAATTGTGCCAGCAGTACCACGCTAGCCGCCCGCTAACACTCCAACACCAGGTCGCAGGTACCCTCTTAAGGTGCGTTACAAGCCTGGTGAGCCCGGCCATTTTTGGATGCCGCAGAAACCAGAGAAAATGAGCATTGCAGTTGCAACAGATTCAGATAAGCCAACGTCATACAATGAGGTCATGGTTGCACCGGATGCACCAGATTGGACGTAAGCCGTGTAGGAGGAGATACAGTTACAGCTGGACAACGGTACGTGGGAGCTGATTGAGCGTCCACCTATACGTAAGGTGATCAAGTGCAAGTGGTTGTTCAAGAAGAAGCGGGGAGCAGATGGTATCCTGGAAAAGTACAAGGAGAGGCTGGTCGCCAAGGGCTACTCGCAGCAAGAGGGCATCGACTACACACAAACTTTTACCCCTGTTGCAAAGTTTCCCTCTGTGCGCATGCTCCTCTCTTATGTAGCAGGTGAGGACTTCGAGGTTCACCACATGGATGTCAAGACAGCATTCTTGAATGGAGACTTAGAGGAGGAGAACTACATGGAGCAGTCGCAAGGATTCGTCATGGATGGGAAGGAGCATTTGGTTTACAAGCTACAGAAGTCGTTGTATGGCCTCAAGCAAGCATCATGTGCTTGGAACCAGAAGTTGGATGTGGCGTTGCAGTGCATAGGGTTTGAGCGCAGGGAGTGTGACTACGTGTATCGCTGGCAGCATGAGCATGAGATCCTCTTCATCATTGTCTATGTGGATGACATACTCCTCCTTTCCAAGAGCATGTCTGTACAGCAGGAGTTCAAGGAGGCCATGTAAGAGCGCTTCCGGATGTCTGATCTTGGGAAGGCGTCATACTTCCTCGACATCCAAATCACGCGTGACCGCAAATCATGCTCTCTCTTGCTATAGTAGAGTCGCTCAATATGGTAGAGGCCAAACGCATCAGCACGCCACTGGAGATGCAGCAGTACCTTGTGAGCTTCCGTGGAGAATCAGATGCACCTGAGCGGCAGAAGTACCAGAATGCCGTCGGCAGTCTCATGGTGGCAACCAGGCCGGACCTCGCACAGGCTGTGAGCGCTCACAACCAGTACATGGCTAATCTCAGATCGGAGTACCAGAAGGCAGTGAAGCTGATCTTGCACTACCTTGCTGGAATCATCAACGTCGGCATCACTTTCAAGGACAAGGACGATAGCATCATTTGCTACAGAGATGCAGATTGGGCTTCAAATCCTGAGACCCACAAGTCCATCTCTGGACGTGTTTTTCATGAATGGAGATGCCATCAGCTGGTGCAGTAAGCGGCAGGTGGTCGTGGCCACCTGGAGTAGTGTTTCAAGTTGCCTTACAGCAACTTCAAACAAAGCAGATGGTACGTGAGTTCTGTTGGATGTGGAGGAGAGAGGGAGCCTTGGAGCAACGAGCATGTGGGACTGGAAGGGTATCATTTGTGCTGAAGAATGGTTATTGAATCACTGAAAATGATGGAGTACATATAAAACTAGAGCTCGGGAAAGTCAGACCTCTCACAACTCACACCTCTTAGCCATGGAGACTAAGGTTCACACTCTAGAGTCCATAATCTCACAAAAGGGAGGAAATCAGCCTAGCAATCAGGCTGACCACTCACACACGACCTAGAGAGCTAGAGAATGCTCTCATGGCACANGATGGTACGTGAGTTCTGTTGAATGTGGAGGAGAGAGGGAGCCTTGGAGCAACGAGCATGTGGGACTGGAAGGGTATCATTTGTGCTGAAGAATGGTTATTGAATCACTGAAAATGATGGAGTACATATAAAACTAGAGCTCGGGAAAGTCAGACCTCTCACAACTCACACCTCTTAGCCATGGAGACTAAGGTTCACACTCTAGAGTCCATAATCTCACAAAAGGGAGGAAATCAGCCTAGCAATCAGGCTAGCCACTCCTAGTGGTCACATAATCAACAATCCCTTGGAGAATGGCCATGTGTCCATGGCTAGCAGAGAAGGATCTCACCTCACCTAAAAAGTAAGGAGAGGTACCTTTTTCCTAGTCAGCACACTTTGACAAGGCAACCCAAGAATCTAGGACCGTTTTGGATATTTCTCCCATCAGGTCTTGATCCTGGACCTCTTGCCTTTTTCCTCTCTCAGGCTACGGCATGGAGCCATCGCCCATGGTCACCCAAATTCATATCTCCCAATCTAACTATTCGATCGGCCGCAAACTTGGACCGTAGACATTCTGCCACCTCATCTTTCAAGTGGAGAACTCAGATTAATGATCAGAGCAGGCATTCGGTAGTTTTGTGGAACTTGCTTCTATGGACCTGAAACTGAACCAGATGACATTTTTCCCAACAATCTCCCACTTTCCTGCAGCTAGAGTGCGCTAAGTCCTCATGCCTTCATGCAGAACTGTTGCTTCTCACGGGTCACTGGCTTGGTACACACATTAGTGACTTGCTTGCTTGTTGGAGTAAACTACAACTTGATAGTACTCTCCTGCACCATGTGCATGATGAAGTGATATGCGATGTCAATGTCCTTGGTGAGTGCATGGTGCTCAGAATTCTTGGCGAGTGTAATTGCGCTCTGGATGTCGACGCGCACAAGGCCTGGAACTGTTGCACTCCCACTCATCTTTGCCATAAGATGCTGAAGCCAAACTACTTCCTTGGCTCCAAAGGTGAGAGAGACATACTCAGCTTCCGTGCTTGAGGTAGCCACGACCACCTGCCGCTTGCTGCACCAGCTGATAGCCCCATCATTCATGAGGAACACATGTCCGGAGATGGACTTGCGTTCCTCAGGATTTGAAGCCCAATCTACGTCTGTATAGCTGATGATGCTGTTGTCGTTGCCGTTGTAGGTGATACCAATGTTGATGGCTCCAGCAAGGTAGTGGAAGATCCACTTCACTGCCTTCTGGTGCTCAGATTTGCGATTAGCCATGTGCTGGCTCACAATGCTAACAGCCTGTGCAAGATCCGGCCGGTTATAACCATCAGATACATGAGTACTTTTGCCGCTCAGCTGCATCTGCTTCTCCATTGAAGCTCACGAGATACTGCCGCGTCTCCAGCGGAAAGCTGATGGGTTTTGCCTTTGCCATGCCGAACCACTGCAAGACATCCTTGATGTAGAGGCTCTGCTGCAGTGAGAGAGAGCGTGATTTGCGGTCACGCGTGATCTGGATACCGAGGAAGTATGATGCCTCCCCGAGATGAGACATTTGGAAGCGCTCCTGCATGGCCTCTTTGAACTCCTACAGTGTAAACATACTGTTGGAAACGACGAGCATGTCATCCAAATACAGAATGATGATAAGGACCACATGCTCATGCTGCCAGCGCTAGACGCCGTAGTCACACTCGATGTGCTCAAACCCCATGCACTGCAACGCCGCATCCAACTTCTGATTCCAAGCACGCGACGCTTGCTTGAGGCTGTACAGTAGGTTCTATAGCTTGCAAACCAGGTACTCTTGGCCATCCATGACGAACCCCTCCTGCTGCTCTATGTATATCTCATCCTCCAGGTCACCGTTTAGGAATGCCGTCTTGACTTCAATGTGGTGGACCTCAAAGTCCTCTGCTGCTACATAGGAAAAGAGCGTACGCACACAAGCAAACTTGGCAACATGGGTGAAGGTTTCTGTGTAATCAATACCTTCCTACTGCGAGAAGCCCTTGGCAACCAGCCTCGCCTTGTACTTTTCCAGGTTGCAATATGCTACCCGCTTCTTCTTGAACTCCCACTTATACTTAATCACCTTACGTCCAGGTGGACGCGTAGTCAGCTCCCACGTACCGTTGGCAAAGTGTGACTATATCTCCTT
The DNA here is from genome assembly GCA_023375785.1 of Penium margaritaceum. Classification (NCBI taxonomy): domain Eukaryota; kingdom Viridiplantae; phylum Streptophyta; class Zygnematophyceae; order Desmidiales; family Peniaceae; genus Penium; species Penium margaritaceum. The sequence goes on along the minus strand of SZWC01000665.1, from coordinate 96,244 downwards.
CTGCACAGCTTGCGCCCAATCTGCTACATCTGGTGATGCCATGGCTTCCTTGTAGGACGTCGGCTCCTCTAGATTTGCTGCAACTAGGATGTTCATCTGGTCTGGTTTGTGGAGCATCCAGAAATGCCCGTGCTCACCAAGCTTGCAGCGCACCCTTAGAGGGTACCTTCCACCAGGTACAGGAACGTTAGCACACGGCTGGTGCGGTGCTGCTGGCACAATTGCTTCTGCCGATGGTGGTGTATCTTCTTCCTCTGCTTCTGCTGATGAGGCCGCAGTGGTTGGAACTGGAGGAGAGAGGGAGCGTTGGAGCAGTGAGCATATGTGATTGGAAGGGCATCACTTGTGCTGACGAATGGTTATTTAATCACTCAAAATAATAGAGTATATATAGAGCTAGAGCTTGGGCAAGTCAGCCCCTTCACAAGCCACACTACTTAGCCCTGGAGGCTAAGGCTCACACACTAGAGTCCATAATCTCACACAAGGGAGGAAATCAGCCTAGCAATCAGGCTGGCCACTCACACACGACCTAGAGAGCTAGAAAATGCTCTCATGGCACACTCCTAGTGGTCACATAACCCACAATCCCATGGAGAATCGCCATGTGTCCATGGCTAGTCAGCACACTCTGACAAGGCAATCCTAAGACCAAGGACCTTTTTGGATATTTCTCCCATCAGGTCTTGACCCTGGACCTCTTGCCTTTTCCTTTTTTCAGGCTAAGGCATGGAGCCATCACCCATGCCCACCCAGACATCGACGGTCCATGACTCCCGAAACTTTGAAAATTCATATCTCCCAATCCGACCGTTGGATCCGCCTCAAACTTGGACCGTAGATGTTTTGATACCTAATCTTTCCAATGGTGATGTTAGATCGACAGTCTGAGCAGACATCTGGTACTTTCCTGGAACTTGCTCCTGTGGACGTGAAACTGAGCCGAATGGCTCCTTTTCCAACACCGATGTGGCCGTAGCGCGCATGCCAGATCTTGCCATCTGTCGCCTGCATCACTACTGCAAGACTCTGCTCACGCGGGATCTTGGTCGCCTCCACCAGGCGGTACATGTCGCCCTCCTTCACCGACCTGGCCAACTCCTCTCCTGTATCCTTGTTGAGGATGTAGCCATAGTCATCATCAAAGACAACGTGCAGTCCTGTGTTTGTAAGAGAGGAGACTAAGAAGAGGTTGAATGCAGCATCAGGTACATACAGCACGCCATGGCACACTCCCACTTCAATACCACGTGGGGTCTCCAACCACATCTCCACAATCCCAATCCCCTCAGCATACACCACCCGATCATCACCCATAGCGATAGGACGGGAAGGGATGGACAACACCTGTGTAAACTACTCCTTGTGATATGTGAGGCTCTTGGTACATCCTGAGCCCTTGTACAATACGAGAGCTACTTTCTCCACCTTCGACATGTCAGACTTCGCCATGAAGAGACGGTCGTGCACCTCCTTGGCCACATTCATGTTGCCCAAGAAGCGCATACCAGCCTGGTTTTGCTGCTGCTGCTGCTGTTGCTGACGCTGCTGTGACTCCTGCTGCTGCTGCTGCTGCTTTTGCTGTTACTGCTGCGATAACTACTGCTCCTGCTGCTCCTTCTGGTCCCTCTTTAGCTTGAAACAGTCCTTTTTGTAGTGTCTGTCTTTCTCGCAGTAGTGGCATTTGCCTGTTTTTCTGCCTTTCTGCTGCCCAGATTGCTGCTGCTGCTGCTGGTTGCGTGAGCTCGTGGCCACAAAAGCTGCTTCACTATTTTGCCGCCATTGCAATTTGCTGCATTGCGACGTAATTCCACCTGTACCAGGTGTGTGCAGATGAAGTCGAGGTCGAGAGCTGGCTGGCACTCCAGCGTCTCTCGCACCGTGTCGTAGCTGGTTGGGATTCTTCTCAGCAAGAGGAGGATAAAACGCGTCTCTTTGACAGGGTTGCCGGCCGCTCTCAGCTGCTTTGCCATCTCCTTTGCCCTGTCCAGATACGCCTCCATCCGTTCACTACCCTGCATTTTCAGCAACATCATCTTTTCCTCCAAAAGCATGAGGAATGCAGGATCATTGCTCTCAAACTTCTTGCACAACGTATCCTACCCCTCCTTTGCAGTAGTCTTGTCACTCACGTACTAAAGATACGGGTTAGAGATGGTGTTGACAAGCAACCTGTAGGCCTGCCTGTCCTTCTTCTTCCACTTCTCATACGTTGCTGGTACAGCTGCAGAAGAATCCACATCAACCGGACCCTTTTGCGACGTCTTCCCTGCAACCACCTGCGCTACGGTGATACCTTTTGCCTGTGGAATAAGAGCCGCCTCGTCGCCGCTCACCACCTCCCACAAGCCCCTCTCCTCCAAAAGGAGGCGGGTACGGATCTTCTAAAATGTGAAATTGGCGCGTACGTCCAGCCTGTCCAAAGGCTGGACTCCTATTACAACGCCTGTTGCTGCCATTTTGAGCCTTGGTGATGCTCAGCATTGCCCTTGGATGGCGGCGCTACCCCTGCTTCTGCTGCTGCTTCTACGAGAACTCCTAAAGTACAAATATGCTGTTGGAAACAAGGAGCATGCCATCCACATACACAATGATGATAAGGACCATATGCTCATGTTGCTAGCGGTAGACGGTGTAGTCACACTCGATGTGCTCCAACCCCATGCACTGCAACGCTGCATCTAACTTCTGGTTCCAAGCACACGACGCTTGCTTGAGGCCGTACAGCAGGTTCTATAGCTTGCAAACCAGGTACTCTTGGCATTCCATGACGAGCCCCTCCGGCTCCTCCATGCATATCTCCTCCTCAAGGTCACCGTTTAGGAATACCGTCTTGACATTCATGTGGTGGACCCCAAAGTCCTCTGCTGCTACATAGGAAAAAAGCGCACGTACACAGGCAAACTTGGCAATATGGGTGAAGGTTTCTATATAATCGATGCCTTCCTGCTCCGAGTAGCCATTGGCAACCAGCCTCGCCTTGTACTTTTCCAGGTTGCAATATGCTACCCGCTTCTTCTTGAACTCCCACTTATACTTAATCTCCTTACGTCTAGGTAGATGCATAGTCAGCTTCCACGTACCGTTATTGAGCTTCGACTGTATCTCCTGCTACATAGCTTGTGCCCAATCTGCTGCATCTGGTGATGCCATGGCCTCCTTGTAGGACGTCGGCTCCTCAGACTCTGCTACAACTACGACGTTCATCTGGTCTGGTTTGAGGAGCATCCAGAAATGCCCGCGCTCACCAAGCTTGCAGCGCATCCTTAGAGGGTACCTTCCACCAGGTACAAGAACGTTAGCACACGGCTGGCGTGGTGCTGCTGGCACAACTGCTTCTGCCGATGGTGGTGTATCTTCTTCCTCTGCTTCTGCCGATGAGGCCGTAGTGGTTCGAACTGGAGGAGAGAGGGAGTCTTGGAGGAGCGAGCATCTGTGATCGGAAGGGCATCACTTGTGCTGAAGAATGGTTGTTTAATCACTCAAAATGATGGAGTACATATAGAGCTAGACCTTGGGTAAATCAGCCCTTTCACAAGCCCCACCACTTAGCCATGTAGGCTAAGGCTCACACACTAGAGTCCATAATCTTACACAAGGGAGGAAATCAGCCGAGCAATCAGGTTGGCCACTCACACACGACCTAGAGAGCTAGAAAATGCTCTCATGGGACACTCCTAGTGGACACATAACCCATAATCCCATGGAGAATCGCCATGTGTCCATGGCTAGCACACAAGGATCTCACCTCACCTAGAAAGTAAGAAAAAGTACCTTTATCCTAGTTAGCACACTCTGACAAGGCAATCCTAAGACCAAGGACCTTTTTGGATATTTCTCCCATCAGGTCTTGACCCTGGACCTCTTGCCTTTTCCTTTTTTCAGACTAAGGCATGGAGCCATCACCCATGCCCACCCTGACATCGACGGTCCATGACCCCCAAAACTTCGAAAACTCATATCTCCCAATCCGACTGTTGGATCGGCCTCAAACTTGGACCGTAGACATTTTGACACCTAATCTTTCCAATGATGAAGTTGGATCAACGATCTGAGCAGAAATCTATTACTTTCCTGGAACTTGCTCCTGTGGACCTGAAACTGAGTCGAATGGCTCCTTTTTCAACACTGATGCGGCCGTAGCGCGCATGCCAGATCTCGCCATCTGTCGCCTGCATCAGTACTGCAAGATTTTGCTCACGCGAGATCTTGGTCGCCTCCAGCAGGCGGTTCATGTCATCCTTCTTCACGAACGTGGCCAACTCGTCTCCTGTATCCTTATTGAGGATGTAGCCATAGTTATCATTGAAGACAACGTGCTGTCCTCTGTTTGTAAGAGAGGAGACTGAGAGGAGGTTGAATGTAGCATCAGGTACATACAGCACGCCATGGAACACTCCCACTTCAATACCACGTGGGGTCTCCAACCACATCCCCACAATCCCAATCCCCTCAGCATACACTACCCGATCATCACCCATAACGATAGGACGGGGAGGGATGGATAGCAACTGCGTAAACCACTCCTTGTGATGTGTGAGGCTCTTGGTACATCCTGAGTCCTTGTACAATACGAGATCTGCTTTCTCCACCTGCGACATGTCAGACTTCGCCATGAAGAGACGGTCGCGTACCTCCTTGGCCACATTCATGTTGCCAAAGTGGCGCATACCACCTTGGTTTTGCTGCTATTGCTACTGTTGGTGACGCTGTTATGACTCGTGCTGCTGCTGCTGCTGCTTTTGCTGCTACTGCTGCGATGACTACTACTGCTGCTGCTCCTGGTCCCTCTTGAGCTTGAAAGAGTCCTTTTTGAGTGTCCGTCTTTCTGGCAGTAGTGGCATTTGCCTTTCTTTCTGCCTTTCTGCAGCCTAGACTGCTGCTGCTGCTGCTGGTTGCATGAGCTCGTGGCCACAAAAGCTGCTTCACTATTTTGTCGCCATTGCGCTTTGTTGCATTGCGACGTAATTCCACCTGCACCAGGTGTGTGCAGATGTAGTCGAGGCCGGGAGATGGCTGGCACTCCAGCGTCTCTCGCACCGTGTCGTACCTGGTTGGGAGTCCTCCAGCAAGAGGAGGATGAAGCGCGTCTGATCCACAGGGTTACCGGCTGCTCTCAGCTGCTTCGCCACCTCCTTTGCCCTATCCTGATATGCCTCCATCCGTTCACTACCCTGCATTTTCAGCAACATCATCTTCACCTCCAAAAGCATGAGGAATGCAGGATCCTTGCTCTCATACTTCTTGCACAACGTGTCCTACCCCTCCTTTGCAGTTGTCTTATCACTCACGTACTAAAGATGCGGGTTGGAGATGTTGTTGACAAGTAACCTGTAGGCCTGCCTGTCCTTCTTCTTCCACTTCTCATACGTTGCTGGTACAGCTACAGAAGAACTCGCATCAACTGGACCCTTTTGCGGCGTCTTCTCTGCCACCACCTGCGCTACGGTGATACCTTTTGCCTCTGGGACTGGAGCCGCCTCATCGCCGCTCACCACCTCCCACAAGCCCCTCTCCTCCAAAAGGAGGCGGATACGGATCTTCCAAAATGTGAAGTAGGCGCGTCCCTCCAGCCTGTCCAAAGGCTGGACTCCTGTTACAACGCCAGTTGCTGCCATTTTGACCCTTGGTGATGCTCAACACTGCCCTTGGATGGCGGCGCTACCCCTGCTTCTGCTATTGCTTCTACCAAAACTCATACAGTGCAAACATGCTATTGGAAACGAGGAGCATGTCATCCATATACACAATGATGATAAGGACCACATGCTCATGTTGCTAGCGATAGACGTTGTAGTCACACTTAATGTGCTCGAATTCCATGCAGTGCAACGCCGCATCCAACTTCTGGTTCCAAGCACGCGACGCTTGTTTGAGGCCGTACAGCAAGTTCTATAGCTTGCAAACCTGGTGCACTTGGCCATCCATGACGAACCCCTCCGGCTGCGCCATGCATATCTCCTCCTCAAGGTCACCGTTTAGAAATGCCGTCTTGACGTTCATGTGGTGGACCTCAAAGTCCTCTGCTGCTACATAGGAAAAGAGCGCACGCACACAAGCAAACTTGGCAACATGGGTGAAGGTTTCTGTGTAATCGATGCCTTCCTGCTACGAGTAACCGTTGGCAACCAGCCTCGCCTTGTACTTTTCCAAGTTGCAATATGCTACCCGCTTCTTCTTCAACTCCCACTTATACTTAATCGCCTTACATCCAGGTGGATGCATAGTCAGCTCCCACGTACTGTTGTTGAGCTTTGACTGTATCTCCTGTTACATAGCTTGCGCCCAATCTGCTCCATCTGGTGATGCCATGGCCTCCTTGTAGGATGTCGGCTCCTCAAGGTCTGCTACAACTACGACTTTCATCTGGTCTGGTTTGTGGAGCATCTAGAAATGCCCGCACTCACCAAGCTTGCAGCGCACCCTTAGAGGGTACCTTCCATCAGGTAGTGGAATGTTAGCACACGGCTGGCGCGGTGCTACTGGCACAACTGCTTCTGCCGATGGTGGTGTATCTTCTTCCTCTGCTTCTGCCGATGAGGCCACAGTGGTTGGAACTGGAGGAGAGAGGGAGCCTTCGAGCAGCGAGCATGTGTGATTGGAAGGGCATCACTTGTGCTGAAGAATGGTTGTTTAATCACTCAAGATGATGTACATATAGAGCTAGACCTTGGGTAAGTCAGCCCTTTCACAAGCCACACCAGTTAGCCATGGAGGCTTAGGCTCACACACTAGAGTCCATAATCTCACACAAGGGAGGAAATCAGCCTAGCAGTCAGGTTGGCCACTCACACACGACCTAGATAGCTAGAAAATGCTCTCATGGGACACTCCTAGTGGTCACATAACCCACAATCCCATGGAAAATCGCCATGTGTCCATGGCTAGCACACAAGGATCTCACGTCACCTAAAAAGTAAGGAAAAGTACCTTTATCCTAGTCTGCAGACTCTGATAAGGCAATCCTAAGACCAAGGACATTTTTGGATATTTCTCCTATCAGGTCTTGACCTTGGACCTCTTGCCTTTCCTTTTTTCAGGCTCAGGCATGGACCCATCACTCGTACCCACCCAGATATCGACGGTCCATGACCCCTGAAACTTCAAAAACTCATGTCTCCCGGTCCGACCGTTGGATCGGCCTCAAACTTGGACTGTAGACATTTTGATACCTAATCTTTTCAATGGTCAAGTCGGATTGGCGATCTGAGTAAACATCTGGTACTTTCCTGGAACTTGCTCCTGTGGACCTGAAATTGAGCCGAATGGCTCGTTTTCAAACACCGATGTGGCCGTAGCGCACATGCCAGATCTCGCCATCTATCGCCTACATCACTACTGCAAGACTCTGCTCACGCGGGATCTTGGTCGCCCCCAGCAGGCGGTGCATGTCGCCCTCCTTCACCGACCTGGCTAACTCTTCTCCTGTATCCTTGTTTAGGATGTAGCCATAGTCATCATCGAAGACAACGTGCAGTCCTGTGTTTGTAACAGAGGAGACTGAGAGGAGGTTGAATGCAGCATCAGGTACATACAGCACGCCATGGAACACTCCCAGTTCAATACCTCGTGGGGTCTCCAACCACATCTCCACAATCCCAATCTTCTCAACATACACCACCCGATCATCACCCATAGCGATAGGACGGAGAGGGATGGACAGCATTTGCGTAAACCAATCCTTGTGATGTGTGAGGCTCTTGGTACATCCAGAGTCCTTGTATAATACGAGATGTGCTTTCTCCACCTGCGACATGTCAGACTTTGCCATGAAGAGATGGTCGCGCACCTCCTTGGCCACATTCATATTGCCAAAGTGGCGCATACCAGCCTGGTTTTGTTGCTGCTGTTGCTGTTGCTGACGCTGTTGTGACTACTGCTACTCTACTGCTGCTTTTGCTGCTACTATTGGGATGATCGCTGCTGCTGCTGCTCTTTCTGGTCCCTCTTTAGCTTGAAACAGTCCTTTTTGTAGTATCCGTCTTTCTGGCAGTAGTGGCATTTGCCTTTCTTTCTGCCTTTCTGCTGCCCAGACTAATGCTGCTATTGCTGGTTGCATGAGCTCGTGGCCACAAAAGCTGCTTCACTTTTGCCGCCATTGCGCTTTGCTACATTGCAACGTAATACCTTCTGCACCAGGTGTGTGCAGATGTAGTCGAGGTCGAGAGTTGGCTGGCACTCCAGCGTCTCTTGCACCGTGTCATAGCAGGTTGGGAGTCCTCTCAGCAAGAGGAGGATGAAACGCGTCTCATCAACAGGGTTGCCGACTGCTCTCAGCTACTTCGCCACCTCTTTTGCCCTGTCCTGATACGCCTCCATCCGTTCACTATCCTGCATTTTCAGCAACATCATCTTTTCCTCCAAAAGCATGATGAATGCAGGATCCTTGCTCTTATACTTCTTGCACAACGTGTCCTACCCCTCCTTTACAGTTGTCTTATCACATGTACTAAAGATGCGGGTTGGAGATGTTGTTGACAAGTAACCTGTAGGCCTGCCTGTCCTTCTTCTTCAACGTCTCATACGTTGCTGGTACAGCTGCAGAAGAACCCGCATCAACTGGACCCTTTTGCGGCGTCTTCCCTGCCACCACTTGCGCTACGTTGATACCTTTTGCCTGTGGGACTGGAGCCGCCTCATCGCCGCTCACCACCTCCCACAAGCCCCTCTCCTCCAAAAGGAGGCAGATACGGATCTTCCAAAATGTGAAGTTGGCGCGTCCCTCCAGCCTGTCCAAAGGCTGGACTCCTTTTAGAACGCCAGTTGCTGCCATTTTGACCCTTGGTGATGCTCAACACTGCCCTTGGATGGCGGCGCTACCCTTGCTTCTGCTGTTACTTCTACCAGAATTCCTATAGTGCAAACATGCTATAGGAAACAAGGAGCATGTCATCCACCTACACAATGATGATAAGGACCACATGCTCATGCTACTAGCGATAGACGCTGTAGTCACACTTAATGTGCTCAAATCCCATGCACTGCAACGCCGCATCCAACTTCTGGTTCCAAGCACGCGACGCTTGTTTGAGGCCGTACAGTAAGTTCTATAGCTTGCAAACCTGGTGCACTTGGCCATCCATGACGGACCCCTTCGGCTGCTCCATGCATATCTCCTCCTCAAGGTCACCGTTTAGGAATGTCGTCTTGACGTTCATGTGGTGGACCTCAAAGTCCTCTGCTGCTACATAGGAAAAGAGCGCACGCACACAAGCAAACTTGGCAACATGGATGAAGGTTTTTGTGTAATTGATGCCTTCCTGCTACGAGTAGCCGTTGGCAACCAGCCTCGCCTTGTACTTTTCCAAGTTGCAATATGCTACCCGCTTCTTCTTGAACTCCCACTTATACTTAATCTCCTTACCTCCAGGTGGATGCATAGTCAGCTCCCACGTACTGTTCTTGAGCTTTGACTGTATCTCCTGTTACATAGCTTTCGCCCAATCTGCTCCATCTAGTGATGTCATGGCCTCCTTGTAAGATGTCGGCTCCTCAAGGTGTGCTACAACTACGACGTTCATCTGGTCTGGTTTGTGGAGCATCTAGAAATGCCCGCACTCACCAAGCTTGCAGCGCACCCTTAGAGGGTACCTTCCATCAGGTAGTGGAACGTTAGCACACGGCTGGCGCGGTGCTACTGGCACAACTGCTTCTGCCGATGGTGGTGTATCTTCTTCCTCTGCTTCTGCCGATGAGGCCGCAGTGGTTGGAACTAGAGGAGAGAGGGATGTTGGCTCTAGTGGGTGTGAAGGCACCCCCAAGGATGCCTAGCTCTCAGTGATGCACGCTATCAAAGTTTGGGCAGTCAATGTATACCTTTTGTGTAGAGTGTGGAGCACAAGGATCACGGATAGGAGTGGGCAGAACACGTCGCATTCAGTAGATCTGAATCGAAACACGTTTTTGTTAGTTAGCATAGTGAGATTACATCAGATCCTTATAGCCTGTGATCTAAGCTTTCCAACGCATCCAAGCACGCCCAAAACGGAGCAGTAGAGCCCCTGCTAGGGTCGTTGAAGTAACCCTTGGTGGAGCCGCCCACCTGGCCTTGCACTCTAGGCAACGAGAGGCGCTTCGACGATGACCCGTCGAAGCGCCTTTCCTCGCCCAGAAGTCAAGGAGAAGTCCATCCTGGTCAAGGAGGTCCTTATGGTCACCTCATTCATGCCCCTGGTGCATTTTGAGGCCATTAGGAATGAACTCGGATCCCTGGTGGTGGGATATCCCGCCACCTATGGCGGGTACCAGATTCCACCCACTCAACACCCGTTTTTCGGGCTAGGGTAACTTTCTGAATACTCACTCAAATCGAGCGATTCAAAGCTCGATCTTGCATGGAACAATCCAAGGAATCCAAATCTAAAGTCAGATCAGGTGTTCAACCACTCCTCCGTGGTCGAACCAGGGAGTACGATCAACGGCACTCATGGCAAGGGGCACACCATGTCAACAATCTCCCCCTTGCACCGCAGCCTTGATGCCCTGTCCTTGGAACCTGTAGCATTTTAAACTTCAGAACGCAGAACGAGCTCCATGCAGCTTGCGTCGTGCCTGTCCTTGGGCTGTGCCTTGGTCATGGCATCGGCGACCATGCGCTTAGTGCCACAATGCACAATTGCCGCATCTCCCTTCGCCACCAAGTCCCGTGCGTAGTGATGCTGGATCTCGATGTGCTTGGTCCTCCTGTGCAGCACCGGGTTCTGGGTCAGGCTGATGGCACTAATGTTGTCAACGTTGAGCACCGTCGGCTTCTTTTGGGGCACGCCGATCTCCTTTAATAGCCGACGCAGCCACACCGCCTCCTTTGCGGCTTCCGCGAGCGCAATGTACTCCGCTTCGGTGCTGGATAGCGCCACGTAGTCCTGCTTCCTGCTTGCCCATGCAACTGCCGCACCACCAAGCAAAAACACGTACCCCGACGTTGATTTTCTGTCATCCACATCACCAGCCCAGTCGGCATCCGAGTAGCCGACCAACTCAAGGTAGTCATCACGTGCTCCCCCTCCAAACACTAGCCGCGACTGTTTTGTCGCCTTGAGATAGCGGAGGATCCGCTTCACCGCTTGCCAATGCAACGGTCCGGGGTCAGCAACGTAGCGGCTCACTTGGCCCTCCGCGAAGGCCAGGTCGGGCCGCGTCGCCACCATGGCGTACATGATGCTCCCCACCGCGGACTGGTATGGCACACCTGCCATCTCCTCCTTCTCCTCGTCCGTACTCGGGCCCATGCTCGAGCTCACCTCACATGTGGTGGTCATGGGTGTGCCGATGGGATTGCACTCCTCCATATTGTAGCGGCGGAGCACCTCTTGCACGTACTTTGCCTGCCCCATCTCAAGCGTGCGTACTTTGCGGTCCCTCTTGATGGCGACGCCGAGGTAGTACTCGAGCTCGCCCATGTCGGTCATTTTGAACCGACCGCCCAGCTGCCGCTTCAGGTTCACCAACTCCTCCATATCCGATGACACGAGGATGAGGTCATCCACGTAGAGGACCACAATCTGGTGCAAACCCGGCTGCTTTCGCACGTACACGCTGTGATCCGCCTCGCAGTGCTTGAAGCCAAGCTCGGCCATAAAGCCGTCCATTTTCAGGTACCACATGAGTGGCGCTTGCTTCAGCCCGTAGAGCGCCTTGCAAAGCCGGCACACCTTTCCCGGCGGCGCGTCCACCCCCTCTGGTACCTCCATGTAGACCTCCTTGTCCAGGTCGCCGTTGAGGAATGCGGTTTTTACATCCATTTGGTGGACTTCGTAGTCACGCGCCGTCGCCACTGAGAGGATGGAACGGATGGAGGCAAACTTTGCCACCGGCGCGAAGGTTTCATCATAGTGTTCTCCTTTTCGCTGGGCGTACCCCTTTGCGACCAGCCGCGCCTTGTACCGCTCCACCTTCCCCTCCTTGGTGAGCTTCTTCTTGAAGATCCACTTGGAGCTGATGATTTTTGCACCCTCCGGTCTGTCAATCAGCTGCCAAGTGCCGTGTTCTTCGTGGGAGGCAAGCTCAGATTTTATGGCTCCCTCCCACTCAGCCCCATCCTTCTGCTGCAATGCCTCTTTGACGGTCTCGGGCTCCTCTTGCGCAAAGAACGCTCGAGCAAACCCAGTCCAGGTGCCCTGCGCGGCATCGTACCGTTTTGCCGTCCTCCTTGTGCGTCTGCTTCTTCGGGGCTGCTGCTGTTGAGGCTGCTGCTACTGCTGCCGCTGCTGCTGCTGCTGCTGCCCTCTCGCGGCGCCACTCGCACCGCTGGCCTGCTTCCCCTCTCTTGGGGACTGTGGAGATGGGGGCTCACTCCCCGTCTCCTCGTTCAGCTCCACTGTTGCTGGCGCTTCGGACTCATCGTCCGACTCGGCTGAATGCAAATCAGCCACTCCCCCATCCCCCGAATGGTTGTCGCCGGTTGGAGCCGTTTGGACGTCACCCTCTTTTGCGTCCTCCGGCGTCTCCCCCTCGAGGAGTGGCAGCCACTCCACACGCTTGGAGAGACCCGCGTCCTTGTCCGTCCAACGACTCTCCTCGTCAAACGTGACGTCGTTGTTGGAACTTGAGGATAGGGAGCCTTGGAGCAGCGAGTATGTGTGATTGGAAGGGCATCACTTGTGCTGAAGAATGGTTGTTCAATCACTCAAAATGATGGAGTACATATAGAGCTAGAGCTTGGGCAAGTCAGCCCTCTCACAAGCCACACCACTTAGCCATGGAGGCTAAGGCTCACACACTAGAGTCCATAATCTCACACAAGGGAGGAAATCAGCCTAGCAATCAGGCTGACCACTCACACACGACCTAGAGAGCTAGAGAATGCTCTCATGGCACACTCCTAGTGGTTACATAACCCACAAACCCATGGAGAATTGCCATGTGTCCATGGCTAGCACACAAGGATCTCACCTCACCTAAAAAGTAAGGAGAGGTACCTTTATCCTAGTCAGCACACTCTGACAAGGCAATCCTAAGACCAAGGACCTTTTTGGATATTTCTCCCATCAGGTCTTGACCCAGGACCTCTTGCCTTTTTCTTTTCTCAGGCTAAGGCATGAAGCCATCACCCATGCCCACCCAGACATAGACGGTCCATGACCCCCGAAACTTCGAAAATTCATATCTCCCAATCCGACCGTTGGATCGGCCTCAAACTTGGACCGTAGACATTTTGCCACCTGCTCTTTCCAATGGTGAAGTTGGATTGGCGATTGGAGCAGGTATCTGGTACTTTCCTGGAACTTGCTCCTGTGGACCTGAAACTGAGCCAGATGGCTCCTTTCCCAACAATCTCCCACTTTGCCGCAGTCAGAGTGGGTTGAGTCCACATGCCTTCATGCAGAACTGCTGCTTCTCACGGGTCACGGGCTTGGTGCAGAAGTCAGCGACCTGCTTGCTGGTTAGAGTAAACTCCAGCTTGATAGCACCCTCCTGCACCATGTGCCTGAAAAAATGATATGCGATATCAATGTGCTTGGTGCGTGCATGGTGCTCAGGATTCTTGGCGAGTGCGATTGCGCTCTGGTTGTCGACGCGCACAGGAACTGGAACTACTACACTCCCACTCATCTCTGCCATGAGACGTTGGAGCCAAACTGCTTCCTTGGCTCCAAAGCTGAGAGATACGTACTCAGCTTCTGTACTCGAGGTGGCCACGACCACCTGCCGCTTGCTGCACCAACTGATGGCCCCACCATTCATGAGGAACACATGTCCAGCGATGGACTTGCGGTCCTCAGGGTTTGAAGCCCAATCTGCGTCTGTGTAGNCGATGATGCTGTTGTCATTGCCGTTGTAGGTGATGCCGATGTTGATGGTTCCAGCAAGGTAGCGGAAGATCCGCTTCACTGCCTTCTGGTGCTCCGGTCCGGGATTAGCCATGTGCTGGCTCACAGCGCTCACAGCCTGTGCGAGGTCCGGCCTGGTTGCCACCATCAGGTACATGAGACTGCCGACGGCGCTCTGTTACTTTTGCCGCTCAGCTGCATTTGCTTCTCCATTGAAGCTCACGAGGTACTGCCGCGTCTCCAGCGGCGTGCCGATGGGTTTTGCCTCTGCCATGCCGAACCGCTGTAAAACATCCTTGATGTAGCGGCTCTGCTGCAGCGAGAGAGGGTGTGACTTGCGGTCACGTGTGATCTGGATACCGAGGAAGTATGATGCTTCCCCGAGATCAGACATCTGGAAGCGCTCCTGCATGGCTTCCTTGAACTCCTGCAGTGCAGACATGCTGTTGGATTGGAGGAGCATGTCATCCACATAGACAATGATGATGAGGATCTCATGCTCATGCTGCCAGCGATACACGCTGTAGTCACATTCGCTGCGCTCAAACCCCATGCACTGCAACGCCGCATCCAACTTCTGGTTCCAAGCACGCGACGCTTGCTTGAGGCCGTACAGCGACTTCTGCAGCTTGCAGACCAGGTGCTCCTGGCCATCCATGACGAACCCCTCCGGCTGCTCCATGTAGATCTCCTCCTTCAAGTCACCATTCAAGAATGCCGTCTTGACATCCATGTGGTGAACCTCGAAGTCCTCAGCTGCTGCATAAGAGAGGAGCGTGCGCACAGAGGCAAACTTTGCGACGGGGGTAAAAGTTTCTGTGTAGTCGATGCCCTCCTGCTGCGAGTAGCCCTTGGCGACCAACCTCGCCTTGTATTTTTCCAGGTTACCATCTGCTCCCCGCTTCTTCTTGAACACCCACTTGCACTTGATCACCTTACGTCCTGGTGGACGTTCAGTCAGCTCCCACGTGCCGTTCTCCAGCTGCGACTGTATCTCCTGCTGCACAGCTTGCGCCCAATCTGCTGCATCCGGTGCAGCCATGGCCTCCTTGTATGACGTTGGCTCATCTGAATCTGCTGTAACTGCGACGTTCATCTGTTCTGGTTTCTGTAGCATCCAGAAATAGCCGCGCTCACCAGGCTTGTAACGCACCCTAAGAGGGTACCTGCGACCTGGTGCTGGAGCGTTAGCGGGTGGCTGGCGCGGTGCTGCTGGCACAATTGCTGCTGCTGGTGGTGCTACATCTCCCTCCTCTGCTTCTGCCGATGAGGCTGTTGTGTCTGCAACATCAGTCATGGGAGAGTAGAGTGATTCTCCCACTGTCACAATAGAGGAAGGATCGAGAGAAACTGGGTCAAGAAGAATTTCTGCTCCAACCGTCTTGTCAGCTGCTGGTTCTGGTGCCTCTTCACACACGATGTTGGTGCCGATTACGTTACTCTCATTGAAGACGACATCCCTGGAGATGATGACGTGGCCTGTATCCCTCTCGTAGAGGCGATACGCCTTGCTTGCCACGTCGTAGCCAATCATCAGCATCTGTGCACTCTTCGCGTCCCACTTTTGCCGCTTCTCCTTTGGCACGTGCATGTGCGCCAAGCTGCCAAACGCGCGAAGATGACCCACGCTCGGCTTCTTGCCGAACCACGCCTCGTACGGCGTCATCTGCTCCAGGGCCTTGGTTGGACTGCGGTTCTTAATGTAAACTGCAGTGCTCACGGCTTCAGCCCAGAAGTAGTAGGTCAGCCGAGCCGCGTGCAGCATGGAGCGCGCCGACTCCACAATGGTACGGTTGGCGCGTTCTGCTACACCGTTCTGCTGTGGCGAGTACGGTGCGGTACGCTGCGCCTTGATGCCAGCTGCTGCGAGGTAGTCTTGGAATTCCTTGCTTAGATATTCTCCACCGCGATCGCTGTGCAGCGCCTTGATCTTCTTGCCAGTCTGGTTCTCCACCATGGCCTTGAACTCCTTGAACCTGTCAAAGCACTGGTCCGTGGAGGAAAGGAAGTATACAGCAGTGTAACGGCTGAAATCATCAATGAAGGTGAGAAAATACCTAGAGCCTTCAAAGTTCTGGGTCTGCATTGGTCCGCACAAGTCCATGTGAACCAGCTCCAACACCTCTTTTGTACGCTCCCCTGCTCCGGAGAACGCCTCACGGTGTTGCTTCCCCTCCAAACAGCCGATGCACAACTGCTGCTCAAAGTTAGATATGGTTGGCAGGTCACGCACCATCTGCTTTGCTTGAAGCTGCTGCAAGGCGCGCATGCCAATGTGCCCGTAGCGCGCATGCCAGATCTCGCCATCTGTCGCCTGCACCACTGCTGCAAGACTCTGTTCACGCGGGATCTTGGTCGCCCCCAGCAGGCGGTACATGTCGCCCTCCTTCACCGACTTGGCCAACTCCTCTCCTGTTTCCTTGTTGAGGATGTAGCCATAGTCATCATCGAAGACAACGCGCAGTCCTGTGTTTGTGAGAGAGGACACTGAGAGAAGGTTGAACGCAGCATCAGGCACATACAGCACGCCATGGAAAACTCCCACTTCAATGCCACGCGGGGTCTCCAACCACATCTCCACAATCCCAATCCCCTCAGCATACACCACCCGATCATCACCTAAAGCAATCGGCCGAGGAGGAATGGAGAGCAGCTGTGTGAACCACTCCTTGTGGTGCGTCAGACTCTTGGTACACCCCGAGTCCTTGTACCACGCCAGATCCGCCTTTTCCTTCTGCGACATGTCAGACTTCGCCATGAAGAGGCGGTCGCGCACCTCCTTGGCGACGTTCATGTTGCCAAAATGGCGCACGCTAGTCTGGTTCTGCTGCTGCTGCTGCTGCTGCTGCCGTTGCTGTGACTGCTGCTGCTGTTGCTGTGGAGATTGCTGCTTTTGCTGCTGCTGCTGCTGCTCCTTCTGGTCCCTCTTNCCACGCGGGGTCTCCAACCACATCTCCACAATCCCAATCCCCTCAGCATACACCACCCGATCATCACCTAAAGCAATCGGCCGAGGAGGAATGGAGAGCAGCTGTGTGAACCACTCCTTGTGGTGCGTCAGACTCTTGGTACACCCCGAGTCCTTGTACCACGCCAGATCCGCCTTTTCCTTCTGCGACATGTCAGACTTCGCCATGAAGAGGCGGTCGCGCACCTCCTTGGCGACGTTCATGTTGCCAAAATGGCGCACGCTAGTCTGGTTCTGCTGCTGCTGCTGCTGCTGCTGCCGTTGCTGTGACTGCTGCTGCTGTTGCTGTGGAGATTGCTGCTTTTGCTGCTGCTGCTGCTGCTCCTTCTGGTCCCTCTTAAACTTGAAGCACTCTTTCTTGTAGTGCCCCTCTTTCTGGCAATAGTGGCACTTGCCCTTCTTCTTGCCTCTCTGCTGCCCGGACTGCTGCTGCTGCTGGTTGCGTGAGCCCATGGCCATGAAAGCTGCTTCACTGCTGCTGCTGCCGCCATTGCGCTTTGCTGCATTGCGACGCAGTTCCACCTGCACCAAGTGCGTGCAGATGAAAACGCGGTCGAGAGTCGGCTGGCACTCCAACGTCTCTCGCACCGTGTCGTAGCTGGTTGGGAGTCCCCTCAGCAAGAGGAGAATGAAGCGCGTCTCTTCCACAGGATTGCCAGCCGCTCTCAGTTGCTTNCGTACTGAAGATGCGGGTTGGAGATGGTGTTGACAAGCAACCTGTAGGCCTGCCTGTCCTTTTTCTTCCACTCCTCGTACGTCGCTGGTACAGCTGCAGAAGAACCCGCATCAGCTGCACCCTTTTGCGGCGTCTTCCCCGCCACCACCTACGCTGCGGTGATGCCTTTTGCGTGTGGATCTGGAGCCGGCTCGTCGCCGCTCACCACCTCCCACAAGCCCCTCTCCTCCAAAAGGAGGCGGGTACGGATCTTCCAAAACGTGAAGTTAGCGCGTCCCTCCAGCCTCTCCAAAGGCTGAGCTGCTGTTTCAACGCCAGCTGCTGCCATTTTGAGCCTTGGTGATGCTCAGCGCTGCCCTTGGATGGAGGCGCTACCCCTGCTTCTGCTGCTGCTTCTGCCAGAAATCTGTCTGACAGAAAATGGACTGTAGATGCCATTAGACTAGGAATTGTGAAAAACTAAGCCCACCACTGGAAAATTCAGCTCAAAACCTTTCAGATCGACCCATAAAGCAGGGTCATCAACAGGAGATTTTGAAAGATATGCTTTCTTGAAAACAGGGTATGCTTCTGCTCCTACTCCAACTCAGACCAGCCAGTTTGTAAACGGCGTTTCTCCCAAACGAATCAATGGAATGCAAATATTTTTGCACCAATGGAAAGCTTAGGAAAAATACTACAATTCCCATGTGCTACGTTTTAAATTTGACAAAGAAACGAGAGAGTTATGGTCATCACAAGGCGACAGTCTTACTCATAGAGAAGAGTGTAGCCCTGGCTGACCTCGTTTTGAGCATACCTCTCAATCCGACTGTTGGATCTTCGCGATCTTGGGCTCGTTGGAAAGCTTGTCTGTTGAACTTGAAGATCCAGTGGTCGATTGTCAAATCTGGTGAAGGTTTCACCCCAACCCGTCACTCCCAAAGTGACGGCCTGTGCTGNGGCAAGTCAGCCCTCTCACAAGCCACACCACTTAGCCATGGAGGCTAAGGCTCACACACTAGAGTCCATAATCTCACACAAGGGAGGAAATCAGCCTAGCAATCAGGCTGACCACTCACACACGACCTAGAGAGCTAGAGAATGCTCTCATGGCACACTCCTAGTGGTTACATAACCCACAAACCCATGGAGAATTGCCATGTGTCCATGGCTAGCACACAAGGATCTCACCTCACCTAAAAAGTAAGGAGAGGTACCTTTATCCTAGTCAGCACACTCTGACAAGGCAATCCTAAGACCAAGGACCTTTTTGGATATTTCTCCCATCAGGTCTTGACCCTGGACCTCTTGCCTTTTTCTTTTCTCAGGCTAAGGCATGAAGCCATCACCCATGCCCACCCAGACATCGACGGTCCATGACCCCCGAAACTTCGAAAATTCATATCTCCCTATCCGGCCGTTGGATCGGCCTCAAACTTGGACCGTAGACATTTTGCCACCTGATCTTTCCAATGGTGAAGTTGGATTGGCGATCGGAGTAGGCATCTGGTACTTTCCTGGAACTTGCTCCTGTGGACCTGAAACTGAGCCAAATGGCTCCTTTCCTAACAGCCGTGACTCTTCACGATCTGCTGCCTCCGCGGGTCGAAGAGCCGGTACGCCTTGCTCCCGCTCTCGTACCCGACGAAGATGCACCGGCGAGTCTGCGGATCCAGCTTGCCCCGGCCCTCCCGTGATTGCACAACAGCATGTGCAACACAACCAAAAGTGCGGAGGTGTGCCACAGTTGGCTTCCTCCCGCTCCACACTTCTTGTGCCGTCTTCCACACCTTGGACTCCGCGTCTATTAGCGGCTTTGTCGGCGTCAGGTTCATGATGTACGCCGCTGTCCGTGCGGCCTCGTCCCAGTACCGCTGCGCGAGGCCGGCATCGCTCAACATGGACCGGACCATGTTGAGGATGGTGCGGTTCACCCTCTCGGTGACGCCGTTCTGCTGTGGGGAGTGTGGCGTAGTTTTCTGCCACGCGATCCCCTTGCTCTTCATCCATGCCAAGCAGCCCTCGTACTCGCCACCGTTGTCGCTCCGGAACGCCTTCACCTTCAACTCCGTTTGCCGCTCCACAGCCGCCACGAATTCCTGCATGCACGACAAGATATCGCTCTTCCTCTTGATGATGTAGAGATAGAGCTTGCGGCTGTGATCGTCGATGAAGGTGACGAAGTAGCGAGCGCCCCCGATGGAGCTCTCGAATGGTCCGCACACGTCAGTGTGCACCACCTCCAACTTCGCCGACGCTCGCGTCCCTTTGCCATTAAACGGCTGCCGTGTTGCCTTGCCGACCACGCATGGCTCGCACACGGCATCCTTGGCTACGTCCAGGCTCTTGACCTCAAGACCCCGCACCACTTCCTTCTTTGCCATGTCCCTCACCGTTGAGGGAGCGATGAGGCACAACCGGCAATGCCACAGGTCCAGGTCCCCTTCATCCTTCGTCGCGAGGTGAGCGGCGTTGGTCCTCACCGCATCGGCAAGAACCTTGGTACGGAGAAGGTATAGGTCCTCCTCCCTCTTGCCACGTGCAATCACCTCGCCGTCCCCCTCCTTCCGGATGATGGCCTCTTTCTTATTGAAGAGCACCTCGAGCCCCTTGTCGGTAAGGCGGCTCACTGACAGCAGGTTTGCCCCAAAGTTGGGCATGTGGAGCACGTCGTAGATGGTGCACGGAATGACTTTCCCGTTCACCTCCGACTCAATGCAAACATTACCTTCGCCCGCGGCCAACTCTGTTTTGCCGTTGGCCACTGTCATGCGCCGCTCGGTGGCGCCGTAGGTGACGAATGCCGCCCGGTTGCATTGTGTGTGGCGGCTTGACCCGGAGTCGATCACAATGACTTCCGGATCCGTCAAGTCGGTAGACTCCCTGGCCATCATGGCTTGGGTGTCCTTCTTCCCGCCCTTCTTGGGTTGGTCCGACTTCTTGTAGGGGCAATCACGTGCATAGTGGCCCTGTTTTCCACAATTGTAGCACTCCCCTTTGTTGTCACCTTTCTTGGTGCCTTGCTTGGCACCCTTCCCCTTCTTGCCTCCCCCTCCACCTTGAGGGTGGACGGCATAGGCGGAACTCGACGTTGCCCCGTTCTCTCTCCCACCACGCCGCATCCATTCGTTGCGGACGTACTCAGCCACCTTTGGGTATTTTAGCTCATCGGCGGACCAACCGCCTACGACGGTGATCATGGGACTCCAACTGTCCGGCAAGGCCAGGAGGAGGATCATGGCTTGCAGCTGAGGGTCGACCTTCCATCCGGTGGCTACGCACTCGGCAGTGAGGGACTCGATCTGCTGCAGGATCTCCATGATGTCGTCGCCTTCGTTGGCTCGGAGGGTGTCGAGCCTCTTGAAGATGAAGAGCTGGTTAGCAAGGTTGGTGGACTGATAGATGGTGCAGAGCTTCTTCCAGGCCTCTGCAGCCTCCGTGCATCCTTGAATCAGTGCGCGCTGCGGTGGAGCAAGCGCTAACACCAACAATGCAAGCGCCTTCTTGTTGCGCTTCTTGTACTTATCCACTTCCTCCGGCGTCGCGGTATCAAGAGGCGCGGTCTCTTCACCGTTGACCAGCTCAAGCAGACCCTTGTCATCGAGGTAGACCTCAAACTGCCACCTCCACAAGGGGAAGCCGTTTCCATCAAACTTGGAGACGGCACCGATGCTCTCTTGCTTGGTCGTTGCCATGGCGCGCGGCGGTAGAGTGAAGCTTGAGAGCTAGGGTCCGTCTAGGCACGTGGGCCCATAACCCTTTGTTGGCTCTAGTGGGTGTGGAGGTACCCTCAAGGATGCCTAGCTCTCAGTGATGCACGCTACCAAAGTTTGGGCAGCCAATGGACACCTTTTGTGTAGAGTGTGGAGCACAAGGATCACGGATAGGAGTGGGCAGAACACGTCGTATTCAGTAGATCTGAATCGAAACACGTTTTTGTTAGTTAGCATAGTAAGATTACATCAGATCCTTATAGCCTGTGATCTAAGCTTTCCAACGCATCCAAGCACGCCCAAAACGGAGCAGTAGAGCCCCTGCTAGGGTCGTTGAAGTAACCCTTGGTGGAGCCGCCCACCTGGCCTTGTACTCTAGGCAACGAGAGGCGCTTCGACGATGACCCGTCGAAGCGCCTTTCCTCGCCCAGAAGTCAAGGAGAAGTCCATCCTGGTCAAGGAGGTCCTTATGGTCACCTCATTCATGCCCCTGGTGCATTTGGAGGCCATTAGGAATGAACTCGGATCCCTGGTGGTGG